>CP139502.1:39356169-39522309 GCA_021014915.2 Artemisia tridentata subsp. tridentata
CTTTGCAAAATAATCTTAAGCTGAAAAATGTGCTAATTGTTCCTTCCTTCAAATTCAGGCTTTTGTCAGTCTCTAAATTGACAAAAGATTCTCACTGCTTTGTTACATTTTATGAGAAATTCTATGTTATCCAGGATTTGAAAGCCAGGAAGGTGTTGGGCTTGGGTAAAAAGCAAGCTGGTCTGTATCATCTACTCAATCTCCCTTTGGATCAAATTCATGCTCAACTTTCTTCAATGGTTGTTTCAGCACTTGAAGATTGTAGTTTGTTTTCATTTTTGTCATATTGTTATGTACCTACAAACTATGCTTTTAGTGTTTTCAATAACTCTTACAGTCTGTGGCACCATAGACTTGGTCACATTTCTGATTCTACTTTCAAGCATATTCATTCTGTTTCTGAAAGTGTGTCTAATACTAGTAATGACTCTTGTTTGACCTGTCCAATGGCAAAATTCACTAAACTGCCATATTCTACTAGTAATTCTCATTCTAAAGTGCCATTTCAGCTTATTCACATAGACATTTGGGGGCCTTATAGAGTTTCAACTATAGGGAATCATAAGTATTTTCTCACTATAATGGATGATTGCAGTAGGGCTGTTTGGACATATTTACTAGTCAAAAAGTTAGATGCCTTTACTATATTCAAGTCCTTTGTTACCTTTGTTAAGAAACAGTTTGAAAAGGACATCAAAGTGGTGAGATCAGACAATGCCTTAGAGTTTCTCAAAGGTTCTATTGGTCCTTTTATGGAGTCACTGGGTATAGAACATCAAACTTCATGTGTTGATAGACCTCAGCAAAATGGGAGGGTAGAAAGAAAGCATAGGAACATTTTGGAGATAGCCAGAGCTCTAAGACTTCATGCTCGTCTGCCTGTGCACTATTGGGGTGATTGTGTTATCACTGCCACCTATCTTATTAACAAATTTCCCACTGCTGTTTTGAAATTTAAGACACCTTATGAAGTTCTGTTGCAGTCTAAGCCTGAGTATAGTCATTTAAGGGTGTTTGGATGTCTAGCAATGGCTAGCAACCCTTCTAGAATTGCTGATAAGTTTGACACCAGAGGGGTACCTTGTTTGTTTCTGGGCTATCCACAGCATCAAAAGGGTTACAAGCTTCTGAATTTGTTAAGTCATTGTTGTGTTCTATGAGCATATTTTTCCTTACTAAAAAACAAGTATGTTACAAGTTCTGCAACCAGTGCCTGCTCCTATCTCTTCACCACTGTGGTATGAAGATTTTGTATCTACAACACAACCTGTGAATGAACCAAATGAGTCTAGTGTGCCTGTTGATAATGTCTCCCCTACTCATGAATCTGCATCATCAATGGAGCAACCTGCACAAGTTGAAGAATCCTCTTCTGAACCTGAATTTGCACCAGCTTTTGTTCCAACCAATAATGTTCAAGATACAGGCATCAGAAGATCTTCTAGAGTGTCAACTGCACCAAGTTGGCTCAAAGACTATGTAACACCAGCTCATCCTCCAAGGGCTAATCAAGTGTCTGTCACCCACTTGCAGTCTTAATTTCATGCTTTTCTATGCGCATTGGGGGCTTAGTCAGCACCAACTCATTTCAAAGAAGTTGTTAAACAAAGTGATTGGTGCAATGCAATGAATTTGGAACTAAGAGCATTGGAAGAGAATGGTACTTGGGAAGTGACAGTTTTGCCTAAAGGAAAGAAAGCAATTGCTTGTCATTGGATTTACAAAATCAAACTAAAAGCTGATGGAACTCTTGATAAGAAGAAAGCTAGACTTGTAGTTAATGGGAATAGACAGAGGAAAGGAGTAGATTATGAAGAAACATTTGCTCCTGTAGCAAAAATGGTGACTGTTAGGGCCTTACTTGCAGTGGCAGCCATGAAAGGTTGGGAGACTTGTCAAATGGATGTATCCAATGCTTTTCTACATGGTGATCTGTTTGAAGAAGTGTATATGCAAATGCCACAAGGGTACATAGGTGAGGGGGAGAATGTGCAAGATGTCATTTCTAACTCCAACCTAGTGTGCAGACTTAAGAAATCATTGTATGGCCTCAAACAAGCACCCAGACAATGGTTTGCTAAACTGTCTTCAGCCTTATTGTCTTTTGGCTATGTTCAATCTAAGGCTGACTACTCATTGTTCATCAAGACAGATGCTGATTCCTTTACAGCAGTTCTTGTGTATGTTGATGATCTCTTGATTACTGGTTCTAGCAATGCTCAGATTCAAGCCCTCAAAACTCAATTGAGTACTTACTTTCATATGAAGGACTTGGGCCAAATGAACTACTTCTTAGGACGGGAGGTGTGCAAAAATGACCAAGGCATCTTTATTTCTCAAAGGATGTATACCACTGACTTACTTCAAGAAGCTGGTTTGACTAATGCAAGACCATATAAGCTACCTATGGATCCTCATGTAAAGTTGCAAGCAGATATGGGGACACTTTTACTTGATCCCGAAGTATACGGAAGATACATAGGAAAGCTTATATATCTCACAATAACAAGGCCTGATATTTGTTACACTGTGCAGCTTTTGAGCCAATTTATGCAGAACCCTACATCAGTACATATGTAGGCTGTCAAACACTTGATGAGATATTTGTTGAATTCACCAGGTCAAGGTATATTACTTGCCAATGATTCAGCTATTCATTTGACTGCCTATTGTGACAGTGATTGGGCTAGTTGTCCTATGACAAGGAGGTCCACCATTGGCTATTGTATTTTGCTGGGTCAATCACCAATCTCATGGAAGTCTAAGAAGCAACAAGTAGTGTCTAGATCATCAGCTGAAGCTGAATACAGGGCTATGGCATTAACCTGTTGTGAAGTTACTTGGCTGGTTACACTGCTAAAAGATTTGGGGCTTACAGACCTAGGTCCAGTTGATTTAAAGTGTGATAATCAAGCTACAATATACATAGCTGCTAATCCAGTCTTCCATGCCAGAACAAAGCGTATAGAAGTGGATTGTCATTATGTGAGAGATTAAGTCAAAAATGGTGAAGCCCTACCTTCTCATGTTTCTACCAAAGAGCAGTTGACAGATGTTTTCACTAAGGTTCTTCCAGCTGATCAACACTCAAAACTAATGTCCAAGTTAGGAGCTTGCAGTCCTTCCACCTCTCAACTTAAGGGGGAGTGTAAAAGAGGAGTTGGTTAAAAGTTGCAAGGGCTTAAAGATAACAATTAGATAGTTCAGGGTCTGTTTTGTAACTTTTCTGTTATTCTGTTTTCTCTCGCTTTTCTTGTATATAAACACTGTATCATTACATTTTGGAGTAATAAGGAGAATCATTTTCACTGTGTGAACTGTGTGTTTCTCTCAACTCATTACTGTCAACATGATCTTAGTAAGACCCTGATCTTGATTATAGGATCATAAAAGTTCGGTCGTTTCGATCTTACTTTCCTCAAACTAAAAGATAAAAGATTACAAATTTATAAAAATTAAAGCAAAAGGTTAATTCTTTTAAACATCTTATAATCATAAATATTTTAAGTTATTCGACGAAGACAATTCAACACCCAAAATTTTAAGTTCGACAACTTAATATAGTGATTTATATTAGTCTAGATGATATGGTTTTGCTTGTTATCACAATAATCATGTGTTTGTCAAAGTGGTGATTTTTATTGTAAAGTACATATTTATGCAAACTTGATAAATAACTAAATGGTATTAAACTATTAATGCCAAGATCAAGTTAGTAATTTGTGTTGTTGATAGTTACGTCTTGTTAAAGTGACAGTTTGATGAGATGTTTGAAAATGCGTGTGTGTGTCACAGGCAAATTGAATTTAAACCTTAAAAAGAAATATCTAGCGAGACGATAATATTATTAAATGGATTAAGTTATATGTCATCTCTTTATACAACAATTCAACTTGCAACATGCTTACAACATAAATTGCATAACACATCATGTTTACAAAAGTTTAATGAGGGTTATAAAATCTGATGTACCAATCATTGGATTATTCCTTTTGTCAATGTGGTTATTAAAATCGTGTTAACGATATAAAAAAAAAAAAAAAAAAAAAAAAAAAAAAAAAAAAAAAAAAGATTTAAGTTAGCAAATATGATTTTAGGCTTGTTATTAATGAAGGTCGATGTGCATGTATATGCACATCGACAAGACCATAAATTTGATATCTAATATATATACGACGTGTTAGGTTAAATATAAGGAAACAAATATATAAACATAATTCGAGTGCTTCCTATGTCGCCATTTTCGACCTTCATTTCAAGATCTTGAGATTTTTTCTTCATTTCCATTAATGCATTCTTGGTACCAATCACCTGAAGATATTAAGCTGAACACAAATCTATTTTTATTTAAAACTAATTAGTTATAATTTAGAACCAAACTAAACAATAAATTGGCCATTAGGTTTCGTTTGACACTTGTTCAGTTTTCTTTTTATGTGTTAACAAATTAGGTACACAACTATTTGTGGAAATTTTTTACTTAATGTATACATTTTAGTACTTTACTAATAATTAATCTGAACATTATAGTTAACAAACAATTCAAATAAACATTGTTTTAAAGGACAAGGATATATTTACCCAGCGGCGGAACTAGGGGATCCTAGAAATTCACGAGGCCTCGATAAAAAATTTATTCAATAGTGTTAATTTTTGTTAAAAAAATCGATTTTTCTGATTGCACATTGATCCGAAAGATATGTGTTAATAGTTCTTGTTCAGTTACTTCAATAGGCGAAAAAAAACTCAAATTTTTAGACTCGGTCCTTTCTAGTCCTGGTTCCGCCACCGTATATACCAAGTGAGTTTTATACACAAATCATGCTGATTTGACTATACGCTGCGAAGAAGAATATTCACAACAAATTATACGAGCTTAGCATAAAATTGTCTTGTACTTTTATTGGTAAGAATTAAGGCGTGCATATAAATTTTGGTAACTCGTGTTACACAGTGTAGTTTTCACATCAAAGTGTGTACTAAATACGTTGTGATTTGTTTGCTGTCGAGATTATAACATGGTGTTAATTTCCAAATCCATAGCGTAAAGAAACACGATGTTCATTTTAAACCATTAAGCTTCTTTGAGAGACGACGAGGTGTCGGCTCTTCATACAATAATTCAACTTGCATCATGTTTGCAACATAAATAGTATAACACAATAGAAACAATTACAGACGAGACGCGATTTTGATACCAAATCTTCAAAGCTTCGAAATTGAATAGTCCATGACATCAACTAGAAAATCTACAAAACAAGGAAGAATCAATAGTTACATGATTATACAAAAAATCCCTTACGAAAATCTACTTAAAATATAAAGGTTTAAATGAATATCAAACCTGCATCTTGTTTGTTGAAGCAAAGTGGAGGAGTGATCCTAAAAACATTACCATAGAATCCACCTTTGCCGACCAATACTCCTAGATCTACAGACACCAAAAATCTCAACGTCACGTTTCTTACTTAGCTCTATAGCTCAAATGACCGAGCTCATAGCAATGACAATGTTTTTTGCATCTCGAAATATATGTAATCGTATTTTTGCATTTTTGTTTTTGATATCAGTAAGTAACTAATCTGTATATAAAGTATTTGTACCTTTCATATTGTCCATGACTTCTAATACTTGTGCATTAGCCGGTGTTTTTAATTCCCGGTCAGTGACAAGCTCTACGCCAAGTAGTAAACCTTTTCCGCGTACATCTCCAATGACTACACAAAAACCAAAAGGTTAATAATCTTAAAAAGATATTTGTGATAGATAAAGGTTTTACATAAACTAAAGTACACTATATACATTTTGGGCAGTTGACTATAAAAGTCAAAGTAAGCACAAAAAGGCAAAACTAAAGGTACAGTATGTCCATTTTGGTTAGTTGACTAAAAAGGTCAAAGTAACACCAGAAAAAACTTACTGTCATGTTTATCTTTGAGAGAAATGAGACGTTCTTTTAGATATGATCCAACAACATGTGCGTTCTCTTGGAGTTTTTCTCTCTCGATAACTTTGAGAACTGCAAGGCCCGCTGCAGTACTAACCGGGTTTCCTCCAAATGTGTTGAAATAGTTTCTACGGGTTAGAACCTTTGCGATCTCTGGAGTTGTGACTACTGCACCAAGTGGAATCCCGTTTCCAATACCCTATGAGAAAATAGCAAAAAAGTTCATTTTGGAGTCACAGTATGGATCATCATTGTAATACTGAAATAGCTGCAAAATGTTTCGTGTAACCTAGTCCCCGACTTATAGAAACATTTACTCGTTTGGGCTTACTACCCAATCCATCTACCAAATACCTTTGCCATTGTGACGATATCAGGCACGATGTTGTGGTTTTGGAATCCCCAAAAGTTGCTTCCAGTTCGTGCAAATCCACATTGAACCTCATCAGCAATGACAAGCCCTCCTGCTTTCTTAATGGTACTATAAACGTTAGGCATGTAATTCGGCGCCAGTTCAACGATTCCTCCGACCCCCTATCATATTAGAAAACACTATTAATAAAATTGTTGAACGAAAAACAGGAAAGGTAACTTTTCAGTTGTATTAAATGGTTAAACCTGAATTGCTTCGAAAATGAAACCAGCAACTTGCCCTGATGTTCCGAACTGGATCAAATCTTCAACGTCTTTGGCATAATTTTCTCCATCTGACCCGAATGCACCTCTATAAGGGTCCGGATTTTGTGCGTGATGTACACCACTCTAGTTGTCCAAAAAAGTTCAGAATAATAAGATCGATAGTCCTGATATTTGTAACCTCTAAACTAATGTAGTAATATACGATTTATATTTTATCACTTTGTATAGTCAAGTTTATATATTCTTAAAACTATGCACGAGTGCACAGCAATGAATTTGTAAACACGAAAATGTAATTAAGTTAGTATATATAATAAGATTCTTGAACAAACACGAATTTCGAGCCATAAAAATGGACGTATATTACCTGCACAACATTGAATTTCCAGTTGTACATTGCAGTAGCCCCCATTGTCCCGGCTGCATTCCCATGGTAAGCATTCCTCAAAGATATAATGTCTTGACACCCTGTGTACAGCCGTGCAATCATCATTGCTAGCTCATTTGCCTCTGTACCTGAATTCGTAAAAAAGACAACCTGCCAAAAAATTCAACCAACAGAACCATTAGAAAAAGGCAAGTTTTATTGATATATACATATTTGCACATTTACATCAGTATCCAGACACCCTTACATTGCATCTACAATAACACTATCGGCTGACTTTACAAAACAACCAAACACCCCTATAAAACTCACAACAATAAATAGACATCCTGCAACACTATAACACATCCAAACACCCCTATACAACTCGTAAATAGTATCCACCAAAAGGGTAAAAACTGAACTTCATCTTTATATCAAACTACATATGAAATGCAAATCTTGCACTTTTTTTCTTGTTCACAACTTAAGAAACTTATAAACATGTAAGGGACTTCTAAGTAGAGTTGCATAAAGCTCGGGCCTAAAAATGCAGTGATATCAGTCTTTATAAAGCACTTTCCTAAATGACCAGGTCATTCTACACTATGCGTATGATCAGTTATAATAGGGCCTCACTGTTTGAACAAGCACAAAATTTGCATGCAAACTACAGAATTCAGAGACTATTTCCACAATATATAAAAACGACCTCATTCAAGCGAGAATAAGCATATATAAGTGTGTACATTTTTTAACTAATGTATGTAAGGTCAGAGAGAAACGGAACCTTGAGATCGCCAGGCATCTTGGAAGCCAAGGCTTCAGCAAAATCAGCAACCACGTGGTTAAGATAGAGAATGGTTGAGTGTTGTATGTTCACTGTTTGGTTTACGATAGCTTGGACCACGTCCGGGTGACAATGACCACAATTCACTGTTGCAATTCCTCCAAATCCGTCGAGGTATCTTCGGCCATTTTCATCGAATAAATATTGCATCCTTCCATGAACAACATTCAACTGTTTTTCACCATACCAAACATCAAAATATTGATCACAAAACATTTTTACATGTATGATATGAATAGTCACTTTTATTAAAAGTAAGGAGATGTAACTTAACACAAAGACAAACTGTTAAGGATCGCCACTGAGCCCAAGATACAAACCTAAGTTAAGGCGATAGATAGTGTAGCCCGTCAAGTTTATATATAAACATCTATATATTTATTTTTTCCGATGTGGGATTGTGTTTGCACCCAAGATACAAACCTAAGTTAAAGTTAACATAGACAAAGGAATTAACTTTAACTTGGTCTCAAATTCAGGCGAAAATAACTTTAACTCGTTCCTACCCGATACTATTTGCACAAATGGTCAATAATCACACTGCTTACTATTCAGGGGCGTACCTAGGGGGTTTACGGGAACCTGTTGGATGTTTGTCGCCTAGTGTAAATTTTCGTTAAAAATCCCGAATTTTCAGAAATGAACCTGGTTCCGGAAGTTATGTGTCACATAAACACATGTTTTGTTTAGTTAGTGACTAATATTTCAAAAGAAATACACGTCTTCTTAGTTTGTTTACAAAATATCATACCTTTTAGTTTATTTTTATTTCTCTTATACTCGTAAAAAAAAGTTTGTGCCCCTGGTAACTTACTCTTATACTCGTAAAAAAAAGTTTGTGCACCTGGTAACTTACTGTCGTCCTAGGTCCGCCCCTGTTACTATTAGTATTAAGAAGAGAGGGACAATAATTTTGGGACGAGGAGTACTTATCATTTCGCTTTTGACATGTAAAATGTACTGAACAATAATGCATGATCAAGCAGTAAGATTTTTCATTACATTCACTACACATCAACTTCTAAAACTTAGTCTAACAATATATATAGTCGAAACTAAGATAAAAATAGTAACGAAACTTACGGGTTTCTTATAGAAGCAAAACATCGACGAGCTAAGAAACTCTTTGCGCTTACGAGCAATCTCGTCGGCTTTAGGCCCCGTGTACGCGGGTGGAGCGTAATCAAACCTTGGCATAACAGGAACACTCGTTTCTTCATTATTATCCGAAAAAGATGTTGCACGTTCTGGTACCCGAGCAAAGCAACGACGACCAGACCTCGAGAAATGATCTTTAGAAGACCTCAATGATGTGACAAATCTATACATTTTCTCTAGTGATCGATCGTTGTTTTCTTAAAGAAGATAAGTTGATAGGAGTATATAAAAAGAGCACGGATCTTATATAGTAGGAGTAGTAGCATTGATTCATTGCATATATGCGTACAAACACTTGATGTATTTTAATACATCTTTTTGAATTATTTACGTTATCATGAAGTTGATGGTTGTGGTGTTTTGGGTTTGGTTGATGACACATTTGTGGCGCTTTATGCCATACTCCTTAGTATACAAAATCATCTAATTTACGTCGTTACCGAACATGTTCCTTCTATATACGATATAGCCACGTAGAGCAAAACTTGAGATACTTGACTTAATTGTCACCTCCATGTTTAAGTGAATAACACAAACTGTGTAGTGGTCCACTTGTAATTAAGTTTCTTAACACTTACATTAACACGTACATATCAAGTCGGGTTGTCGGGTTTATCGGGTCGGGTTGAATCGGCTAAAACAAAAAGTATGGGTATCAAAGAAAATATAGGTCTTTAAACTAAAAAAAAAGTGTATATTTGTAAGAAACGTAAAACATTTGTTTAAGAGTGCAAAATTATCAATGAATTTTATGTTCGTTGAATTGTAAATCAACTCCACTATAGTAGTATTCATTGACCCTTTTTTATTTAGATTCATCGACAAAGCTTCGTATGTTCATTCCATAGCTAGACCAGTAGACCGTAACCAATCAAGAAAGAATGTTTTCTATATGAACACTTGCTCAACTAGATAAACTTTTTCAAAATTGTTTAAAGTTTTATGGAGACTCATCGATATCTTTTCAATATTTTAGTTTAATAATATGACTAAATGTTATCTAATTTTTACTTTTTTTATAGTTTTTTTTAATCTTTAATGAGAATGTTTTCAAAATTGTTTAAAGTTTTGAGTGGAGTTATTCTACAAACAATAAAAACCTCACATACCAAGGGACAACTCCCATCCATTGATTTAGATTTGATCAATGGCTGAGATCATCCACTTGCTACTTAAAAAAATACACGGAGGGGCAATTTGGTAAAATTACAACAAAACACACCCCACCTACCGCTCACTTCCATTCATACTTTCTCTCAGCTAACACACACTAAAAACACACACTGCTCAAAAAAAAAAAAACCGATCAACAATCCGATTTCTATCAATTCATCAATTCATCGGAAAAAATGGAATCTCCAGCGAAAAGGATGAAGGAAACACCAGTCAACAATCAGATTTCACTATCTCTTGGTATCACATACGATTAGATAGTTATGGAAGTTTTACACTGATTAATTGATGTACGATTAGATACTATTTATTCAGATTATACTGAAAATATTACGATTTTACACTGATTAATTGATGTTTATGGAAGTTATAGTGATTTTATGAAGAAATTAGGTTTTCAGAGTTAACAGACACATTGAGATGAAGATATTGAAATAAAAAGACATATTAGAAGCATTTATTGAAGGCGTCGGTTGCGGCTAAGCCACAGAAGACGCCTTCGGCTTTGCCGAAGACGTCGGTTTAACTGATTGATCGACTAAGTTGAGTTTTGCGGACTACATGTGTAAATAACTTTGTTAGCTCGTATTGTGTGTCACCGGTGATATCGTGATATCACCGGTGATATGATATCACCTGTGATATCACATGTGATATCACATAACTGAGTGGTTGCTGCTTTGACAGAGGAAGTCAAAGATTCATTAGTAAGGAACATTAGAAGAAGAATGAATCCACAACCTTTGAAGATCCGGGCATATGTTGAGATGAAATGCTTTGAGTTTGATGGAGTTCTTCACATTAAGGTGTCTCATATTTACTAGCAACTTACAATTTTATAAGGCACACTCAGTATAAGTGATGCTATATTTTTAACTTACTGTGATGTAGGCTGCCATGCGAAAGGCTGAAGCTGCTGGGAATCAGGACTGCCCTGTTAAAATTAAGCTGGTTGCTCCTCCAGCTTATGTTCTTATTACTCAAACTCTTGACAAGGTAAACTTAAAGTTCTGATTGACTAACTTCCAAAGAATGTGTTACTCAAACATTTGTTGAGCAGTGTCACGAAGTTGGCTAAAGAAACAAGGTAAACATTTGTTTCTTTAGCCATTCCCTGATGTGTAACGAAGTTGGCTTGCATAGTTGCATGTCTATTGCTGCATACTAGTGAAGTCAATGTTAACTATGGCTGCTTATTTTTATATTGAATTGGCTAATTGCTCTTAGATAGATTATTATGTTTGTTGCTGACTTGCTATTTTATATGTGTGTGTTCTAGTCGCTTGAACACAGAAATACTTGCACCAGACAATCTTACATGTGTATTGCAAACATGTCTGTTTTGACTTTTGAGTTGTTGCTTCATGTATACTTATTGGTACAAATATACTTTGTTAATGGGAGTTTCAATTATAATTCAGTGAAAAAACAAACGCGACAATGGGCGGCGTGGACACGTCAGGAAGAAGAACTCTACTTTACTGCACTACGCCAAGTTGGCAAGGCACGTTTCATTGTATATTTTGCTTTAATCATCTTTATTAAAAAACGGAAAATAACTAAAAGTTTATGTGCATGTTGCAGAATTTTGAAAAGATCACTTCTCGTGTCCAAAGCAAAAACAAGGATCAGGTTATTCTTTCTTTATATAAGTTGATATTATGTTCTCATTTAATACTATAACGTTTATATAAATTTTATTTCTAGTTGCTCTTGCTCCTTTTGAATGTCATTTTATCGGTCTTTCAGGTTAGACACTATTACTACCGTCTTGTTAGGCGTATGAACAAATTGTTGGGCCCCGAACTTTCGCTCAATCCCAAAAACACTAAAGAAACCAATGCTGCTATGCTTCGATGGTACACATTTATCTTTTTGGTTTTCATATGATGGCACTTATTTATTCAAGTCAATGTTCATCGGTCCAAGTTCACTATTTGTCACAATTTTGAAGTAAAAACAGGAACGTTTCTGCATTATGGCAAACGTTTATCAGGACACTTATATGGAGTATATATATTTGCTTTTGCAGGTGGTCGTTACTTGAAAAACATAGCTGTAAAGCCTCAAAACTTCACTTGAAGCCTCGAAGATTCAAGGCTTTCATGGGGGCATTGGTTAGTGGATTCTCAAGACCATCAACTTTAATTTTTTAGTACATATGACAATTTAATTTACGTTGATCTGCAGTTTTGAACTGACAAATTATATCTTGTTTTGAAATGAAGGAGAAGCACATATTGAAAGACAGGAAAAAGAATACAAGAAAACGGCCTAAGCAAGGGGGAAACTCATCTACCACGCCAACTATTAAACCATCAAGACAACGTCATAAGTCAGGTAATTATAGTCTCCAACTACATCTTTGTGTATCATGTGTAGAACATATCTGTGAAGTTACTATTTCCTTGAATTTTAAATTTTGTTCTGTTAAACGTATCACATCTACAGATGCCTATAAAAAAATGGGAAAAGGCTGCAATAGCTGGAGTTTCGTTGGTTGCTGATGCAGCCGAGAATTTGGAACGGACGGCGTTGGATAAGTTAGCCGATTCTGTACAAAATGTACATGGTAAGTTGCCACATTTACCAAATAATATAAGGTTAACTTTCTCCTGGAAGTATTATAAATGTGAATATCTGATCTGCTTTTAGGAAACAATGGTTCTGACCATATTGCAAAAAACTATTCCCCCAGTACCAAGTTTTCATCAAAACACAAAACTTAAACTTCAGCTCTTCCCGGTTGATGAAAGTACACGCAGAGCATTGGAAATGGTAATAACTAGTAACCACCAACTTAATCTAATGTGATCATTATTGAAGGTCCCTAAATGTGGTATGATGTTTTTTCAGGATAATCACAACCCACATTTGGAGCTAACTTTAAGTACTCGAAAGAAAATATCATCAGTTTTGGAACATATGACTCGTAAATGGGGCAACTCTAGCATAGCATCTGGTGAACTAACGCTTGTGCCTTACAGTGATCAAACATCAAACGTATCTAATTCTCAGAAATGGACTCGTGATTCTGTTTTAAGTGCTGCAGACGTATATGCAGCGAACTTTCAGTCTTCTTCTTTGATTTTTAATTTGATCACTCTAAGTTGTTATAAGCTGAATTTTGGCACAATCATAGTTGGCTTGCTTATCTAGTCACTCCCATTTTTTTTAGATTTTTAGAATTAGCTTATTGTAGCTTTTTATCACCTTGAAAAGCCCACATTTTCCCCTGCTCAACTGCATATCAGCAAACCTTTAAGCTAGTTAAGTTCATCTCAGAGCTTATTGCTTGCATTTTGTAGCTTATTTAGTTCCCTAGTTTCATTTTAGCTTGTTCTTGGTCACTTCCCTTAGTTCATCTTTAATATAGCTTAAATATAGCTTATTAGTTCACTGCTTGTTAGCCTTAGCTTATTTTCTTTCTTTACTGCCATACTTGGAATGTTGGTTTGATCTCCATTAATTACACTTAACAGATTGTTGTCGTGTTTTTTCCAGAAATTCAAGAGGCGTTAGACAAAGAAAAGGGAGAACATGGCAAAGAGAAGAATGTTGCGCCATGATTCAAGAATGTTGTCATCGAACTTGTGCTTTGTATGTGTATTTGGTAGCTTATTTGAACTTGTGATTCACTGATTTGTATTTGTTTTTCGTTGCTTAAGCAACAATGTTGTAATGCCACGTTAATTATGTATCAAAAGCTTTAAAGTTCCTCAGGATATAGATGAATATGAACTCGTTGACCCCGTTGATATCTTAACACCTTTAGAGAAATCTTCACCTGTGATACAAAATAAGATATTAGGTATCACCTGTGATACATATCAAATATTAGGTATCACCTGTGATACAAAATAAGATATTAGGTATCACATGTGGTACAAAATAAGATATTAGGTATCACCTGTGATACAAAATAAGATATTAGTTATCACCTGTGATACAAAATAATTTATTAGGTATCACCAGTGATACAAAATAACTTATTAGGTATCACCTGTGATACAAAATAACATATTAAGTATCACCTGTGATACAAAATAACATATTAAGTATCATCTGTGATAGTTACACTGTAGTTAGCTACTTGTTTTTGTAGATACAAAATATTAGGTATCACCTGTGATACAAAATAAGATATTAGGTATCACATGTGATACAAAATAATTTATTAGTTATCACCAGTGATTCAAAATAACTTATTAGGTATCACCTGTGATACAAAATAACATATTAAGTATCACCTGTGATAGTTAGACTGTAGTTAGCTACTTGTTTTTTTGTAGATACAAAATATGAGGTATCACCTGTGATACATACAAAATCATAAGTGATACAAAATAACATATTAGGTATCACCTGTGATACAAAATAAGTAAGTAAAGCACAAATAAGCAAAAACGCAAATTACATTGTCTTTGTTTGCCCGCAAAGAAGCTAATACACATGGTAGTTAGTTACATATACTAAAAATAGCAAGCTGACATGTGACAACCCATTGAGTTCTAAGTTCTAACTTTGTGTTAATTTGCTTAAACAAAGGCTAACATATATCGTGTACTAACAATACAAAATTGCCAAAAAGTTGCACCGATACGATGATCACAAAAAAAAAAGTAGCCGCTAATACGACCACAAATTTTTGGTATCTAAAGTTGTATATAACAAGAATAAGAGTAATCGATGGATATAACATTCGTTAGTCGTTACATTGATTGACGATGTCGTGATGAATTCAGGCTATTGTATAATATGAGACTATTGTTCCAATGGAAGAATGGGAGCAACATTATGTTCACTTGCAACATTATCCTGCACCTTGCCTTGAACCTTCACCATTCACTTCACCAACAACTTGACTAGAACTTCCTTCATATTGACTTGCACCAACAGCTTGACTAAATTTTCCTGCACCTTGACTTGGACCTTGAGATTGTGTAGCATCAACTTGTGTTACACAAGTTTGATATTGTGTACCCCCTGTTTATGATTGCCACCACCATAAGCTCTTTTTATTTTGCCATTAACATAACTACATGTCTAACAAGCTCTTGAGTATACACCTGTAATGTTAACCACAGATTCACATTTCAAATTCAAAGGAATAAGCATAATGCATATGATTATCACTGCTGTACCAAAGATTAACTTATATCAATGCATGTAGGCAATGGTTCTGACCATATTGCAAAAACTATTCCCCTAGTACCAAGTTTTCATCAAAACACAAAACTTAAACTTCAGCTCTTCCCGGTTGATGAAAGTATACGCAGAGCATTGGAAATGGTAATAACTAGTAACCACCAACTTAATCTAATGTGATCATTTATTGAAGGTCCCTAAATGTGGTATGATGTTTTTTCAGGATAATCACAACCCACATTTGGAGCTAACTTTAAGTACTCGAAAGAAAATATCATCAGTTTTGGAACATATGACTCGTAAATGGGGCAACTCTAGCATAGCATCTGGTGAACTAACGCTTGTGCCTTACAGTGATCAAACATCAAACGTATCTAATTCTCAGAAATGGACTCGTGATTCTGTTTTAAGTGCTGCAGACGTATATGCAGCGAACTTTCAGTCTTCTTCTTTGATTTTTAATTTGATCACTCTAAGTTGTTATAAGCTGAATTTTGGCACAGTCATAGTTGGCTTGCTTATCTAGTCACTCCCATTTTTTTAGATTTTTAGAATTAGCTTATTGTAGCTTTTTATCACCTTGAAAAGCCCACATTTTCCCCTGCTCAACTGCATATCAGCAGACCTTTAAGCTAGTTAAGTTCATCTCATAGCTTATTGCTTGCATTTTGTAGCTTATTCAGTTCACTAGTTTCATTTTAGCTTGTTCTTGGTCACTTCCCTTAGTTCATCTTTAATATAGCTTAAATATAGCTTATTAGTTCACTGCTTGTTAGCCTTAGCTTATTTTCTTTCTTTACTGCCATACTTGGAATGTTGGTTTGATCTCCATTAATTACACTTAACAGATTGTTGTCGTGTTTTTTCCAGAAATTCAAGAGGCGTTAGACAAACAAAAGGGAGAACATGGCAAAGAGAAGAATGTTGCGCCATGATTCAAGAATGTTGTCATCGAACTTGTGCTTTGTATGTGTATTTGGTTGCTTATTTGAACTTGTGATTCACTGATTTGTATTTGTTTTTCGTTGCTTAAGCAACAATGTTGTAATGCCACGTTAATTATGTATCAAAAGCTTTAAAGTTCCTCAGGATATAGATGAATATGAACTCGTTGACCCCGTTGATATCTTAACACCTTTAGAGAAATTTTCACCTGTGATACAAAATAAGATATTAGGTATCACCTGTGATACATATCAAATATTAGGTATCACCTGTGATACAAAATAAGATATTAGGTATCACATGTGGTACAAAATAAGATATTAGGTATCACCTGTGATACAAAATAAGATATTAGGTATCACCTGTGATACAAAATAAGATATTAGGTATCACCTGTGATACAAAATAAGATATTAGGTATCACCTGTGATACAAAATAACATATTAGGTATCACCTGTGATACAAAATAACATATTAAGTATCACCTGTGATAGTTACACTGTAGTTAGCTACTTGTTTTTGTAGATACAAAATATGAGGTATCACCTGTGATACAAAATAATTTATTAGGTATCACCAGTGATACAAAATAACTTATTAGGTATCACCTGTGATACAAAATAACTTATTAGGTATCACCTGTGATAGTTAGACTGTAGTTAGCTACTTGTTTTTTTGTAGATACAAAATATGAGGTATCACCTGTGATACATACAAAATCATAAGTGATACAAAATAACATATTAGGTATCACCTGTGATACAAAATAAGTAAGTAAAGCACAAATAAGCAAAAACGCAAATTACATTGTCTTTGTTTGCCCGCAAAGAAGCTAATACACATGCATTGAGTTCTAAGGGTGCGTTTGGTTCGCAGTATGTTTTGAAAGGAATTGTAATCTGTCAAAGGAATTGTAATTTGAATGAATTGTAATTCAAAGAGTTGTAATGTGTTGTAATTGTAATGTGTATGAATTGTAATTGATGTTTTCTGTCACTGTGTTTGGTTGGATCTCAACGTAATTGTAATTCGAAAAATTTATAAAATTTCAAAAAATTTATAAAAATTCGAAAAAATATATAAAAATTCGAAAAATTTATATAAATTCGAAAAAATTTATAAAAATTCAAAAAATTTATAAAAATTCAAAAAATTTATAAAAATTCGAAAAAATTTAAAAAAATTCCAAAAATTTATAAAAATTTAAAAATTTAAAAATTTTATAAAAATTTAAAAATTTGAATTTTTATAAAATTTTTTGTAAAATTTTTAAATTTTTAAATTTTTTGAATTTTTAAATTTTTAAATTTTTATAAATTTTTTATAAAATTTTTAAATTTTATAAATTTTTTATAAAATTTTTCGAATTTTATAAATTTTTTACAAAATTTTTAAATTTTATAATTTTTTCGAATTTTATAAATTTTTTTATTAAATTTTTAATTTTTTAAATTTTTTGAATTTTAAAATTTTTAAATTTTTATAAATTTTTTTGAATTTTTATAAATTTTTTCGAATTTTTATAAATTTTTTGAATTCTTATAAATTTTTTGAATTTTTATAAATTTTTTCGAATTTTTATAAATTTTTCGAATTTATATAAGTTTTTTCGAATTTTTATAAATTTTTTGAATTTTTATAAATTTTTTCGAATTATTATTATTATTATAAAATTTTGAATTACAACGTAATTCAAAACTTTCCATCCAACATCCTATGTAATCTGAATTCCCTCCTTTGATGTAATTGTAATGACTGAATTACAATTACAACGCAAACCAAACAGCCTACGTAATGTAATCTGAATTATAATTACATCCAATTACGCCAGATTACGGCGAACCAAACGCCCCCTAAGTTCTAACTTTGTGTTAATTTGCTTAAACAAAGGCTAACATATATCGTGTACTAACAATACAAAATTGCCAAAAAGTTGCACCGATACGATGATCACAAAAAAAAAGTAGCCGCTAATACGATCGCAAATTTTTGGTATCTAAAGTTGTATATAACAAGAATAAGAATAATCGATGGATATAACATTCGTTAGTCGTTACAATGATTAACGATGTTGTGATGAATTCAGGCTATTGTATAATATGAGACTATTGTTCCAATGGAAGAATGGGAGCAACATTATCCTGCACCTTGCCTTGAACCTGCACCATTCACTTCACCAACAACTTGACTAGAACTTCCTTCACATTGCCTTGAACCTGCACCATTCACTGCACCATTCACTTCACCAACAAATTGGGTTTAGAAAGTAGTTATTGAAGACCAGAGAGAAACTGGGAGAGAGAAGTGTGTTTGTGTGTGTTTTATGAGAGTTAAATCTGATTTTTAGTTTATATACATGACTAGAATACCCTTGCAGTGTAAATGTTGTGTTTAATCTTGACCATTAGATCAAAATGAATAGAAGGTAGAGATTGGTCCCTTTGTATCTAAGAAATGTTTTGTCCTCAAATGATCTTAAATCTAAAGTTTTATGATGACTCTCATCGATATCTTTTCAATATTTTAGTTTAATACAAAGACTATATGTTCTGTTTTATTAGAATTCCCTATACTACATCATAGTAAGGACTGCTCTGGAACAGAGCAAGTAGAAAGAAAAGGAAACTGCAGATGCACGAATGGAATATGCACCTGGAATTGGTATTGGTCTAAAGAGCCGGAAAGGAAGAAGCAACGGACTGAGCGACGAAGCGACGGGATTGAGCCCTTCTCCTAGCGCAGGAGTTTTCGTCGCTGGATTAAGACGACTTAGCGACTTGCCTGAAAGCAGAAACCCGAAGGTTAGCCTTGCATGAACTAGGGAAAGATATAACTCAACTTCACACTGGTTAGCAAAACCCTAGAGCTTCCCTGCTTCGGTAGAACCTTATACTTTACGAAGTAAAAAGTTATCTAATTTTAAACCTTTTTTGTTTAGTTTTTTTAATCTTTAGTGAGACATGTGGTTGGATTTACATTAACAAGTTAAACTAAATGTCACTCATTTGCAACTTATTCATATGTAGCAAGCAAACATATTCATCCAAGTAAACAATACTACTCAACGACTCATCTGTCAATGCGTACGTTATGTGTTTGAATTCGCAATGTGATCTCAGTATATCGCACTCATCGTTTTTTGCTTCGATATGATATTCGAGCTAAAAATGGTTAGATTTGGTAACTTATGAGTAGCTGGAGTTAAGCGTCATACATTAAACAGACAAACCAGACGTGTTTAATATACTAAAGTATGTAATAATAGCGATAATCTAATAATATTGTAAAAGAAATCTTGATTTTAGCAATATTAAGTTACATCTATTATAAATATAAAGATTAAGAGTAAGAGATGAAGAGAAGTATCACTCTGTTCTCAAGTGTAAATTTGAAAGAATGAAAGGGGATGAGATAGGAAGGGCAAAGTAAGTGATGATATAGTGGAAAAAGTGGTTATTTATTTTTGTGTTATTGAGTTTATTTTTTAAGTGACAAAGAAAGGATATGAAGCTACTCAAATTACCAATATACCCTCAAAACTATGTAGATTAATTAATTAATTTTTGCACAACAAATTCATACAACTAGATAGAAACAAACATAATAAGTGGTTGGTTTATAACCAACTAAATGCAAACATAACAATTTGGTTCTGTAATCATAAAACTTTTTGTTTTTGTAAGTGAGATAGAGATGTGATTTTTTTATGTTATCGTAGTATATACCCACATTTTGAATATGTAACGATAGTACACAACTTGTTATTTGATTAATAAACTTATTCCAACAATCAAATCATCATCATGTCTCAACTAGCAAGAACCAAAACAATTAAATCCCTGAATCTTCTTCTATACAAAAAGGTACGAGTTTCATATTTATCATGAGAAACTCATTGTTTCAAACAACAACAAGAACATATATTAGTTCATGAATTATTATTTTTTTTTCTTAATTTGAGAATATTTTCTCAAACATGTATTCAATAGTAACCTTCACGTTGCATTTTTTCAGATTTCTGAATAATACGAAATTGTACTCGCTTAGAGCTTTAAAATCTTGCAACATAAGGTGCATTCAAATATAGCGAACCTTCCTGAAGGGTTACTAGTTTTTGTGTGGTGATCTATCTTTTAGATTTTGCCATAATCTTAACGGGCCTTTCACCGTTAAGTATCATTTTTTTAGGTCATCACAAAGATGATAACGGAGGAATATCATTGCTTTGACAGGCTCTTGTAAAGATGCTGTTGGAATATGTGTGAGTTGGAATAGCCTCAATACGACTAGAGGTGTGTGAGCCTATTGGGGGCACACACGTTAATACACGAAGAGTACGTTTATTAAATAATTAATATATATACTTGTTATATTTATTAAGTGTTTAATATGTTTCACAAATACAAAAGAGAATGACTTAAATGTCGGAAACGGAAACCTTTGTCCTCCTCCCAAAAGTGGATTGGAAGATTCTAGAAAAGGTTTATGTGCAAAAATTTTTGTGATAAAGATAAGTGAGAAAAGTTGTGATAAGCTAAGAACTTGAAGATTATCTTCAAGGTTTTTGAGTTGATCTACAACTAGGATTAGAGGGCTATATAAACGCCCTTGCCTCATTGTTAAAAGAAAACGATATATGATATACTGATACACTTTACGTACCAAAATAGTTTTCTTTTCTTTGTCTCACAAACCAATCGGTAGAGTACACCAAAGTTGCTTTGGTTTGACTTTCTTCAACGCATCTAAGCAAAACAAGAATATTAGTTTTTGTTTTTTAGTTACTGTTCTCTTTTATAATAAGATTCGAACGCATACTTTTTGAGTATTCGGATCTTGTTTAAGCGACAACAAGAACACAAGTTTGTTAGGTTGTTAACGTGGAACAAGGACTAGCATCCTAACGTATTTGTTTGACGTGTTTGTGTGAGCAACCGTAGAGGTAGTATATATTTACTACTTAGTTTCATTTGCGGGTGACTACAACAGTTAGTTTTCTATTTAGTTTTCTCGTTCCCTTTTATTAGTTTTGTTTTTTTATTATTTGTGTTAATTCTAATAGCCAAACTAGATCCAATATTTCGCTGCGTACTCGTAGTTAATTGGTTAACTTGATTGTAAAATCCCAACAGATGCCTTGTTTCTATACTTGATATATTCTCCAAGATAACTTGCAGTAGCATGTATTTATGTCTAGTAACTCTTGAGGATCCTTTAATGTTGCATTACAATGTGTAATACTCACATTATGCTACATTTTTTATATTTATCTTGCAACTTGAGGTTGCCAATAATGCTTATAAAAAGCTACACAACGATTGTTACATCGACCACATCAATGATCACGATTTTTGTGATAATCATCATTGTATCACAAGGAATAGAAAATCATTGAACAATATAACTAATGCGATTAAGTTAATCTAACCAAGAAAACTTAATGATAGCCAAAAAAATAACATGTAATAACTACGTAAGTTAATGCAACAATATACAAATACAAAACTTCTATGATTTCGACAAATCATTAATCATGAATGACTTGTATGTAATCGTAAATAAGTTTAGAGTTTGACTAAAATATGTTTCAAAATTAGAAAACTTGGTTTTAAATCAATGCCATACAATTTTCATCTTATTTCAGAAACCTATAAATGAATAAATCAATTTAGTTATATATGTCAAAGATCATGTAAATAAAGATGAGAAAAAGGAAAGTATTTAGTCATATAAATTATGAGAAGAATAGATTACAAGCCATACGGTATGTTTATTAATTAAAAGAAACAAAAATCGTAAATACATTCAATAACACATTGTGAAATTCCACGATTTAATGACTACCTTAGCAATAAACAAATGAGCATATAAGCTAACAAAACAGAATTGACATATTTATCATAATTTTTCCATTATCAACTACATATAATATTTTTCCTCCATCATAAAGATGATTAGATAACTACAAAAACAATAATATTAGAACTTAATATTCAATAAAGATACATAACAACAATGTTGTTTATGTGTGGTAATTGGGGTGAGATTGGTATCCTGATAGCAATTAGAAGTCGCGAATAGTACGCTTTCAGATCGATTAAATTGGAGTGTATACCAATTAACGACCGGATAAAATCTAATTGATTCAAGTTTGTGAATGATGTTATGTTTGCAGAAAAACGTGATCAAAATATTGGTTGATCAGCCTTGTCTTTTCTCTATTCGAATTAGAGAATATATAAGACAGTTAATGGGTCGGTTATTAGGGTCTAAAACTGCAAAACAGTTATATTAAGCGTAAAACAACTAGCAGCAGGAACCAGCAACTATCAGCAGAAACGATCCACTATCAGCAGGAACGATCTACTATCAGCAGGAACCATCAGTAGGAACCAAGCATTAGCAGCAGAAACGAGCATCAACTTAATATGTTTATTTGGTGGAAAAAACAAATTCTAATGAATTTCTAACATAGCAATGTTATACCAAATAAAAAATTTTCCGGGCTCTGCCCCTTGGACCCTGCTTCTCTCAGGGGCGTTGCCCCCGAACCCCCACCAAGGGGGCTACGCCCCCTTGGAACCCCCGTTAGTCCAGTTAATATCCAAATAAGTGTCGACCCTTATTTGCATATTAAACTCAACCTATTTTACACTAAAATACCAACACATAACAACAATATTGTGTTATATTATTTGATTATCTTATTATAACAATAACTTGAGGTTATGTTATTTTGATTCTTTTTAAAAGAATCATGAAAGAACTTGAAGTTCTAATTATTATTTTTCAAACATAACATGAGGTTATGATATTGATTCTTATAAAAAAAATCGTATTAAAACTTGAGGTTTCTAATTTTTTTTTCTCTAACATAACATGAGGTTATGTTACTTTGACTTTCTTCATGTAATTATAATAGAACATGAAATTCTAATTTATATTTTCAGCATAATATGAGGTTATGTGCTTGTGATTATTTAAGAATTAAATGAACATGAGGTTCTAAATAAAACTATAATCATAACTTGAGGTTATGCTAGGAAATCACAATTGAACAACTTAATAATAACGTGAGGTTATTGTATTTTGATTCTATTCATCGTAGTAGAACATTTTTTTTTTGAACGACGACTTTCAATTTTTGGATAACGGCCGGATGAAAACCGGGGGTGGCTTGAATTTGAACCTGCGCAACATTGGCTAATAGGCTCTTCTCTTCATTGCCAAATACCAATAGAGATTTGTGGCCCTCATGTGAAGACTTCCCGGCAGGTCACCCATGCCATTACTACTTTCACATGAGCACGCTTAACCGACAAAGCGATTACCACTAGACCACAACTCTGTTGGTATCGTAGTAGAACCTGAGGTTCTATAATAATTATAACATGAGGTTATGATACCTTTTAATTCTTTTAAGGAGATCATAACATACAGATTTTGAGGATCTTAAGAAATATAATACCATGATGTACAATATTGCTATAACTAAAAAGTATTTAGACCACAATTATACGTTATTGATTTAATTAGACCACGAATTTATGTTCATCGCCGTTAATGTTAATGCCAATCTTTTTACAGTGAACAATATATATTATACAGTCCAAACTAAGAGATCATGCAATTAATACATATTATAAAAATAATGAGAAAGAGAAAGAGTAAGAGAGATGAAGAGAAGTATAAGAGGACGAGGAGAGAATTATTATTAAGTTATAATCAAGGTTACAAGTGGATTGTATATATAGTGGGACTTTCATTTCAGAACCACCATATCTACAAGAACTGCGAGAACCACTTTTTAGCCATTGGATTAATTGATCAACGGTCAAAAATGAATGTGCTATTTATGTAAATAACTAAAAGATAAAGTAGATTTGTGTAACTGGTGTAAGGGTAATTTAGACATTTGCTTCACCCCTAAAAAGATGCAGTAACTGGTACATCCACTCTCATCCCCCCTCTCAAAACCTAAACCTAAAAAACCGCCTCCATCAACAATCCTCTCACAAACCCTAGCCTCCACCAACAATCTCCTCTCATTAAAAAAAAAAAAAAAAAAAAAAAAAAAAAAAAAAAAAAAAAAAAAAAAAAAAAAAAAACGCAGCTATTCATCCGTATATCTCCATTCTTATATCCCATATTACACAGCTAAACACATAAACCCATTTATCATCCATCTTTATTACCCCAAAAACATAGCCGCAACCATAAACATAACCCATTTTTGCTTGTTATGAGGTTGGTTTTCTTTTCTTTTATATTAATTCATTTTTTAGTTAAGTCGGTTGATTTTTGTGGTTTCAAAATATTGGTTTCGATATGAAAAAATAGATATGAAAAAGTGGTTTTCGATCTGTAAAGAAAAAGTGGTTTTCGATCTGAAAAAATAGTATAAATCATTGGTTGTTGTTTGAGTAGTTGAGTAGATTTGTTTTTTGATAACAATATAATAATAGACAAGTAGATGAGTAGATTTGTTTTTTTTATAACAATATAATAATTTGAATGGGTGGATCTGATGGGTCTTATATGAATCACGTGGTTCTTCTCAAAGAAACAAAATAATTCATTGTTACACAAATGATTGAAAGCTTGTGGAAGCTCTATATATTTTATTATCAATTTGCATTTTCGTTGCAACTGTTGAATTCCTTTATGTTAAAAATAATATATGAATAATGTTTTAAACTTTGCAAAACATTATAGGTTAATATATATTCAAGGATAAAATAGATGCATATATGTTTTAAACTGTGCAAAACATGTATGTGCAAAACATGCATGTTCAAAACATATATGTTTTAATTAGTAGGATCTAACTAATGGAAACCATGAATATTTTAGACCATGATTTTTTAAACATGTATGTTTTAAACAGGTCTGTTTAAAAAAATGATTGTTTATAAACAGAATGCTTAAAACATATATGTTTTAAAAACATGTATGTTTTTAATTTAATAAGTGTAACTTTTTTTTAAAGACTTCGTGTTTGTCAAACAAGATTGTTTCCTAAAACATACATGTACTCATGAACATTGTGCATATGTGTTATGCTAGTTATTATAATTAAAAAGTTCATTTCCTATTTAGTTGAGGTTAAATTGTTTTCTAGTATGTTTGTACCAGATTAATGAAGATGGTGATAGCAATGAAGATCTAGAAGTGGATGCACACATAGATACATGATGATAATATGGGGCGTTTGAAGAAATACGATTATTGAAGGCGCGCATATATGTTCGACTTCTAAAAGTGTTCATAACAATGAGTTGCACATATGTCCGTTTGCGTTAAATATTATTAGTGCATACATGTATAGATCGATTAGATTCAATTATTTTTTTTCTTTTTTATAAATTTGTATTTTAATTGTATTTTAATCGATATCAACTTTTGTGTTTAACATATATGTTCTTGGTTTGTTATAAATTTACATTATCTAAAAAATACTTATACACTTTACTATTTGAAAAACATGCATGTTGTAAAAATTATTGCACAAACAAAAATAAAAAAATTAATTCGTAAAAACACATATGCACTAATAATTTTAAAAACAAAGCATGCAAAAAAAAAAAAAAAAATAAATAAATAAAAAAAAAAAGAATCCGAAAATTAAGGGTTTTAGAAAAACGGAATTTTATTAAAAAAATAAAAATAAAATAAAAAAAGTGTCATTTACTATTATGCCCTTATGAATTAAATAAAAATCTTTAATATTTTAAAGAATCTCATTGGTCTAGAAGGGTTCTCGCAGTTCACGCAGATAAGGTGTTTCTGAAAAGAAAGGGACCCTGTATATATAAGGTAGATGAATACATCTCAAACCTTCAAGCCCACTAGAGATACAAGTGAATAGACGACACAAGCCCATTAATATTTACAACATCATCTTGGATAAAAGCAAATTTCCTTTTTTTATTACTTTTTTCTAATACTTCGATTACTCTCTAACTTAACATATACTTTTAAGCAGGGCCATCTTTTGGGGAGTGTAAACGGTGTCATTGCATAGGGTGCCGCTTGACGTGGGCCACAAAATTTCATACACTTTACTATATGTATACAAAATATGAGGCTTGAGGTTAATTAGCTCATGCACTAATAAGACGTATATTTTGTGCATGTGTGTTTAAGGGTCTCTTTGTGACGATGACAAGGGGCCATCAACATCCATGAAACTGCCCTTCTTTTAAGTCAATGTATACCCGAACTTAAGAAAGTTGAGTGTAGTAACATGAATTGATACCATTTAGTTGTTAACTGATAAGTATTGTTAAAAACTACTAGTGGACGTGAATAACATATGGACTTTTTTTTTTTTTTTTTTTTTTTTTTTTTTTTTTTTTTTTGTATTTGTAGCCATTGTGGATAGGGGTGTGATTCGGGTTGACCCGGTCGGGTCAACTCGGGTCGGGTCAACTCGGGTCAAGGCCCCTAAAAAAATACCCGAACCCGACCCTGTTTGAACTCGGGTCAACTCGGGTCGGGTCAATTCGGGTCGGGTCAACTCGGGTTTGGGGTCAACCCGAGTTTTTACCTTGTAATTTGTTAGTTTTCTCGGGTCAATCGGGTTCGGGTCGGGGTCGGGTCGGGTCAAGGCTCCTAAAAACATACCCGAACCCGACCTTGTTTAGAACTCGGGTCAATTCGGGTTGACCCGATTGACCCGAATATAAATTCGGGTCAATTCGGGTTGACCCGAATTGACTCGGGTCGGCTCGGGTTCGGGTCGGGTTCGGGTCGGGTCGGCCCGAATGACACCCCTAATTGTGGACGTGAATTGATGCCATTTAGCAGTAAAAAAAGAATGTTTTTTATGTGAACACTTGCTCAACTAGGTAAACTTTTTCAAAATTATTTAGAGTTTTGTAAAGACTCTCAGTGACACCTTCTATTTTAGTTTAATACGATGCCATGTAGCAGTCAAGGAAGAATGTTTTTTTATATGAGCACTTGCTCAACTAGGTAAACTTTTTCAAAATTATTTAGAGTTTTATAAAGACTCTCGATGATTATTGACCATTTATCACATACATCAAAGTCAACTACTCGTATTTTCCGAATAACCTTCAAAAAAACCTGTCCGTTTATTCGTTTAGTAAGACTTCATTTGAATTGTTATTTTTTTTTTTTTGGTAATCATGCTTTCTAACTTTTTGACCTACTAATTCACATGATTTGAATACAATGCTACACATATTCAAACCCGACAATGCTCTCCTTTTGCAGAAGGTTGGCGTAACAACTACAAAGTTGTTTGCACCTAGCCGAAATTGAACCTACCTTTCACATTAATTTAGTGATCATACTTATAAGCATTTTGACACAATCAAACTAGCTGTTTGTCGTTACAAAATTAATAGTAAAGCAGCTGCGCCAAATACATTTATGTTAGATGACACTCCAAAAGGTTCATAAATTAAATGGTGACAAAAGGCGATATAAAGATAGTTTTATTTTAATGTTAATTTTATATAACCCAATTTAAATTACAAAATGACATATTTATCCAACTAAAACATCTAATGTCATATACACCCAACTAGCTAAACTACTTTTCAAATTGACGGGCCCTTCAAAAAATTGGTAAAAATATAGATAACGTCTTGTATATTATAGGAATGGCAATGGGCGAGAAAAACCCACAACCCGCGGGTACCCGCCATAAATGGGTGGGTAAACCCTTGGGCGTTAATTTTCACCCATGGGTGGGTTGTGGGTGAAAATCTATACCCATCAGTGGGTGGCGGGTGGGTGACAGGTGAGGCATACCCATCGCGTGTAAACCCATAATACACATTTAAAATACCCATGGGTATACCCGTCAAAAATACCCGTGGGTGTACCAAACCCATGTTAAAATTAATTATACTAATTAAAATATTTATAATGTTGCAGGTATACATTTAATAGATACCACAAAGTCTCAAGAAAACACATTATCCTAAAAGTTTGTTTGAGTTTAAAGACTAAAAAGAGAATATGAAAGAACAAAAGACACTTAAGGCGTTGATGTGTGCACAAGATTGGTTATGGTCTCAAATTAAAGGTGATTTATTTTGCAATGCTTTACATTCAGTTTTTTTGCCAATATAAAGTTCCTATCATTATTTATTATGTTGCAGGATCCTGGTCAACTGGACATGCTGCTTGTTGTACCTTTTTTGAAAAAATGGAAGAGGATGAAGAGGTATGAGTTAACATATTATGTAAACTTTCACACCTTCGCACCCTTCGTAAATAATTTGATATCATTCTTTTTCTTATATGTTTATACTAGCTTATAAACCCGTGATAAATCACGGGCAGCTAATAGCAGGTTGTATGTAAAAAAAAATAAACTTAAAACAAATTGAATAATAGTAGAGCTTTTTATCAAAAATCGTCCCTATACTCGACCGGGTTTAACACTTTTAGTCCCTGTAAGTTCTTTTTAACGGATCTGCTCCCTAATGTTGCGACCCATCACGGGTTTAGTCCCTTGACCATAATTTTCCTTAGTTTGACCGTAACCTGGGTTAAGTTAGTAAATATTGAGGGCTAATTTGGTCATTTTAGGTTTAGTCCATTGTGTCCTCACTTGAAACAACCCAACACATGCATCAAACATCCAACACAAACATGAATCGCCTCATTCGGTGCAATAGGTGTGGAGCAAGATCTACAATTGTAACCTCTTGGACTGCTATTAACCCTGGAAGAAGATTCTATTGTTGTGGGAAAAAAGTAAGTGTAATATTAATTTGGTTAAAAAACCCCTAATTTGATGTTTAACCTTTTTTTTTCGTTTCTTTTTGTAATAGCCAATCAATTGTGGGATAATCGATTGGTATGATCCCCCAATGTGTGAACGAGCTGTCCAAATTATTCCAGGTTTGTTGCGTTCAATGAATGAGTTACAAAGGGTAGCAGAAGAAAAGAATGAGTTACAAAGGGTAGCAGAAGAAAAGAAAGTTGAAGCTAAGAAGATGAAGAAGATGCTTATTCTCAGTTGGATCTTTTTTCTTGTTGTTTTTGCTTTGAAGTAGTTAATGTATTGTACATTTTGTTTGAAGGTAGTTTTAGTAAGTTAGCTTATGTTTAGAATGGAAAAAGCAGTTTCAAGTTGTGTTTTGGGATTTTGATCAATGGAAAAAAATCAGTGTCAACTTGAAGTAAACAAGTAGCTTTCAAATTTATTACATTACAAAGTTGTATTTTGTGCAAAAGATGGTTTAAACCATAAGTGAGAAATTGACTTTTACAAGTCAAATTACAATGTACCAAATATGCTAATAACTGAAGGTTAAATAGCAACAAGAAATTGACTTTTAGAAGTCAAATTACCATGTACCAAATATGCTAATAGCTGAAGCTTAAATAACGACAAGAAATTGACTTTTAGAAGTCAAATTACCATGTACCAAATATGCTAATAACTGAAGCTTAAATAGCAATAAGAAATTGACTTTTACAAGTCAAATGACAATGTACCAAATATGCTAATAACTGAAGCTTAAATAGCAATAAGAAATTGACTTTTACAAGTCAAATGACAATGTACCAAATATGCTAATAACTGAAGCTTAAATACCAACAAGAATTTGACTTTTACAAGTCAAATGACAATGTACCATAATGAAATTCCAAACTACCAGAAAGACACATAAGTTGTTCTTACAAACATACACAACAGTGTAATTCAATGATATAAAAGTCTGCAAACATGAAATTAAATTGTTCCAAATCATTCAGGACTCATCATTCTTTTTGCTGTTCTCTTTGTCATCTTGGTTGGAGAGGCATGAAGCATTACATGAATTGGTGGACTCTGTGTGACTTGAGTGGCTGGTGGACCTTGTGAGGAAAGGGGAATCTCTGAAGCTTGTGCAGAACTTGTGTCCCTTGCAGCATCTGTTTCATGACAATAAGACTCAGGTATACCAGTTTCTTCCCCATTGCTTGCCATGTTCCAAATGGCAGCCACTGCATGCTTGCAGGGTATACCTGTTAACTCCCACCTCCTACAACTACATTGCCTAATCCTCATATTGACTACACACTGAAGGCCATCAGGATCATTGGCTTGGTATAAGTCTCCACCATTCCATTCAATCTATATATCATACATAACCTAGTTACAAACTCCAAACAGCTATACAGAAATGTTAAAAAAAGGCATGAAAGAGTTTGGCAATGTACCTTTATCTGAGCTGCATCTTTGACAGTTGTTTGGAAAATTCTACTAGCAGTAGGTGTAAGTGGACCATCAGATTTGGCAATAACCTTTTGGACAGTCACAATTCTTTTCATCAGATAAACTCTAATGAATTCCAAACATTTGATGATAGGTTTGTCCCTACCATCTACAAGCTGTCTGTTTAGAACTTCACACATGTTACTCAACAACACATCACAGTGTGCCCTTCCTGCAAGTTTATTAAAAGTATGATGCGTGGTTTTGCGACCTTACAACAGGTTTTACCTCTCGAGGGATCTCAAGAGGCTTGCAATCCCCACCAGGCAGTGTACCTGACCGATGTAGTATAGTGTAGTGGCAAGTATCGGGGGATTGATCGTTCTCTAGGGGAATAGTGTCGTTAGGATTGAAAAACTACTCTAATAGGTCTAAGGGTGAGGGAAGATTCTTTTTGTATTTTTTATATTTTTATAAAAGCAAGTAAAATCTCGGGTTTGAAGGAGTGGGCGGAATTAGTTGCTAGTCAACTAACCCAAATAACTACAAGTGCAAATAAAATAAAATAACTGAAAATAAAAAGGTGGTGGAACTTATATGGAGAGAAATGTGTTTACTTAGATTTCCTTACTCCCTAACTATCTTTTACCGGTTGATTAGTGTGTATTAATTGCGTGGATGACGGGTGTATTCCTTAATACCAATCGTAGGGTGGCGTACGTACTTCCCCAACTCTATAAGCTCCTACTTCACTCCTATGTCGAGCCGGCTAAGAAGCTCCTAACATGGGATCACTAGAATTCGCTCATGCATTAAATACAACCATAAAAACCTTAGTACGCATTGGTTCATGTTTCTTAAGACGTTCAAGCAAGTTACCGTATAGGAGGTTAGCCAGTTTTCTTAAGCCTAACATCGATAAAAAAATCATCCAATACAATTAATAACACACCAACAACCAATAATCAATAGTTAGGTTTCATTAGATCTAAGCAAACACAAGATAAATCTAGCCTAGCATGTTAAATAAAAGACAAGAACAAGATATAATCAAACAACACATAGACATATTGAATGATTAATTGATTACTTATCTTCAATTGAACATGGGAGATCCAAGGGTATAAAACCCTTAAAAGTAGCAGAAAAATCGTCTTAGGGTTTCTCCTCACAAAGTTGCACACTAATGACTAAAAATTATGAGAATATATATAGAAAATCAGATCTGACGGCGTCACGTTATAGAGCTGACGCCGTCACCTCGCCGCGGTTAGGGTTTCTTGATGGCCTTCTTGACGCCGTCCCCTTTTAATCATCCAAAATCCTCTCTGGCGCGTCAAGGGTTGACGGCGTCACAATGGTGCTTGACGCCGTCATAGGTACTTTTCCAGCCGATTTTGAGACTTTGTCGTTTTCTTCACTTTTATGCTCCAAAAACGTCCAAAATGCTTCCTTTTCCAGATTTCTTCTCCAAAGTACCTAAAATGACAAAATGAACGATTTAGGGCAATATTTGATCAAATAAATACGATTTAGGGCTTAAATGACCCCCTAAAAGCGGTACACTTTTCGCTTCATCAAATACCCTTACACTTGAGATTTGCTTGTCCTCAAGCAAATGCGCTTTTATTCTAATCAAAATACAAGTTAGGGGTCATTTAACGCTCATATAAAAGTAATTACAACAAATAGTCGTTCCACTTTAATCATAATAAGCACGGAGATTACAAACTAGCACCTCACAAGTAGTGTTTAGATACTCACATCTCTCAGGTGTCATAAAAGTATATCTCATAAATGAAAATGAATAATATCTCTCACTACCTGTCATAGCAAATAGATTACCATAGGCTTGGAAAAGGATCAAAAACCTCCTCCACTAGGCGTAAGCACCTAAGATAAACTATCAAAGAGGGCTTTTAAACGGGTTATAACGTTAGGTGTAGGGATATGATAAACATGGTTTTGTTGGATAAAGGATATTTTACTGGTGGCGAGTTAAAGATCTTGATTAATTACATGTACAATATGGCGTTGCTAAGCCAAGACTAGACTCGACTTAAGCTAATGAAAAAAAAAAAATAACAAAAAGATAAAATAAACATAAAATGAAACGGGATGGTAGTCCGTTTTTTTTTTTTTTTTTTTTTTTTTTTTTTTTTTTTTTTTTTTTTTGCATACACTCTTGCCCTACCATCCAAAATAATACATCGTGGGGGGGGGGGGGGGTTGTATCCCCCTTACACTTGAAATTTTACATAACTTTACAATTAACTATTCTAATGACTCGAATTAAGATAATCGAAACACTTGGAGTACTTTTAAAATATTTAGCACATATGGGGGTAATAATGTTGTTCTTCCCCATTACTCCATTACACTAGTACTTTACCCATGAGTCCCAATCGTCCCAAAACAATATGTGCAAGGATATGACTCGACTTAGCAACCATGTAATCAATTAGATAATTAACTTGGGGTTTAAACAAATGTTGTCACAATAATGCACTAAAAATGAGTGCATACAAGGTAGGCTAAGGCGATTTGGGTGTACATTTAAGTGGGGTGTAAACAAATTCTTACTTTAAGTAAAATGCTTAAAGTTAGAAACGAAAAGATAGGCTCTGAGGGGTGTACTAGGGGTATCGTGTACTAAAAATGAGTACAACGCAAAGGGTGTGGGAGAATTACTTGACCAATGTAGCCAATGTAATTATAACAAAAACACAGGTGTAAAACAATGGGTTAATTGATGCGTGGTTTTGCGACCTTACAACAGGTTTTACCTCTCGAGGGATCTCAAGAGGCTTACAACCCCACCAGGCAGTGTACCTGACCGATGTAGTATAGTGTAGTGGTAAGTACGGGGGATTGATCGTTCTCCACAGGGAATAGTGTCGTTAGGATTGAAAAACTACTCTAATAGGTCTAAGGGTGAGAGAAGATTCTTTTTTTGTGTTTTTATAATTTTATGAAAGCAAGTAAAATCTCGGGGTTGAAAGAGTGGGCGAAATTAGTTGCTAGTCAACTAACCCAAGTAACTACGAATGCAAATAAAATAAAATAACTGAAAATGAAAAGGTTGGGAAACTTATGTGGAGAGAAATGTGTTTACTTAGATTTCCTTACTCCCTAACTATCTTTTACCGGTTGATTAGTGTGTATTAATTGCGTGGATGACGGGTGTATTCCTTAATACCAATCGTGGGGTGGCGTACGTACTTCCCCAACTCTATAAGCTCCTACTTCACTCCTATGTCGAGCCGGCTAAGAAGCTCCTAACATGGGATCACTAGAATTCGCTCATGCATTAAATACAACCATAAAAACCTTAGTACGCATTGGTTCATGTTTCTTAAGACGTTCAAGCAAGTTACCGAATAGGAAGTTAGCCAATTTTCTTAAGCCTAATATCGATGAACAATCATCCAATACAATTAATAACACTCTAATAACCAATAATCAATAGCTAGGTTTCATTAGATCTAAGCAAACACAAGATAAATCTAGCCTAGAATGTTAATAAAAAGACAAGAACAAGATATAATCAAACAACACATAGACATATTGAATGATTAAATAATCACTTATCTTCAATTAAACATGGGAGATCCAAGGGTATGAAAACCCTTAAAAATGGCAGAAATTCGTCTTAGGGTTTCTCCTCCAAAGTTACACACAATAAGTTCCACACTAATGACAAAAAATTGCAAAACTATATATAGAGTTTAAGGGCTGACGGCGTCACGTTATAGATCCTGACGCCGTCACCTCGCCGCTTTTAGGGTTCCCGGATGGCCTTCCTGACGCCGTCCCTCTTTAGTGCTCCAAAATCCGCTCTGGCTTATCAAGGCTTGACGCCGTCCCTCTTTAAGTTAAACCGTGATGGCCTTGATCACTTCAAAGGGTGACGCCGTCAGATTTTTCATGCAAAATTCTCTGGCTTATCATGAGTAATTTTCATATCCATCTTTTTTGCCAAGCCGTGACGCCGTCTGGGCCAATCCCTGACGCCGTCAAAGGTACTTTCCAGCATAATTTTGAGACTTTGCCGTTTTCTTCACTTTTATGCTCCAAAAACGTCCAAAATGCTTCCTTTTCCAGATTTCTTCTCAAAAGTACCTAAAATGACAAAAGGAACGATTTAGGGCAATATTTGATCAAATAAATACGATTTAGGGCTTAAATGACCCCCTAAAAGCGGTACACTTTTCGCTTCATCAAATACCCTTACACTTGAGATTTGCTTGTCCTCAAGCAAATGCGCTTTTATTCTAATCAAAATACAAGTTAGGGGTCATTTAATGCTAATATAAAAGTAATTACAACAAATAGTCGTTCCACTTTAATCATAATAAGCACGGAGATTACAAACTAGCACCTCACAAGTAGTGTTTAGATACTCACATCTCTCAAGTGTCATCAAAATAAATCTCATAAATGAAAACGGATAATATCTCTCACTACCTGTCATAGCAAATAGATTACCATAGGATTGGGCAAGGATCGAAAACCTCCTCCACTAGGCGTAAGCACCTAAGATAAACTATCAAAGAGGGCTTTTACATGGGTTATAACGTGAGGTGTAGGGATAAGATAAACACGGTTTTGTTGGATAAGGGATATTTTACTGGTGGCGAGTTAAAGATCTTGATTAATTACATGTACTATACAATGTTGCTAAGCCAAGACTCGACTCAATCTTAAGCTAAAAACAAAATAACAAAAATATAAAATAAACATAAAATAAAACGGGATGGTAGTCCATATGTTTTTTCTACTTTTCTTTTTCTCATTTTTTTTGTATTTTTCTTGATTTTTTTTTTTTTTTTTTTTTTCATACACTTTTGCCCTACCATCCAAAATAATACATCATAGGGGCGTTGCATTCCCCTTACACTTGAACTTTTACATAACTTTACAAATAACTATTCTAATGACTCGAATTAAGATAATTGAAAAACTTGGAGTACTTTTAAAATATTTAGCACATATGGGGGTAATAAATGATGTTCTTCCCCATTACTCCATTACACTAGTACTTTACCCATGAGTCCCAATCGTCCCAAAACAATATGTACAAGGATATGACTCGACTTAGCAACCATGTAATCAATTAGATAATTAACTTGGGTTTAAACAAATGTTGTCACAATAATGCACTAAAAATGAGTGCATACAAGGTAGGCTAAGGCGATTTGGGTGTACATTTAAGTGGGGTGTAACAAATTCTTCCTTTAAGTAAAATGCTTAAAGGTCGAAACAAAAAGATAGGCTCTGAGGGGTGTACTAGGGTATCGTGTACTAAAAATGAGTACAACGCAAAGGGTGTGGGGGAATTACTTGACCAATGTAGCCAAAGTAATTATAACAAAAACGCAGGTGTAAAACAATGGGTTAATCCTAATGCCTCTTATCATGTAGTAAATCTAACTACACGAATGTAGTCTCACTTGTGGCCTCGGAATGGTCCTAACGCAAGTTCTAGAATCTAAGTGCTACCGGTACACACATCATAGCATAAATGCTTTTCCTACCAATTCTAGGGGCGAACCTCACATATTTGGGGGTGGAATTTTTTTTTAATGGTACGGTTTTGTGCTAGTCATATAACTCCTATCCGTGAGACGCTCATTAAGATCAAAGTTTCACTCCTAAATGTTGTAAAAAATTTTAAATTTGGCACTAAAATTGCCCTAACAGGTATTTATCTCAGTTTTATTACACATCTACTATTAAACAAACAAAAATCAAGCGTAAAAGCATTCTCTAATCGTACTTTTACCCCCCCTTACACTTAAGATGAACATTGTCCCCAATGTTCAAATAACAAAATGTAAAAGTAATAAGGTAAAAGAATGAAATCAAATACTCCCCTGATTCGCTCGGTGGATAATGTGGTAACACGGTTAGATCTTCTTCCAAGAGAATGTAGAAGCTTTACGACTAATGCATCGCCAAAAGCTTGATCCAACAAACATTTCCTTGTCCAAAATAACCTGTTAAACCTGAGAAAACAAACACGAAAACCTGCATAACATCGGCGGGATAAACTCTATATAAGGATATAATGCTTGTGGAATGATAATTTTGCAGATTCCTGGAGATTATAAGTTATAGATTTAATAAAAACTTTTTATGAAAACAAAACTTTCAAAATTTTCAGAAAATTAAAACCTGACGCCGTCAGGTTGTAACGCCTGACGCCGTCAGAAATGATCTGACAGAATTCTCATGTTAAGTTTCCGGAAAATTTTTGGAAAAACCTATACCTTACTTCCTAGAAATCCTGCAAAACATCATTATGACTCGATACAAGCATTTGACTCAAACAAATATTAATATGTATGTTAGTTTAATATTATTACGATTCATTTTCATTTGTTCTAATAAACCGATTTAGATTTCCCTTACACTTAACTTTTGCAAAATACCTTTATATGTAGTTAAGACGAAGTTAAAAACAAAATAAAGCATTTTCACAATTTAGTTTTGAACATGAATCAACAATAATAAAAATTAAACACACATACGGAAACAAATAAAATCAAACAAACAAATAAATAAACACACAAAGCAAATAAAGCTTGGGTTGCCTCCCAAGAAGCGCTTTTCTTTATTAACGAGTCTTGTAGCTAGACTCAAAGTCATGTACATTACGTGATTCCATCATTCATAATGACGTATCCCTGATAGATATAATCCTTGTTATCAGGGTGGTGGTGTCTCAATCGCTCGACATTCGCAGTCACTTCACCTCCTCCCTTGCTGGTCAAGCTTATTACCCCATCTTGGTATAGACTTTTAATTGTGAATGGTCCGTACCACCAGGGACTTGGTTCATCGGTAGGTGCTTTTGTTTCTGAATGCCTTAGGAGTATTGAGTCTCCTTTTGTAAATTCAACAGGGTTATTGGTCATCTCATCAGCCTCAATATAATCGTTATTTCTCCCCTTACATTCTCTAATCTCATTTTCATTGTAACTCTTAATCCTTGCCTCCCATGCACGGATTTTCTCTCGAACATTACCACGGATTATATTGGAGTTCGCCTCCATCTTCTTTTGTAGAGCAACATCTCGTATATGTCGTGGGACCGTTGGGAAGTTTATTGTTTTCTTCCCCTTCTTCATTAGGATGGCACTATTTCCGTAATCGATTTGTGCCCTAGTGGTAGCGAGAAAGGGTGCCCAAGGATTATTGGCATATTCATATCATTCCTCTCAATAATCATGAAGTCGACCGGATACAGGAATCCGGCAACGTTGACCAACACATCTTCTGCAATTCCTAACGGGTACTCATAAGAATGTTTTGCAAAGGAGAGTTTAGTACGGGTGATGGATGGCAGTTCGTCGGTTAACTGGACATAGACGGATAAAGGCATCAAATTTACGTCGGAACCTTGGTCGGCTACCGCATCCAGATACTTGAGTTTTCCAATGCTGCATGGTATTTCGAAGACCCCGTAGAATTCCTGCTTTTCCACTAACTTTTGTCTTATGAGGCACTCATATAATTGCCCTCCGGGTAATGTGTTGGATTCATCATCCGGTTCCATTCTCTTGGACTCCTTGTTGGGTAGATGAGTACGTCGATAGTTTCTCACCCAATCGTTTATGGTCTCCTTGTTTATATCATGCTTCAAGTAATGCCTCACTTGTTGTGACTTTGGCGGTTCTACCAATTGGCGCTCCTTAGAGGGCGCCTCCTTGCCTTTGTCTTAATCGCAGTTGCAGGCATTGGTGTTTCCATCATTAAGTGGGACGAGATCAATTTTGTTAACTTCCATAGTTATGGATTTCCCTCTTCCATCATTTTCGCCCTCTTGGACGACGGAGATGGCCTTGACAAATCTAGTGTTGGGAACTTCAACGTCATTCCTCACCAACACTTTTTCAGGAGCTTTTGTATTTGTGTATTCTTTCAAAAGGTTCATCATCTCCGCCATCTTCTCTTCCATTTCCTCCTTCTGTTTGTAGACGGCTTCCTCAAATTTTGCCAACCGTTCGGAGTGTTTTGACATGTATTCTCTCATTCGAGCTTCGAATGTTGGACTAAGCTCCTGAGGTGGTGAGTTGGGTTGAGCGTGCTTATGGAAGTGTTTAGTATTTTCCCTAAGGGGTGATTCGGACAATGGTATTTGCTTAACGCTTGAGACCGAGTTAATTGTTGCTTTTTGTGGACTTAAGGGTCTCTTTTGCTTTTCCATAAGATATGCAACCCTTTTCTCAAGTTCACTAACGCTTTCCTCAGTGATTTGATTGGCTGTATCGGGCGATGAATATATCTTGACCGCCGAGCGTACGTCGTGGGAAACTTGCCACAATTCATCATCGTCGGATGCAAGCTCATCAATGATTTCCCATGATTCCTCGGCGCTTTTGTCGCGCAATCTGCCCCCGGCGGCTCGATCGATGGCACGCTTGGTGTGGTAATCAACATGGTCATAAAAGATTTGGATTTGAAGCCAGAGATTTATGCCATGATGAGGGACTTTTTGGAGTAAGTCATTGAATCGAATCCATGCCCCGTAGAGGGTTTCGCCTCGACGTTGTTCGAACATCAAGATATCCTTCCTTAACTTGGTAGTTCTTCCTGGTGGGAAAAACTGAGCAAGGAAACGAGTGGTGAGATCATCCCAAGAGGTGATGGATCCTGCGGGTAGACGCTCTATCCATTGACTAGCTTGGTCCCGCAGAGAGAATTGAAAGAGACGCAGTCGGGTCGTCTCTCGCGTGGCAACATCAAGGTCTATGGAATCAACAATTTTGAGAAAGTCCTTGAGATGTTGATTAGGATCTTCAGAACGAAGTCCATGGAATGCGCATCCGCTTTGCACCAACCGGATGGTGTCGGATCGCAAGGGAGTGACATTGGCTCCTTGAGTGAGCTCAATGGTGTTTCGATAGCCATGGTGGCTAGGACGGGAGTAGTCTCCTAAGGTACGGGCTCTAGGAGGTTGTGGTGGTGGGTTGTTGGGATCAAGGATATTACCATCTTCCATGATGTCGAATGGTAATGGTTACGAACAAAGAAACGAAGAAAAAAAGATAGACTAAAGAAAACCTAGAAAAGAAAATAAAAATCTCACTAGAAAGGAATCTAGTGAGTAGACCTATAAAAATAAAAATTCAACCTAAACAATAACTATTCCCCGGCAACGGCGCCAAAAACTTGATGCGTGGTTTTGCGACCTTACAACAGGTTTTACCTCTCGAGGGATCTCAAGAGGCTTACAACCCCACCAGGCAGTGTACCTGACCGATGTAGTATAGTGTAGTGGTAAGTACGGGGGATTGATCATTCTCCACAGGGAATAGTGTCGTTAGGATTGAAAAACTACTCTAATAGGTCTAAGGGTGAGAGAAGATTCTTTTTTTGTGTTTTTATAATTTTATGAAAGCAAGTAAAATCTCGGGGTTGAAAGAGTGGGCGAAATTAGTTGCTAGTCAACTAACCCAAGTAACTACGAATGCAAATAAAATAAAATAACTGAAAATGAAAAGGTTGGGAAACTTATGTGGAGAGAAATGTGTTTACTTAGATTTCCTTACTCCCTAACTATCTTTTACCGGTTGATTAGTGTGTATTAATTGCGTGGATGACGGGTGTATTCCTTAATACCAATCGTGGGGTGGCGTACGTACTTCCCCAACTCTATAAGCTCCTACTTCACTCCTATGTCAAGCCGGCTAAGAAGCTCTTAACATGGGATCACTAGAATTCGCTCATGCATTAAATACAACCATAAAAACCTTAGTACGCATTGGTTCATGTTTCTTAAGACGTTCAAGCAAGTTACCGAATAGGAAGTTAGCCAATTTTCTTAAGCCTAACATCGATGAACAATCATCCAATACAATTAATAACACACTAATAACCAATAATCAATAGCTAGGTTTCATTAGATCTAAGCAAACACAAGATAAATCTAGCCTAGCATGTTAATCAAAAGACAAGAACAAGATATAATCAAACAACACATAGACATATTGAATGATTAAATAATCACTTATCTTCAATTAAACATGGGAGATCCAAGGGTATGAAAACCCTTAAAAATGGCAGAAATTCGTCTTAGGGTTTCTCCTCCAAAGTTACACACAATAAGTTCCACCCTAATGACAAAAAATTGCAAAACTATATATAGAGTTTAAGGGCTGACGGCGTCACGTTATAGATCCTGACGCCGTCACCTCGCCGCTTTTAGGGTTCCCGGATGGCCTTCCTGACGCCGTCCCTCTTTAGTGCTCCAAAATCCGCTCTGGCTTATCAAGGCTTGACGCCGTCCCTCTTTAAGTTAAACCGTGATGGCCTTGATCACTTCAAAGGGTGACGCCGTCAGATTTTTCATGCAAAATTCTCTGGCTTATCATGAGTAATTTTCATATCCATCTTTTTTGCCAAGCCGTGACGCCGTCTGGGCCAATCCCTGACGCCGTCAAAGGTACTTTCCAGCATAATTTTGAGACTTTGCCGTTTTCTTCACTTTTATGCTCCAAAAACGTCCAAAATGCTTCCTTTTCCAGATTTCTTCTCCAAAGTACCTAAAATGACAAAAGGAACAATTTAGGGCAATATTTGATCAAATAAATACGATTTAGGGCTTAAATGACCCCCTAAAAGCGGTACACTTTTCGCTTCATCATTAATCCTAATGCCTCTTATCATGTAGTAAATCTAACTTCACGAATGTAGTCTCACTTGTGGCCTCGGAATGGTCCTAACGCAAGTTCTAGAATCTAAGTGCTACTGGTACACACATCATAGCATAAATGCTTTTCCTACCAATTCTAGGGGCGAACCTCACATATTTGGGGGTGGAAAATTTTTTAGTGGTACGGTTTTGTGCTAGTCATATAACTCCTATCCGTGAGACGCTCATTAAGACCAAAGTTTCACTCCTATATGTTGTAAAAATTTTTAAATTTGGCACTAAAATTGCCTTAACAGGTATTTCTCTCAGTTTTATTACACATCTACCATTAAACAAACGAAAAATCAAGCGTAATAGCATTCTCTAAGGTATCGTACTTTACCCCCCCCCCCCTTACACTTAAGATGAACATTGTCCCCAATGTTCAAATAACAAAATGTAAAAGTAAATAAGGTAAAAGAATGAAATCAAATACTCCCCTGATTCGCTCGGTGGATAAAGAGGTAACATGGTTAGATCTTCTTCCAAGGTAATGTTGAAACTTCAAGATTAAAGAAGCGCCAAAAGCTAGATTCCACATACATCTCCTTGTCCAAAATAACCTGTTAAACCTGAGAAAACAAACACGAAAACCTGCGTAACATCGGCGGGATAAATCTGTATAAGGATATAATGCTTGTGGAATGATTATTTTGCAGATTCCTAGAGTTTATAAGTTGGAGATTTAATAAAGCATTTTATGATTCCGGAAGAAAAACAAAACTTTCAAAAAAAATTCCAGAAAACTGTTCCTGACGCCGTCAGACTGGGGTCTGACGCCGTTAGAAGTGATCTGACAGATTTTTCATGTTAAGTTTCCGGGAAATTTCTGGAAAAACTCAATCCTTATTTCCTGGAAATCCTACAAAATATCATTATGACTCGATACAAGCATTTGACTCAAACAATTACTAATATGTATGTTAATTTAATATTGTTATGATTCATGTTTATTTGTTCTAATAAACCGATTTGGATTTCCCTTACACTTATCTTTTGCAAAATACATTTATATGTAGTTAAGACGAAGTTAAAAACAAGATAAAGCATTTTCACAATTTAGTTTCGAACATGAATCAATAATAATAAAAATTAAACATACATACGGAAGCAAATAAAATCAAACAAACAAATAAATAAACACACAAAGCAAATAAAGCTTGGGTTGCCTCCCAAGAAGCGCTTTTCTTTATTAACGAGTCTTGTAGCTAGACTCAAAGTCAGGCTTATCTAGTGTCGCTTATGCTCACGTATCCGAGTGTGAGCCATCTAATTGTTGCCTCATCTTTCTTGTATTCATCATTCAGCTCCAGACATCCATGATAATATCTCTTATTTTTCTCATGTGGATATTTGAGCCCCTTTCTCTTATCATTCTCACTTAACAAGTCAATAGGCACAAGTCTATTGCAAGATTCAATGGAGAAGTTCTTAAACCTAGGATGTGATCGGGGCATTTGGTAAACAAAATCTTCATCCCCATCCGAGAATGTAATTAACCCGTCCACAAGTTTTTCGTCAAGGTTGGTCAACCTTTTGAAGGGTTCTCCAAAAATGACTTGGGTTAATTTGTTATCAATAAATTCTCCTAAGTTCTCCATAACCATAAAATCCACCAAATACAAAAACTTCCTACGAATACGTGTAGTGGCTCAATCCTAGCAACAATGTTATCTCTTTGATATTCTAGCTCATCTACCATGATTTTATTATAATTAGCGCGACAGATAATGTTCATAGGCAAAGATGAGTTAAGATAAGCATGAAGACTATGATAACCAATCTTACATGGAAATTGCATGTTAAAGAGGCTATCCTTTTCGATCTTAGTCCTAGGGTCAACATACTTAAAGGGATCAATTTCCTCTTTTCTCCATTCCTCGTTAACTACTTCTCCATTACCAGCATCCTCATCGGAGTCTGAGTCGTAAAATGGACTAACTGCATAGTCATTCTCATGGTCAGACTCCTCCATCTCAGAATTGTTACCAAAGTGGTGGTCGGGTGAAAGGTTGTTGTTTTCTACGATGGGGGCGGGAACGGGTAGTTGGAAGTTTGCACGGCGGAAAATACGAATAACAGGGATCAAGCGATCACTATTACTCATGAGGTAGGTGGAAGGTGTCACAAACAAAAGTACAAAGAAATAAGATAGACTAAAGAAAACCTAGAAAAATAAAATAAAAATCTCACTAGAAAGGAATCTAGTGAGTAGACCTAATAAAATAAAAATTCAACCTAAACAATAACTATTCCCCGGCAACGGCGCCAAAAACTTGATGCGTGGTTTTGCGACCTTACAACAGGTTTTACCTCTCGAGGGATCTCAAGAGGCTTGCAATCCCCACCAGGCAGTGTACCTGACTGATGTAGTATAGTGTAGTGGCAAGTACCAGGGGATTGATCGTTCTCTAGGGGAATAGTGTCGTTAGGATTGAAAAACTACTCTAATAGGTCTAAGGGTGAGGGAAGATTCTTTTTGTATTTTTTATATTTTTATAAAAGCAAGTAAAATCTCAGGTTTGAAGGAGTGGGCGGAATTAGTTGCTAGTCAACTAACCCAAATAACAACAATTGCAAATAAAATAAAATAACTGAAAATAAAAAGGTGGAGGAACTTATATGGAGAGAAATGTGTTTACTTAGATTTCCTTACTCCCTAACTATCTTTTACCGGTTAATTAGTGTGTATTAATTGCGTGCATGACGGGTGTATTCCTTAATACCAATCGTGGGGTGGTGTACGTACTTCCCCAACTCTATAAGCTCCTACTTCACTCCTATGTCGAGCCGGCTAAGAAGCTCCTAACATGGGATCACTAGAATTCGCTCATGCATTAAATACAACCATAAAAACCTTAGTACGCATTGGTTCATGTTTCTTAAGACGTTCAAGCAAGTTACCGTATAGGAGGTTAGCCAGTTTTCTTAAGCCTAACATCGATAAACAATCATCCAATACAATTAATAACACACCAACAACCAATAATCAATAGTTAGGTTTCATTAGATCTAAGCAAACACAAGATAAGTCTAGCCTAGCATGTTAAATAAAAGACAAGAACAAGATATAATCAAACAACACATAGACATATTGAATGATTAATTGATTACTTATCTTCAATTGAACATGGGAGATCCAAGGGTATAAAACCCTTAAAAGTAGCAGAAAAATCGTCTTAGGGTTTCTCCTCACAAAGTTGCACACTAATGACTAAAAATTATGAGAATATATATAGAAAATCAGATCTGACGGCGTCACGTCATAGAGCTGACGCCTTCACCTCGCCGCGGTTAGGGTTTCTTGATGGCCTTCTTGACGCCGTCCCCTTTTAATCATCCAAAATCCTCTCTGGCGCGTCAAGGGTTGACGGCGTCACAATGGTGCTTGACGCCGTCACAGGTACTTTTCCAGCCGATTTTGAGACTTTGTCGTTTTCTTCACTTTTATGCTCCAAAAACGTCCAAAATGCTTCCTTTTCCAGATTTCTTCTCCAAAGTACCTAAAATGACAAAAGGAACGATTTAGGGCAATATTTGATCAAATAAATACGATTTGGGGCTTAAATAACCCCCTAAAAGCGGTACACTTTTTGCTTCATCAAAGTACTAGTTAAATTTTGTCAAAAGAAGTTAAATATTTGTGAATACAGTTTTAAAGTAAGTATACCTGAAAAGTGAGACCTACTCCAGTGCTGGGGTGGGATCTTTTTTAACCATTCATAAGCTTCTTTTTTAAAAGCTTTCAGTGTGTCCATATGCTTATCAAACTGCTGCACAGTAGTAGCAGTTGTACATCTCTATAACATCTGTTTGTACATTTGACCTCTCCAACTCAGCTTCATATTGTCATATATGTGTTTAAGACAAAACCTATGCTCTGCACAAGGAAAGGTCTCTGCTATTGCTGGTATGACACCCTAAGATTGATGACATATAAAACAAGTTCATTATCTGACAATGGTAAAACCTATGAAATATAAAACAAGATTAAGAAAAAACATACCTTTTGCCTGTCTGATATAAAGGTAAAATTTGAGTTTCTGAAAAGCTCCAAGTCATCACCAACACAGTCAAGAAACCACTTCCATGAATCCTTGTTTTCAGACTCCACTATAGCATATGCAAGGGGGTATATTCCATTGTTTGGAGCATTGAAGGTACCAAGGGCAAGTTTCTTCCTTATCTTTAATGCTACACCCACCATCTGAACCTTTCCCTTTTGACCCACTCAATTGACCCTTTCCTTTTGAACCTTTTGCCCCTTCAGAACCTTTCCCTTTTGAACCACTTTCATCCTCACAACTGAATTGAGGAACCTTCCCCCTGCATTCAGCCCTCAACCTCTCTTTGTCATTCTTTTTCAAATACAATTGCCTTCTTTGTTCTACTAAAACTCTAGTAAGCATTTCCTTGATTAGTGTATTACTTTCAAATTCCTGCCCAAGAAAAAAATTCTCCTTCCACACATTACCACCCAACTTTGCTTTTGCCTTCTTCTTTTTAGTATGCTTCTTTAAAGCTTTTCTAAATTCACCTTCATTCTCACATTCACTCCCAGTATCCATATCATCATAGTCAACTTCCTCATCCTCAAAAACTTCATCATCTTCTTCCACATTCTCTTTAGAACCAATCAATTCAACATTATCATCAATGTTTTTTTTAAACTCAGCCATATCCACTTCCAAATCATCTATCATGTTATCTACTTCAATAAAGTAATCACTGTCTTCGCTATCTTCACCAGAACTATCTTCACCAACAGAACCATCTTCACTACCATTACCATCTTCCCTTTATGACTCAGCACTCATGTTTTCATCCCTATTTGAATGTCCTACATCCTCATTTTCATCTACACCCTGTTTTTTCCTACCCACCAAGTCTAAGCACCTGGTCAACCATTCATCATCACTAACTTCTACAACTACATTGTCATCTACTACATTTTCAAACAAAGAGTCATCTACAATCAGTGGCTCTACATTTACTGGCTCCTCATTAACACAGTGATCAACATACAACTCAATTACTTTATACTTAGAAACAAACTTCATCATTTCCAACACATCCTGATCACTAACTAACTTGTTTAGGCCATTGTCTAAATCAGTGTTAGGTTCCTTATAAAAATACTGAAATGATGAGTTTTCATAACCTATCTCTTTCATCATTGTGTTAATTTCAAGAATAGAAAAGATATCACAGTCAATTGAGTCTATCCAATTTACCTTCCCACCTTTATATCTTATCTTGGGAGGACTGGTAAATGCACCACCATGGTTGATCTTCAAGCAAAAAACCCTTGGAAGATAACCTGGTTACATGAAAAAATTAAGATGTTATCTAAACAAGATAATTGATCATAAAAACTTCAGTTAAGCATCAACAACACAAAATACTCACGATATTCATGATAGGGGCCTGCTTTTGATCCCTGCATACGAACCCTCCATTCAGAAACCATTGGATAGCCTGCGTCTGATTAGAAGTAGGAATTTTGAGAGGGAGTTTGGTGATGAAAAAGTTTGGGGATGAAAAGGGTTATGATTCAACCTAATTAGTCAAAGTGGATATAAACCCTGGTCAATTATCCCGCCAAACCTAAAATGACCAAATTAGCCCTCAATATTTACTAACTTAACCCAGGTTACGGTCAAACTAAGGAAAATTATGGTCAAGGGACTAAACCCGTGATGGGTCGCAACATTAGGGAGCAGATCCGTTAAAAAAAATTTACAGGGACTAAAAGTGTTAAACCCGGTTGAGTATAGGGACGATTTTTGATATTTATCATAATTTTTCCATTATCAACTACATATAATATTTTTCCTCCATCATAAAGATGATTAGATAACTACAAAAACAATAATATTAGAACTTAATATTCAATAAAGATACATAACAACAATATTCTGTTATATTATTTGATTCTCTTGAGGGAACCATAATAAAAATTATAACAATAACTTGAGGTTATGTTATTTTGATTCTTTTTAACAAAATCCTGAAAGAACTTGAAGTTCTAATTATTATTTTTCAAACATAACATGAGGTTATGATATTGATTCTTATAAAAAAATTGTATTAAAACTTGAGGTTTATAATTTTTTTTTCTCTAACATAACATGAGGTTATGTTACTTTGAATTTCTTCATGTAATTATAATAGAACATGAAACTCTAAGTTATATTTTCAGCATAATAAGAGGTTATGTGCTTGTGATTATTTACGAATTAAATGAACGCGAGGTTCTAAATAAAACTATAATCATAACTTGAGGTTATGCTAGGAAATCAAAATAGAACAACTTAACAATAATGCGAGGTTATTGTATTTTGATACTATTCATTGTAGTAGAACCTGAGGTTCTATAATAATCATAAGGGGTTGCATGAGGTTATAACATACAGATTTTGAGGATCTTAACAAATATATAGATTTTGAGGATCTTAACAAATATAATACAATGATGTACAATATTGGTATAACTAAAAAGTATTTACACCACAATTATACGTTATTGATTTAATTAGACCACGAATTTATGTTCATCGCCGTTAATGTTAATGCCAATCTTTTTACAGTGAACAATATATATTATACAAATTAAGAGATCAAGCAAGTAATACATATTACTCCCTCCGTCTCAATTTAATTGTCCATATTTTCTTTTATGGATGTCTAAAATTAATTGTTCACTTTCCTTATTTAGTAAAAACTAGAGAATCTAGTGGAGAAATATTTCATTTTAGTGGTTGAAAATTAAAGTGACCCCACTTTTATAAAACTTTGTGTTTTCTCTCTCCTGACACATAAATTGAGACGGAGGGAGTATAAAAATAATTAGAAAGAGTAAGAGTAAGAGATGAAGAGAAGTATAAGAGGAGGAGGAGAGAATTATTATTAAGTGATAATTAAGGTTACAAGTGGATTTTATATATATAAGGTAGATGAATACATCTCAAAACTTCAAGTCCACTAGAGATACAAGCGAATAGACACAAGCCAATTAATATTTACAACATCATCTTGGATAAAAGCAAATTACTTTTTTCTAATACTTGGATTACTCTCTAACTTAACATATACTTTTAAGCAGGGCCGTCTTTAGGGGAGTGTAAACGGTGTCATTGCACAGGGCGCCGCTTGACGTGGGCCACAAAATTTCATACACTTTACTATATGTATGCACAATATGATGCTTGAGGTTAATTAGCTCATGCACTAATAAGGCGTATATTTTGTGCATGTGTGTTTAAGGGTCTCTTTGTGACGATGACAAGGGGCCATCAACATCCATGAAACTGCCCTTCTTTTAAGTCAATGTATACCCGAACTTTAGAAAGTTGAGTGTAGTAACATGAATTGATACCATTTAGTAGTTAACTGATAAGTATTGTTAAAAACTACTAGTGGACGTGAATAACATATGGACTTTTTTTTTTTGTTTTAGCCATTGTCCACGTGAATTGATGCCATTTAGCAGTAAAAAAAGAATGTTTTTTATGTGAACACTTGCTCAACTAGGTAAACTTTTTCAAAATTATTTAGAGTTTTATAAAGACTCTCGGTGATTATTGACCATTTATCACATACATCAAAGTCAACTACTCGTATTTTCCGAATAACCTTCAAAAAAACCTGTCCGTTTATTCGTTTAGTAAGACTTCATTTGAATTGTTATTTTTTTTTTTTTTGGTAATCATGCTTTCTAACTTTTTGGCCTACTAATTCACATGATTTGAATCCAATGCTACACAGATTCAAACCCGACAATGCTCTCCTTTTGCAGAAGGTTGGCGTAACAACTACAAAGTTGTTTGCACCTAGCCGAAATTGAACCTACCTTTCACATTTTAGTGATCATACTTATAAGCATTTTGACACAATCAAACTAGCTGTTTGTCGTTACAAAATCTTTTATATAATAAAACAAAACCTAAAGTGGGGACTTTTTCATTTCAAAAAAATCAAATCATTCCTTATTAAGTAATATTTTTTTAATTATTATTTATTTATTTTAAATAATTTGATTTTTTTTTAGGTTAAATAATCCTAAATACTTCCTTATTTGGCAATAGTATTTTTAAATTCGTTTTTTAAGATAATTTGAGCTAAAAAATATATGTGTCAAAAATATAAAAAGTTAAAACTTTAAAAACGCGGGGTCATTTACAAGACTTAGGTGTCAAAACTGAAAATTAAGAAAAAACAAAACAGAGTTTGGCTGTCGACACAAATCCAAAATACACAGATGTAACTTAAAAAAACAAGGACTCGTGTTCCGTCCATCACCAGTAGCATCAATTATCCCTAAAATCTCAATACATCCTATTCATATGGATCATGTGAATAAAAAAAAAACATCTCACGAATCACAAATAAGAGGTGACTAATAAGAGGTAACTTAGTCACCTAGAATATGCTATCAACGAATTAACATAGCAAGTGATTGTTGATTATGCTTGATTTTAGTATTTAAGTGTGTTTGGCCACTTTAATTTAGACGACCACCAAGTGTTCGATATTAATCCCCAATGAAACTCATGTTTTTAAGATGCAACATTGTATATGTGCTTATACTTTCATGTGTACTAAATAATTAACATGGTTGATGAATTTCATTAGAGGTGGCAAATAAAGTTACTTTTTTATGGTTTATTTTAGCTTATTGGATTGCTTATATGCTTTGAAACTAAGCACGCACCACAAATAAGTAGTTTTCATTAGAGAGTTTAGGATTTGAAACATATACAACATGTCTCAGAAAATCATGAGAATAAATGTCAAGTTTAAGAATTAATTAAACTATTCGATTAACCCAATTGTAATTTATCTGTCTGTACATTAATAATTCATACGTTAACCTTACAACACGTTGGCTGCTCTCGATCAATTAGTCTTAATTGGCATTTGTTAGGAATGATACTTACTGTTGGGTGTACTCTTTAGTCCTTTATCCTTAACTTAATATGTAGCATATATCGAGTCCGCCATAGTTTTAACATATAAGGCTGGCAGACATATGTAAAAGCTAAAACGTGTGTCGCCATATGGGTTTTTTCGTCACATATAGTTAATATCTTCTACCTGCCAAATGACATTCGTCTAAGAGATTGTGGGTTTACGTTCTAGCTGGTCATTATCATATGTGGTATTTGTTCATAGTTATGAGTTATTATTAGTTATACTCTTTTCTGTTTAGTAGTTGTTAAAGCTATAAGTGATGCTATATTAGAAAGGTGTAATCTGTTTTAATTTTCGAAATGAGATTGGATAAGGGTTTAAACAAGATATCTCTTTTCCTATTGATCATGTGATTAGCTGCACCAGAATCAACAACCAAACTTAAACACATCTTAAAAATAGGAATTTCACTAAACAATACAATTTCAACAATTTACATATGAGTGAAAGGATATCATTGAAAGTATATCTTCTCCACCAACTTTAGCACTATGAGTAGATGGGAAGCAGGAAGCTACCCCTAAATTTGACTATAAGCATAGTTTGGCATTTTCACTTATAATGTACCCGCATGTTGCTTTGTTTTTTGAATATTTGGCCATGCCATAAAGGTTCTATTTATTGTGTTCTCTAGGCTAACTACTGCCTTCTTATAGTTTTTTTTCATATCTATTTTTTTGGCAAAATAACATAGTATATTGGTTTGATCCTACCTTTTTATTATCGGGTAGAACTTTTTCAAGATGCGGATCTTCTAAATAAGATATTTTAGTACTCGGTTCTTTGAGTTGGTTTTCTTTGTCTCCTGACCAAACTGATATCATGAAGATAAACACGATATATATATTTTTTACGGTTTTTTTTTTTTTTTTTTTTTTTTTTTTTTTTTTTGCATAAATTACCAAGTTATGTTTTTCATCATATCTCCCGGTTGAGTTAAATTGGTCACAGACCCAACTTTGAGCGATCCGTTTATACGGCCAAAAAAAGTATAATAAAAAATTTAGATTCTGAAAATAAATTGCTATGCTTTTGGTTATCGGGTTTAGGATACAATGATTGAGAAGTTCTTTTACAAGGAAAAGCACTCATTGATACCATATCATAAACGGTTTAAATTGCGACTCATTGTATTGACATATTAATTTAGCCATTAAATCATTTTATGTTAGGATGATCCAATACCTTATCAGCAATGATCCAATACATTGTATATATGATTATATACAATGTAACTATATGTAATACGGAGTAAATTAAATTCAAAATATGTAGAATTAAAACGTAATTAAAATTTTATGCCAAAAGTCCGTGCGTGGGCTTTATATCTATACGACTATACTACATATAAAAACTTCATTGTGGTAGGATCTTACGACCTCTATCCGATTTTGTGAGACAACAAGTAGGATCACGATTTTCACTAGAAGCTTATTTTCGTCAATATACCATTTTATTAATTGACACCGTTACTTATTGCTGAGATTGTTTGTTTGGTCTACTTAATCCGGGGACAACAGTATTGACACGGTTTTGTGTCGCTCCGGCTAGGTTGAGGTATTACAATTGTATTGGTGCAGAGGCTGTTTATGATGCAAACAAAGCAATTAAGTAGGACGCCTCGATACCAAAGGCATATCTGCGCAAAGGGTGAGTAGTTTTTGAATAACTCAAATTAGTTTGTTAGCAAGTTATTGATATTTATCATGTCTTTCATTTAGACATTCCATCTAAACATCCAGTCTAAAAAAAATCGTATGTGACCTTATTGTTTGATTACTATGTTTTGTTTGTGGGATACTGGGATTGAAATCATAGCAGTTCATGTGATCCTTTGAATGTTTAATAGGAATATAGCAAATGATTTTTCATGTATTGTTTCTTAAAGTGTAAGTAAGCACCAGATACTAAAGGATATTGTCATTTAGGTTTTGGAGAACCAAAATTTTGGGTTAATGTGAACTTTCTAGAGTAGTTCTGTTATTATGGCGAAATCGGACGCGGAAGATTTTACTCAGTTACCACTTATCATCATGAATAGGTCGATTAGGCTTGGATTTTATCTCTAACGAGTAAATGATGAAATTCTTAGAATTTAGTTATAAAGAAAATAGGGCAAAAGTTGTCCAAACATAAAACCTCATACTTTGCACGATTCAGTGAATGGATAAAGAAGTGTGACAAATGTATTGCAGGTAATTACCTGTACATGTCTTTTTAGTTCATTTTTTTTTATAGACATTATGGTAAATTAAGACATGATTTTTGATGAATTTTCTTTCCTTATTGGAACAGAGGAAGAAGGTGAAAGCAAAAGTTTCATACTTTGGTTAATCCTGCTGGCCATTCTCTTGGACTTCTGTAACATGTTTGTGTTTTTGTATAGGGAAAATGGCACGAAAAGCACCATACTTGTCACCTTTTGTCATTGTCTGTTGCGTCCTTTTTTATTTTTTTTTTTTTTTTTTTTTTTTGATTTTAGCACAAACTTTTCCAAAATGGGTCATTTTGGGGTCTGTGTGACCGGATTAAAATTGTTGTCCTACGTGGCAACGGTAATTGATGAGTTCATATTATATTTTACAGATTTATTGATTACTTGTGTATTTTATACACAATTGGCTTTTTAAATTAATGTATTTCCCTTTTCCCTATTTATTTACACAACCCAACTACTTTTTCCCTTTAGCCCCACCACCACCACATAAACCCTAGGCATGAAATCTTCTTCCTCCTCTACCTCACGATCAAGATCCTCGTCAATCAGACGTTTTTACACAAAAGAAGAAGTAATTGCACGCACTGAGTGTGATTGTCATTTGCCTATCGAAGCTCAAGTGGCATGGACCATCACAAACCCCGGTAGAAGATTCAAGGGTTGTCCAAAATATGTATGATAATAATTCGTATGTAAGTTAATTTTTTGATATAACAAGCTTGAAGTGGGTTTTCATTGTTATTTGTTGATATGACAGGGTAGGGAAAATCAGTGTAAGTTCTATGGTTTTATGGATGATGAGCTACCTAGTGAGTACTACAAAGAGTTGTTCTTCAAAGAGCATGAAGAATTGAAAATGTTGAGGTGGAGAGTGGCAGAATTGATGAAGGGAAAATCTGAGATGCACATGGACAAGCTTGGCTCAAAGTCTGATGAAGGCAAAAGTTCTACATTTGATGAATCAACATATTTGCAAATGGTTGAATTGAAGGCTGAGTTGATGGCAGAACTAAATTTCATTAAGTCAAAAGTCAATTATCATGACAAAGTTGTTCTTTTGTTTACTTTGTTTGTCATTTTGGTTGTTTTTGTTGCTGCAAGTAATGTGTTTGCATAGACAAAGTGTTAGTACTAATGTAATATGACAATGTTTTGTATTGTTTTCTCTTTAATGCAAAGCTTTGTTTAGGTTATTTCTGTATTCTAGCAAACACAATTACAACACATTATTGTTCAACAAATGTTCATGCCATTAACTATGATTAACCATACCGGAACAAAAGTGAGGATCACATGATAGTTTAAGGTTACATGACATAACAACCTCCATGGAAACTGTTTCTAAGTGCACAACATACATTAACAAAAGAAGTGCACAGAAATGTAGTTAAGGTTACACAACATACATTAACAAAAGAAGTGCACATAAAAGTTTAGTTAAACAGGATTGTAAGTCTTTCAATCCATAGTCAGAGCATTAGTACTTGAACTCCCAATTCCTTGGTGTTGCTTTGCCAACTTCTTCTTCAAGATTCTTTCACTCCTTCCTCTTTGCTTTGGCATGACAAAATGTCTCCTTGCTCTTGGTTGTGCTTGAGTCATGGTATAGGTTGGTTGACAACAGGAATTGGTGCAGTCTGTGAGTTCTGAGTGGGTGCATTCTGTGAGATATGTGTTTGTGAGTTCTTGTCAAGTGTGATTTCATCAGCATGGTCATCTTCTGTATGCAACCCTTCTGTTTGTTCAATTGGATCAGACTCAGTTTCATTTTCCTCAATCCCAAACCATGTACCCAACCTTCCTACTCTGCCAAGACCTGTACTCAATCTACCTCTTCCTCTACCTCTACCTCTACCTCTTCCCATGAGATTGAATGGCCTAGATTGTTGAACTAAGGGTTCATCTGGTGTTGCACTTGACCTGGGGGTTTCATCATGACTAGCTCTAAATGGTTGAACTAATGGTTCATCCTCATCAAAAAACCTGTGGATGTGGTTTTCCTAGGTCTACCCTTCTTAACAGGTGGTTTTGGTGGTTTCACAACAGTTTCATTCTTGCAACCCTTCTTATTATGACCTTTTTTACCACAATTGGAACAAGTCATTTCAATCCCAGTCCTAGGTAGTTTGTTGGGATTCTTATTTTCATGACTAGCTCTAATCCTTTTTTTCCTTGGCCTACAGCATCATCACAACCTTTAAGCTTCCTCATCAAATCACCCAAGAATTCCTCGTGCTCTAAGACAGTATCATTTTCACCTATACCATCCCATTTATTTTGACTTGATCTTCCCTCTACAACATGTGGTTCAGTAGCATGTTTTTTTTCCTTGGGTGCCCTTTTAGCCTCAAAATTCCTTCTCCTAAGTTCAATCAACTCATCCTCACCTTCAGATAAATAGTCTACAGATCTGTCAGACATTTCACTCTCAGTATCCTCATACAACATTGAGAAGTTAGAAATTTCAGCGTCACTGTCACTTGAAGAATCAGCCCTACCACTTGGATTCATATTTTCTTCAATAACAATACCCTTATTCCTATCCATTGGCTTTCTAGCATGGACTGGTCTATCTTCCTCAATCATCACAACTTTACCCTTATCCACAAACTTCCTAGGTAAGTCATCTTGAACATGTTCTGATGGAACATTGTCATCATGAACATGTTCTGATGGACCAGTGTCATCATGTACATGTTCTGATGGACCAGTGTCATCATGTACAACATCAGATGATGCAACAGCCTCATTTTCTAGATTAACAGATCTGATCTTATTTGGTGATACACTATCCCAGAGTTTTCTACTAACAGTTCTGGGCTTAGGGGGTGTTTTCAACTTTTCTGCTTCTTCCTCAGCCCATGAAACTAATTTATCATATGACAAGTTCCCAGCATCATAGCTCTTAATCCCTTGTATTCTAAGTTTAGAGGCTTCCTCATTAACAGATTCTTCAAATACTAGATTTGTATAATAATATTCATACAAATTTTGGGGAATGTGGGCTAAGTACATTTCCAATTTTCCATATGCCTCACAAAATTCATACATTGACTCCAAATCTGCATTACACTCAACTATTTTTAGCCCCTTTTGTAACTCACATCCGGGTAACCTAAAAAACATGGCATAAAAGGTGGTCTCTAACTGCTCTTTCAGATACTCAGTCAAACCATCATAATCATACTTCTTATCCTTAGAAACCCTCAAATGAAAAACAACACCATTTTCATACCTTAATGGGTCGAAGTAAAAGACACCATCAAAATGTACATCAAATAACATTTCGTGCAAACCAGAAGTAGACATTCTGTAAACAAAACAAAAAACCCAAAAAAAATCACGATCAGTAAAAACCCTAAATCACCATGCATATTATGGGAGACATAAATATAAAACAATTCCAGTAAAATACAAATATAATAAAGTCAATTATACCTTTTGCACACATCAATTTCATAAAATAATTGGAGAGTGACTGCCAATTTGTACTTTAATAATTAGGGTTTGGGACCATGTGTTTCACTTGGAAGGGATAAAACATGTGTGGTGGGGACTATGTGTTTTAAACGATAAAAGGTATGTGGGGACAAAAACCGTATACGTTATGTATACGATTTGTATATATTACGTGGATATTTTATTTCAGACGTGGATATGCATAAACTAATTAAAAGGTATTAAAAAGGGGGATAAACCGGCTAAGGTTTCATCAGGTCACACAGACCCCAGAATGACCCGTTTTAGAAAAGTTTGTGCTAAAATCAAAAAAAAAAAAAAAAAATGATGCAACAAACAATGACAAAAGGTGGCAAGTATGGTGCTTTTCGTGCCATTATCCCTTTTGTATAAGGTATCCTAAATTTATTTGGATTTTTATATTTAATATAGACGGATTATCTTCAACAAACAGTGGCAAAATTAACATAGTAGTCAGACTTAAGGTGTGTTTCGGGTTTTTTTTTTTTTTTTTTTTTTTTTTTTTTTTTTTTTTTTTTTTGGAATTAAGTAGCTTCTAAATGAGGGTCTTAATTAGCCTCTTAAAAGAGAGAGAGAGCTTTGAGAATCTCTCAAATAAGATGAATTAATGGTTTTGGGCCCACACCATCCCCAATAAGTAAAAAGTAACATAAAAAACAAACACACACTTAGACTTGTTATGGGCATACATGGGTTATGTATAATAATAAACTAGCAGGGTACCCGCGCATTGCGGCGGAGGGTACCCTGAAATAAAATTTTTCGGTGAATCATGTATTTTAGTTTATTATGTTCTTTTTGACAATAAATTTATGGATATCAAGAATTTCGTTTAGCTCGTGCCCGTTCGGGCTCGAGCCCGTTGGCTCGTGTCTGTTCGGGCTCGAGCCCGTTTGCCCCGTGCCCGTTCGGGCTCGAGCCCATTTGGCCCGTTGCCCGTTCGGGCTTGAATATTTGTATAATGTGCTTTATTATTTGTATTAGTGACATTTAATGCAGGAATTGTGTTTAAGTTGGTTGTACAATATGCTTGATAATTTGTATTTATTATGTAAGGAGTGTTTTAATAACTGCATTAATTGTATTTATTGACCCGTTAATTAATTGTATTTAATGTACATAATGATTTATTTATTGTATTTAATGTTAGTATTTCTATTTTAATTAGTTGTACTTTGAGCTTAAGAACTTGTAAATGTTAGAAAATGTGTTTTAATTGCTTGTACTTTTAGCTTTATAACTTGGATTATTTAATTTTAAGAGTTTCTATTATTAGTAGGCATTAATGCTTTACGGAGTATAATATAGTAAGATATAAACTTCTAAATAGTCTTTTGATAATGACATGATATGAAAACAGTGGACATCAATATGGGATGCATTTGTACATTACAGATGTATTAATATAAATATTCGATATTTATCTTATAGTAAACATGAACTCCCTCCGTCCCATTTTAGTTGTCAGTTGACTAAACTTTGACCGTAAATATTTTTGTTTGTATTATATAATACTTGATGAAAGTTATATCATTGAAAAGTTCGTTTAAAATCAAATTTATTTATATTTATATATTTTATATCAAGTGTTATATAATACAAACAAAAATATTTACGGTCAAAGTTTGGTCAACTGACAACTAAAATGGGACGGAGGGAGTAGTAAACATGAAGTAATTATAAATGACAGAATTTGCTCGCATTTGATGGTGGTATGAACTAACTAAATAGAATAGCTGTTATTAAATAATTTTTCAGGTTTGTTAAACTCTTTGTTAGTGTATATATTAATGTATGTATTGAAGCAACAAAAGCTGTTGGTAAGCGAAACGCTCATCAACTTCGACTGCATATCGAAAACTGAAAAATGCTTATCGTGCATCAGGCGACATTAGTTTATTTTCAAGCTCATTAGTTACATGTCATTTCACAAAATTGTACGATAAATAACAATACATTTTACTATATATATGCATTGGAAAACATAATTGGACTGCGTTTCTATATTTTCACACATTCCAACTATTCCACAAAAACCTGACCACTGCATGCCTGTTTTAAATCTTATTTAAAATAAAGTGATATGAAGAATTTTGATAATTCTTCATATGTTTTAATACTTTATTATATTATATATTTTAAATCGTATATACATTATTCAAGTCAGGTGGCATTAAGCTTATTCGAGTCTAAGTCAAGAAAATCAACATTTTGGTTTTTTAATATATAAAAATACATTATTCAAGAATATTAAAAAAACCTCGTGCATTTACGGACATTATACTTACACATAGTCGCTCTCTTCATCGTATAATGCAAAATTAAAAACCATAAATAAAACAAAACAAAAATTAAATTATTTGTTTTTTTAATAAATAAAAATACTTTATTTAAAAAATTAGGAAAAACCCCGCGCGTGCGCGGGCATTATAACTAGTAAATAGTAAAGCAGCTGCGCCAAATACATTATGTTAGATGACACTCCAAAAGGTTTAAATGGTGACAAAAGGCGATATAAAGATAGTTTTATTTTAATGTTAATTTTATATAACCCAATTTAAATTACAAAATGACATATTTATCCAACTAAAACATCTAATGTCATATACACCTGTTGAAGTAATTTCTTGCAATCACTTCGGACAAATAAAGGAGGCCTTTCGGTTGAACTAGCTGAGGGTTCTTTCGAGAAGCTTGTGTGTCGATCCCTCTGGCTACTAAGGATCCTTCGGGTATCTGCACACAACAATACGCGTTAGGCTCGCCCCGGGTGTTATCCCAGACCCACCTCCGACGTGAAAGTAAGTATTTGATATTCCGAGGGGCTATGAACAGTAATATGAAGTAAATGCTAATAATCTAGTTAGTTGAGAGTAGTAAATGAGCTGGGTATTTATAGTGCCCAGCCTCGATACCTGAACTGGCGGCGCCAGGTTTTCAGAGAACATGTCGCTGACACAATCCCGTAAATCCCGGGGCGGCGGCGGCGGCGTCTGCAGCTGCCATCTGACCAAAAGGTGGTGCCACCTGTCCTATGACTTACAATTGTATTGGCCGGACGAGCTGGTGCCTTCCGGTTCTTACCGGATGATTTTATGCCGTCCAAATGGCCGAACAAGTCAGGCCGTCCGGACACATACGCCAACATGTCCCCCCCAGTATCATAATATCGGTTTTACCGATGTTGTGATACTTTGAAAATTCTGACATTACCCGCGACATATAACTAACACGATGTGACTTTGATGTATAGAAATTATCATTGCAATACCTCTAAATCTCTAAATCCTTTATGATTTACAACATACACACCTTGCAACTTATATAGACTTAATGACCATCGTCCAGGCATGTACGTCCCATTCTTACCATTTCCGAGGGGTCTAGGTTGTCAACAACCATTATTGCTTTTTCAAAGAATAACTGTCATGTTTTCCTGGTGAGTCAATGTACTTTTTTGTTCTACCCGGAGGGTTTCATCCTTCCCCCAGTATCATGATATTGACTGTGCCGATGGTGTGATACTTTAAACGATTTACGGATTCATGTTTGACATTTTCCGGTGGACCTGGACCGTTAGGTTTGAGCATGTCTTGCGTTATTTTAAACTCGCCGAGAGTCATTTTACATATATTTTATTATTATTGAAAAAGAATCGCAATCACAGAGTGCTGACACGTGTGCATGTGTCTAACGCGTGGGTGGAGGTGTTGCCACGTCAGCGCCTGACTGGGCGCGATATTTCACGTCTTCCTTTTTACCTATAAATAGCCTCATTTGTGTCACTTGTTATTACCGTAATTTTATACATTACTTCGAGACGCCTTGCGGTATTATTTTCCGAACAGTAATCGTGAGTCAATCCAAGCGGCTTTCATATTAGTCCTTCGTCTGCAAAGGTACGTTCCGAACCACCCATATCTTGTATTTACTTTGCTGTTCGGCTATATCCCGCTTTCCCTCGGTTAAACCATGTCGGATTCTCCTGCTTCGATTCATGACGAGGATACTCAAGGGGTTGAGGTATTTCTTCCCAAGCTTTACATTCAAAAGTACACCTCTCGGTTGGACGAAGAGGCTGTGCACAAGATAACTATGGACTACGGTATACCGACAGACCTACATCCGCGGCTACCCCCGAAAGGTATGACAATGGACGAATTACCGGACGATGCTATCGGCTTGTACTTGGAATATTTCATTGAGGGTGGCCTTAGTGTACCTTTCTCTACCTTCCTGCTGGGTGTTATTAAATATTATAAAGTTCATATTTCTCAATTGGTTCCGCTGAGAATGCATCGTGCGACCTTGTTCGAAGTGTACTGCCGAAGCTTACATATCAATCCTACTACTCCTTTGTTCCGGGCCTTCTACAAACTGAGTAAACAAGGCCATTGGTTTTCTTTTGAAAAAAGGGGCGGTCGGGAGAGGAGGGTATGCTTTCGGGAAATTTTGACTGGTTTAAAGGGTTGGAAGCGTGACTTCTTTCTGATAGATAGACGAGCCATCCCATTCGCCATGCCTTGGAGGCATCATGATTCGGATATATCGGATCCGTACCCGAGGGGAGAATTCAATGTTGCGGATGCTGACCGACTGGCTCAGGATGTGATAGATCTCATCCAGGTTCCTCGGGGTTTTCTCTACGCCGTTGGGCTTACATCTCATTGGGAATATCCTGGCTACCGGGCGGCCATAAGGGATGCCGAGGGGAAGGGTATAGCCTTGCAGCCTTTGTTTTGTATTTCCCCGACTGGTATATTTATGTGCTTACTTCTTAACTGTTTAACGTTCTTATTTTTTGCAGCTATCACAATGTCTCAGTATTTGAAGAAGCCAAAAGTCCGAAAGGGTGCGTCTGTGATACAAGGGGATCAATATCCGGAGGGTTAGTCTCACGAGACGCATGTGACTACTCCCGCCACTTCTAATGCCGACATTCCGGAGAAGACGGCTGAACTGACAGGGGTCGAAGTACCTGATGAAAAGGTATTGGAGGCCAAGAGGAAGAAACAGGAGCAAAACGTTGCTCGACAAATGTCCCAGTCCCAGCAACATGGGACTAGATTCCGCCTTCAGCGCAATGTGGAAGGGGGTGGTGAGTTCCGGTCGATCAAGCGAAGTAGGCCGAACGAAGATGCTGATGTGGTGGAGCTAGATGCTTCGGCCGCAAGAAAATAGCCGGAGGGCCAAGGAAGTATTGGCGTGGGCTTCACGTCCGAGGCCACTAGTGTTAGGAATTAAATAGAGTTGATATTGACAAAATATGAAAGATGGAGGAGACTTATGAAGACAAAGATAAAGGACCATAATTGTCATATTTAGAGTCTTTGTAACCCTAATCCTCTAATATATAAAGAGGATAGGTCGTAGGTTTTATCAGCAGGTCTTCCCAATGTAGTCATTAAAAAGTGTGTGTGTGTCTAGGCATCAAGTCCTCTAATGGATGCCTAGGGTTCGTAGTTTGTATAAGCTACAAGAATCATTCGACAAACCTTGTTTAATAATAATGAGTCGTTTGATTATTCCACTGCGTACTATAATGTTGTTCATTATTAATGTGTTAATCCTAGATGAGGTCTAACAAGCCTCGAGCATATCGATCTTCACAAGTGGTAGTTGCTCTCGATATCTAGGATGTTACACAGTTTTCATTGGTGTCGAAAAGAAAGCAGATTTGAAGAAAAGTTGTCGACTGAAGCAGATCTGGTTAATATGAGGTAATCGTATCTATTATTTTTTCTTGGTATCGATAAGAGCAGAATTGCACATGATCTTTAAATTTGTTGATACTTCACCAATTTAATTTGGGAAATTAATTCTTCATCATGGTCGGTGAAATTGACTTTGTTTATCCCATGATAAATTAAATTTGTCGCTTCACAATTTTAATTCGTGGGTCCTGGTCCAGGCTGCTACTGATTGGAAGAGTTGATTGTGTAATTGATAACAGCTGCACGTGGATATGGGATGATTTATTTTATTCGTACTACTTTTCTCATGGATTGGTCATTGGTCGATGATGTGTCTGGTTGTCATTAGTTCAAGACAGTGTTCAATAATAGATGCATTAAATTGGTCTGAGTTGTAACAGATCAGTATCTGATGGTTAACAGTTTCTACTGCTCACTTTATACATTCGTACTGCTCTTGATTCATACGTAGCAGTTGGTATTGCTGTGACTAACAGTTAGTACTGCTCGACAACAGTTAGTACTGCTAGCTTTGGAGGTTAAAAAGTTTATACTGTTGGTTATAAACTTTGTACTGCTGGTTTGTACTGTTCGAGCATGGAATTCTCAAAGTGAGGGGAAGCATTGGTTATTGATTTGGAACTGGTGATTCCAAAACACACACACACAAGATGGTGATTTGGTTTATGTTCGTTAAAAGTTTAAAGGCTCGGTTTTTATTGGCGAAGTGGATTAGTTATTACTTATTTGACGGTGAAGTGGAATTTTTCAAGTTTGTGTTTTATTCTATCTTAAGGTGGGTGTAACACACTTTAAAGATAACTTGTTTGTTCGTTCAAGTGACTACGGATTGACAAAACACTTGAAGGAGTTACGTTATTGTGCTCAGTGTTTATTGTCAAGAGATTACGATCTCCTTATAGGACACAGAGGTTGGTTTATTCTACTTCAGCATCGAATTAGTAATGGTTTAGTTTTCTTCTTCAATACATACAGCCTACAGAATTGGAGATTCGAATGGTTAACATATGGGTTTCAGGGGAAGCCTTAATGTTTAATATTTAACCATTTATGTGCTACATCGAGGTGAAGGTTTTTATGATTATTCGTTGGTATTCTTACTGAAGATTTGGAATTTTTATGTCTTGAGTTCATTTAATAAGTAAGCGTTTTGGTGTTCTTAATGGTGGGTAATTCAAGACATTAGAAGACTCGATTGGAAGTATGATACTGGTTGGTGATTATGAAGATCAAAGTTGCGTATTTCTTTTTCTTTTCCTAGTTGAGTGTGACAAAAAGGGGAAGAAGTTATTGAAGATTGCAGCTTGAAGATCCTTGATGGTATGCATGGCTTAAGGGGAAGACGAGAAGACGACATCTTTCATATCCTTGGTTTTGTCATATCAACTAGGGGAAGATTGTTAGGAATTAAATAGAGTTGATATTGACAAAATATGAAAGATGGAGGAGACTTATGAAGACAAAGATAAAGGACCATAATTGTCATATTTAGAATCTTTGTAACCCTAATCCTCTAATATATAAAGAAGATAGGTCGTAGGTTTTATCAGCAGGTCTTCCCAATGTAGTCATTAAAAAGTGTGTGTGTGTCTAGGCATCAAGTCCTCTAATGGATGCCTAGGGCTCGTAGTTTGTATAAGCTACAAGAATCATTCGACAAACCTTGTTTAATAATAATGAGTCGTTTGATTATTCCGCTGCGTACTATAATGTTGTTCATTATTATTGTGTTAATCCTAGATGAGGTCTAACAAGCCTCGAGCAAACGATCTCCACAACTGGTGCTGGTAAGATTTTCGGAAATGTCAATCCCTGCATTTTGCCTTTGCATTCATTTTGATAATAATCGTTGCTCGTTCTTACCTTCTATTTTGTCTCTTTTCTTTTTATATAGGGGGTTCCTCTGGCGCTGGCTCTGGCCATGGGAAGGAGAAAGTAACTGATGAGGATGACCCCGTAACTTTGCACGTTCCGGGGTGGAAAGTTTGCAAGGATGATCGTTTGGATGGTTGGGAAGTTTGTCGGGATTTGATGTTGAATCTGCCGACTCCGAAGGAAGAGTCGTTCCTGGAGAATTTGGGTGATGCTGAAGCTGCCCAAAGGGCCTGGAAGCTATTGGGTATGGGAGCCGTTGCTCAATCGGACCTGCTACTCCGGTTCGAAAATCTTCTCCATGAGCATCATGAGCTGTATCGTGTCCATCAACAGTGCGGAAACCTCGGAAAGAATGGGGGAGAGCTCAAACAGCTGAGGACCGAGCATTCCACCTGTATGGTGAAAGAATCGGAGTTGATGGGTCAGGTTAAGGAGTTGGAGAAGTTGGTGGAGGACGAGAGGCTGGCCGCGGTGGAACGGATCAGTGCCTTGGAGGCTGATTTGGAAAAAGCCAAGACCAAGCTGAGCGAAGAGGTAAAAGACAATCAGGCCCTCCACCAGGTAAAGAAGGATCTTATCGCCCGACTGGGCCGAATGGAGACGGATCGGTTTAGGGTTGTGAAGGATGTCATCCCGGAGGTGGTTCGTCGTCTCTTGAATAGTCATGAATATAAGGAGCATTTGGCGGGCCCTTTCAGCTTGTCCTCACAATCCGGTTTTTTGGAGGGTGTGGTTGTGGGTCGTAAGCCGGAGGAGGTGGCTAAAATTGTGGCCGAAACGGACGACCTGGATGTGGAGGCTGGTAAGAAGTTCGACCCGTTGTACGACGGGCTTTTCACCACCGAGTATCCCTACATCAAGAAGATTAGCAGCTCCTACCTTAAGTCTCTTGATGAAATCCTGAAGATCTATCCTGACCCTGCTCCATCTACCTCCGCCGAGAACCAACCTGCCGGTGCTGCCGATGGATCAACTTCCGGGGCTCCTGAGACCGAAGTTGCTAACGTCCAGGGTTCTTCTGTTGGAGGGGATGAGTCGGCCCCCTGATTATTTCGGATTTCTTGTGAAGCTCTTTTAAACTTTGTTACTTTGAAAAAACACTTGGGGATGTAAGGCCTTCGAGCCAAAAAACAATTTATTTGATTCGGATGACTGTAATAATTTGTGACGCACAATTTGTATGATTTCTGTTTATTTGTATATCTAGCCATGTGGTTGCTTTACATAATTCGGCCTGTACCATGTTTCTTATTTTACGCATCGTTTTTATTTATTTCCGGAGTAATTTACCTCTTCGGTCAACCGGGATGTTTAATGTTGCTTTGATCTTACGGAGCTTTCATCTTGGCTCGTGTGATGGTGTATTCCTTTGAATACTCGGATTGGACTATCAGATTTCATAAATTTGCCATTGTCAATGATTATCTGATCTTTCTCCCCCCCCTCTTTTCTCTTTTTTTTCTGGTCATATCACATGTGTGGAACAAAAATGTAACAACTTAGTTTCCAAAGATGATAGTTTCGGATTGCTTGGTCAACTTTAGCTTCTGTGGACCACCTATTATCCTTTCGTTCCTCTTGTGTTTTCGACCCCCGAACGCGTGCCGAACACTTGTTTGTTATTACCGTTACTGCTTGCGCAGTTCCGGAGGTACAAGCTGACATTCGGCCTACACTCGGGTTATGAACGTACCACTTGTTTTTTATTACCTTCACTATTTGCATAGCTCCGGAGGTACAAGCTTACGTTGGAGCTAGATTTTGATTACGAACGTATAATACTTGTTTTTTATTACCTTCACTATTTGCATAGTTCCGGAGGTACAAGCTTATGCGTTTTTGGGCGACACATGCCGTTCTTTGAACATTGACCACACAAATCTCCGAAGGGCGCGAACCTCTCGGAGGGGTCACTTTCGGCTTATGTTCAAAGTATAATAAATGATTACTCGGTCACCCCTTTTTGGGTGCCGTACATCCTTTCCGCCAGGATTTATGGTAACCCCTTTTTGGGTATCCCATCTTTGAAGATTGACCACAAAAATCTCCGGAGGGGGCCAGCCTCGCGGAGGGATCACTTTCAACTTATGTTCAGAAATTATATGGTAGGCCCCTTTTTGGGCATACCATCTTGTGGAAACCGTAGAGGGGGGGGGGTGAATACGTTTCCATTTAAAAACTTAAAACTTTTTGTATCAAACACCCGATCAAGTGTGACGTAATATGAAAAGTGTCAACAATGGTTATGTATCATCTAGGGATGAATAAATTAAACTACAACACAAGCACAATCAACCATGACACATACATAACATAAGCAACTAGCCACACAAGCATAAACACAATGCAAATATAAACATAAAGCGATAAAGAATAAAATGAAAGTAAAGAGATAAGTTAGAAGGCGCAAACCGGACACGGTGATTTATAGTGGTTCGGTCACGAAGCTCCTCTTCGCCCTACTCCACTCCCCGAGTACCCAACTCGAGAGTTACTTCACTAATCAACAAACTCCCTTCATGCGGAGAAAACCGTTACACGTCGCTTAACTTGTTTTCCGACACTAAGCTAGATGTCGAGTGATAATCTTAGCTAGCATCAATCTACCACGATCTACCCGATCTACACCTTATGCGTCGCTTATCCTATTTCCGACACTAAGCTAGATGTCGAGTGCTAATCTTAGCTAGCACCAATCTACCACGATCTACCCGATCTACCCTTGATCCACATGATCAATCACACAAGCCCAATGGCTTCAAGAGATCTTCACTATCTCTCAAGATCACAATGATCTTGACTCACTCTCTCACAAAAGAAAAATAATCTTGATGTATGCTATGATACAATCAAGAGTGTAACAAATGTTACAAGACCTAACAACTCCAACACTTTGTATCTACTTGGATACTTTGTGTTCTTCTCTTGCTAATCAAGAGGGATGACAACACTTTGTATCTACTTGGATACTTTGTGTTCTTCTCTTGCTAATCAAGAGGGATGACAACACTTTGTATCTAGGATACTTTGTGTTCTTCTCTTGCTAATCAAGAGGGATGACAACACTTTGTATCTAGGATACTTTGTGTTCTTCTCTTGCTAATCAAGAGGAATGAAGAGGATCACTTAAGTGGATGATTGGATCACTCTTAAACAACCTAAGAATCTCCAAATGATCAAAGAAAGTTTTCTAAGTGAGGAGGGATTAGACCAGAGAAAAAGGACTGGAAAAATCAAGTTGAAAGTGTGGAATGGTCCACTATTTATAGGCAAGGGAAAATCTGACCGTTACAGACCCACGGCTCCACTAAATACCCGACGGCTCCACTAAATTTAGTGGATCCGTCCATACTTAAAGGTGCCGTTGGACGCTCCCTTTTTTGTCTTTTGTGGGGAAGGTTTATTTAGGGAAGTTGGAGCTGATTTGGGGGGAAAAATGGCTGTTGGGAGTTTTCAAATTTATTTTTCAAAATAAAACATTTCTTTTTAATTCAAAAATAATTTGTAAAATATATTTTTGAAAAAATGTTTTGTCACATTAAAAATGTGAAGTTTAGAAAAATATAATCCTTTGATCATTTGTCAAGTAGTAGATTTGTTTGTCCATACCTTGAGTGATTTATGTCGGGATGGAAATCTACGACTTCGTTGAAGCATACTTGAGACGTCGGGAGGTGTTGATGAAGTATGCATTGATGATTTGTGTTTACAAGTAACTTGCACATTTTACGTTATGTATTACAAGTTACATGTTTGTCATCATTAAAACCGAAGAAACTGTTTAGTTTAAATATCGTAATATTTGCACTAACAATCTCCCCTTTTTTGATGATGACAAATATGTAAACCGTAACACATAGTAAAATGTAAAAGTTACCTGTTTACACTCCCCTTCTCCCCCTTTTGTCGAATCAAAAAGGTAGTTGCCTCGAGCGCTCCCTTGAATTCATTCCCTACTCCCCCTTTTTGAACTACATTTCTTTCTTCCTAGAAAGGCGAGTTTGCATCATCCTAGTGAAGCCTTCTATCATCACTTGTGAAGATGACTCCATGCTGTGTATTCAAATACTCCCGAGCTCCCCCTAGCTCAATGCTCCCCTATGGTGACTTAATCCCCTTGTTTATTTACCTTAGTATCTAGCGGATCCATGGATCAAATTCTTACAAAGGCTTTTCCTACATCAAGGGTTAGCTTCGTGCAGCATAATATATAACAGTATAGGAGCAACATTATAGGGATAGAATACACATAGCAAGACATGCATGGGTTAAACTATGTTAACACGTAAGTGTCACAACCCGACCGAAAACCTAAGGTGTAATTGTTCACTCAATCACACTAATCAAGAACGAGATTTGTTCATTGACTGACGCACTAAATGACTTCTTCCAAGTTGTCATTGGGAAGGAAAGTTCTAACAAACCTTTTGAACAACATAATCATCTACCTAGGATGATTGATGTTAAGGATAGTTTGTTAATAAGACATACTCTAAATGATTACTATTATGACAAGTCGTGCCATAAAGTAGACTCGATGAAGGTTATACCTAAATGATTCCATAAGGTGGGAGAGTGTTGGTTGTGGTGACAACAAGGACAACTTGGGTTATGTGGTTGCAGGGGATAAATAATGGGATGACCCATTAGTGGTTGTGGTGAAGGTGATAGTGATAAGGATGATGTGTTGGTGCCAAGTCCAAAGAGGTTTGATGGTGATAGGGTTAGTGTGATGGCTAAAGGTTGTGGTGGACTTGGTGGAGGTAAGGGTGTAGGAATCCTAAAGGTGTAGGATGATGATGATGTGGTTGGAGGTGTTGGTTTTGCCCTTTGAGGAAAGGTGGAAAAGGATGGTTTAGGTTAATATATCATTTGCACTGACAATGAGATGCATGATATATTTCAAAAAGGAAAAAGAAAAGGTGCATGTGATCCTAACAGGATTGTTGGTGGATATCTCTAACGGGGTTAAGGTAATGAAGTTCTAGGTTTCTAGGTTGGATGATCCTAGTTGTGTGTTAGGGATAATTTGGTGCATGAAGGGTTTCGTGTGTTTGTGAGGATTGAAGGTTGTTGAACTAACTATCACTTATCCAAAGTGAGGAGTAGTTGTAAGGTTTGAGTGTGATGAGTTGAAGGTTATAAGGTTTGAGTGTGATGATCTATGGGTTGAAGGTTCTTAGACTAACTGTCACTGTCGAGAGTGAAGTGTAGCTAAAAGGTTTGAGTGTGATGATGATGTTAATGTGAGGTTTGAAGGTGAGATGCAAGATAAGCTTGCAATGGTGAGGCCTTATATAGGCAAGAGTTGTGGGATTCGAACTAAAGTTGGTGTTAGAGTCCTATGGTGTAGTGAAGGAATCCTAGGGTGTATGTGAGTTTGCAAGATTTTGCAGGTTTGAGGTTAGGAATGCAGGGATCTAAAGGAAACAGTGAAAATTCATCAAACATAGGCACGGTACCACTAAATACCACACGGTAATGTTAAATTTAATGGTACCGTAGCCTATTTAACGGTACCGTGACCTGGAAGTCACGAATTTTCCTGTGTAGCCTAGTTCTGGGCAGCTAAAGGGAAGTTTCCTAGGGAATAAGAACCACATTTGTGTGTTCTTGAGAGTGTTTGGTGAAGGACTATATGAGTGTGTTTTCGCTCCCCCTTAATCTATAACCATCCGGACAAGATGTAAGAGATAAAGAGGAAGACAAACGTTGACGAAAGCGATGAGCTTAGTAACGTCATGACAAGTGGTGGATAGCATGCGATAAACTTCACCTTTGAAGTCACGTAGCTCTTCTCAATCATTGTGAATATTCATAGAATATTTATATGATGAGGCATGTGATTACTAGGAGATATCCTAAGGGTTAAGAAGATAAAATCTTCAGAGTTGTGAGGTTGGTGACAAGGTTCTAGTGGGGTTAACTCAACTTATCCTAGCGGTTCTTCGCTTGAGGTGTGTGGAAGGTGAGTGGGATGCGGAAGCATTGGTAGTGCTTAGTACCATGCGGAAGTGTGAGGGAAAAGGCTAAGGAATCAGATGATAGATACAATCTATTCTGATAGGAGATGGTTTTAGGTTCAAGACTACATCGAGTGGGTTTTGATGGAGTTAGTGAGAATTGAAAGCAAGATATTTGACAAAGAAATTTCATATATGTTGTGATTTTTCTGGACTTTAGATTAAAAGAATTTATGCCGAATAAATTCTTTTATGAATGAATCCAACTGGATTCGATGAACATTGATCGAGAATGAGAGATGACATTTAATTGCATTTCGCAAATTAAATATACTTTAAATATTTCGGATGAAATATTTAAGTAGTCATCGGAGTTTAAGATGATTTTTCGAATAGATCTCGCTGATTTAGTGAGACTTTTCGACACGAGGCGAGAATTTATACCTAATAAATTCTTCGAAAGGTACTAGACGAGAAGAAATGACTTTTATATTTCCAAGGAAATACATAGGTAGTCATTAGAGCGATGTGAAAGATGACTTAATATTTCCAGTGAAATATTTAAAAAGTCATCAGACGAGACACAGGATATGACTTGACATTTCCAGTGAAATATCTAACAGTCATGGGACGAGATCGAGGGAATGACTTGATATTTCCAGTGAAATATCTAAAAGTCATGACACGAAATAGAATAGATGATCTCAATATTTCCAGTGAAATATTCAAGTAATCATAAGAGGGGTACGAGAGATGACTTTAATATTTCCAGTGAAATATTTAAATAGTCATAAGTTTTATGGAAAATGTTCCATCATTCCTAGACCTAGACGGAGATGGTAAGGGGATTCTCGGTTGAGAGGTTTGGTTGATTTAAGGGTTTCTATGTGCTTCGCACGTGAGTGTTTCATGGGGTTTTGAAAGATGTAAAGCTAGGCCTATGGTGCTGATTTGCAGCAGGGTTTGGGATCTTAAGACGTGTATATTCACACGAGGATGAAAGGAACTACTAATTACTTATATAGTAACTCGTGAGTCCTTTGGATGAGCGTTTTAACATATGTTGTTAAAAGGCTTGAGTATGATGTTTCGGATATGACATTTAACAATTGCGATCGCAAGTTAAACTTACTTGAGTATTTCGGATGAAATATTTAAGTTGTCAACCCTACTCCGAGTTCTACTAGGTTTGTTTCCTAACCTTCCCATGACAAAAAAGGTGTATTACTTGGAAGAAGGCGAAGAGATGACTGGGGAATTAGGGTAACTTCGCGACTACTTTGACTTATGGGTTTTGACACTAGTGTATGGCTCTATGACTTCTAAGGGTTCATAGTGATGGGCATACCTAATTTCTAATGTGTCAAAAGGACATAGTGTGGGTGCAAACTTTACAAGTAAATCATGTAAAATGCACATAAGGAATAAATGCAAGGATCATGTAAAATATGATAATCATTTAGCATTTAAGATCATGAAGACATTTAACCATATCTTACGAGAACATGTTATCATTTTGAAACATGTATGTGGGATGCAAGCAATCTAGGTTTGCTAAGGCAGATCCTAATTACTACTTGTTCAAGATGACATCCTAATGGGAGATAAAGTTCACCGATGTAAACTATCTTTAGTCAAATGTAGGAATGAAAGTTTTTCAAGTTAGAGAATGAGTATGAGACTATCACTAGTGGTGCTCAATTAAGGCTAAACACGACCATTTTTACGGGTTATACACGAACCCAACTTCTCTCCTGGAAGCAATTCAACCGTTAGGTCAAATTGAATTTCTAGTGCGATAGGTTCTCCAGTAGTCATTCTCATGTTAGAAAAATTCGAATTCCTATATTTTCCTATTGAAGTGTAGCAAAGATGATATTAGCTTACTTCGCTAATACATGGCCTAATATGACTCAATTAACCATACTTTGAAAGTCGGTTAAGAAAATGACATGTCTTACACAACTCCTAACAAAGGCAAGCGAGATGTTTTAATTTCGTGTTTGAGATTTAAAGGTTGTTTGATGGAGATGGTGTATTTTATAATCTCTTGGACAACATCTTTGTTTGTTGAGTTGTTACATGTTATTTTAACATGATTTGGTTTCCTAGAACCAAGAGACACTCTAATGTGATACAATGTAGAACCTACTACATCGTGTGTGTTTCAAGAATGCTCCTTTGCATATCTTGAGTGGGAATCTAGTGAAGGTTACTTACCTCAATAGATCTTGTGAGCATTTTATTTGAAATGAGACATACTATTTATTTCAAAAAGTATGCTTTTCTAAGTGGAAACTTATCACTCTTAAGAATGCTTTGTGAAACAAGTATTTTAATGTATGACCAATTTTACTTGTTTATGCAATGACACATGTCCTAATAGGTTATTATTCAACTCTAATATCCTATATTTGTTAACATGATGCAATGTATTCTCTTGTAACATAACCATTCATGTTACAAAGAAAATGAGATGCATAGGATATAAGTTATCCATTGTCAATCTTTTGATAAGAGAAATACATGTGATATTCTCAAGATTGATGACTTACATAATAGTTAATAACATATTATGTGTGACACTTTTACTAGACATGTGACTTTGAGTGTTGAGTTGTTCATGAGCAAAGTTTACATATGTTGTTTGTTTGCTCTTGTTTGGTTTTTCGGAAATGACACATTTACTAATTGCACTGCAATGTAAATTACTTGTATATTTCGGATGAAACATCCAAGTTGTCAATCCTACTTGGTTGTGTATTTTATGCATCTTTTAAACATGTTAGTTTAAAGTTAGGAACACAACCATTGGACAACAAGACTTAACATAGCATCTTCAACACAAGTGTGAGTTATGATCTGATGCATATTATTTTTGTCTTGAGAGGACGTCATTATTTTCATAACAATCGAGTGTGATTGAGTATGTAGATTCAAGATAATATGTTTCATCATGTTTTGATGTTATCTTGAAGCTAAACAAATAATGACTCCAATTTCATATCCACACTCGAAAACTTGTCAATTAGATTCGATGATGATATCAATCATAATTTGAATAATGAATTGATATGTACTCGAAATCTTTCTTGACCCTCATGATCACTCCTTTTTAAAAAGAAAATAAAAATTTAAGGAGTGTGTTCCATTTATTCTAATACTAGTTGTATGTGTGAGGTTAATGACATATTAAGTTACTACTTTGATATTGTCATTTATTTTTATTTGAGAAAAACTATTTATATTATTAAGTATAATACTTTTAGTTTTTCGACACCTCATTAGTATAAAAATAATTATCTTAACTATTTTTATACAACATACGTAAAATACTAAATGTCTAAAACATTTTGTATGTGTGTTAGATCAATTCAAGTTTAATACATTTTCCTTTACTTAAGTACTAATGTATTAGATTGACCTTTTATCTTGTTTAGACAACCCATGGTCAAACAAGACAAAATGATGTAATGTTTTAAAGATCATGTTACGGATTTTATGAAAGTGTTAAGTGTTTTGGGGTGATATACTTTTTACACTTAAACCTTTGGAAAAATAATTGTGTAAGACAATATCTTTCTACACACATGATCTACCAACTTAGTTTCTATTCCTAAGAAAGTTACTAAACCATTTTAAGAACTTGCAACAAATGCAAGACAAATGGTTGATGCCTATATGCAATGCAAACTAATTACTTAATATAGTGCAAGTGATTTAGCATGAGCCTTATAAATGCATAAACCGAAAAACTATAATAAGCAAATAGCAATTTAGCTTAACACACAAAAATACTTATCGTCATTTTGTGTATTATGTATAACAATGTATACTAAGCTTGATTTTATTTGACAATGAATTTGTTTCCTCCCCATTTCAAAGATTTTTGCTGAGTCACTTTGAAAACATGTCAAGGTTTAAAAGTTGAATCGCCCTTTTTTAGTTTGACCAAAAATTTATGCAAACTGCATGACCAGAAGACATTTAGTTGAAAATCAAGGACTTTAACATACTTCTCATTTAGAACTAATTCATAAAAATGTTTCTGAAATGAAAGTAGACTCAACATCATTTAAAATGATGGGCGACACGACTCGTACAGACTTATGGTTGATTTTATATGGATTTCTGAAAATGAATCAAAAGTGAAAAACAGACAAGCAGATGCACGGCACCATTAAATGACTCACGGTACCATTAAATATAACGGTACCGTACCATATTTAGTGGTACCGTGGTCTGTTTTCTGATTCAGAACTGCATGACATAATGACTCGTTCTGAAAACATGACCGGACACTTAAAAACACTATTCTTTTAGTGGTTTAAGAAAACCTTCAAGCTAGTATGACAAAGTATACTTAACAACAAAACTTGTAAGAATTAAGCAACTAAATACTTTTCATATTTTATCACATTCATGGGTAATTTGATACATGGATCGTACTCAATTTTGAAAACCATTTATTTTAAAAATTTGAGCAACCTGGCTCTGATACCAATTGTGGAAACCATAGAGGGGGGGGGGGGTGAATACGTTTCCATTTAAAAACTTAAAACTTTTTGTATCAAACACCCGATCAAGTGTGACGTAATATGAAAAGTGTCAACAATGGTTATGTATCATCTAGGGATGAATAAATTAAACTACAACACAAGCACAATCAACCATGACACATACATAACATAAGCAACTAGCCACACAAGCATAAACACAATGCAAATATAAACATAAAGCGATAAAGAATAAAATAAAAGTAAAGAGATAAGTTAGAAGGCGCAAACCGGACACGGTGATTTATAGTGGTTCGGTCACGAAGCTCCTCTTCGCCCTACTCCACTCCCCGAGTACCCAACTCGAGAGTTACTTCACTAATCAACAAACTCCCTTCAGGCGGAGAAAACCGTTACACGTCGCTTAACTTGTTTTCCGACACTAAGCTAGATGTCGAGTGCTAATCTTAGCTTGCACCAATCTACCACGATCTACCCGATCTACACCTTATGCGTCGCTTATCCTATTTCCGACACTAAGCTAGATGTCGAGTGCTAATCTTAGCTAGCACCAATCTACCACGATCTACCCGATCTACCCTTGATCCACATGATCAATCACACAAGCCCAATGGCTTCAAGAGATCTTCACTATCTCTCAAGATCACAATGATCTTGACTCACTCTCTCACAAAAGAAAAATAATCTTGATGTATGCTATGATACAATCAAGAGTGTAACAAATGTTACAAGACCTAACAACTCCAACACTTTGTATCTACTTGGATACTTTGTGTTCTTCTCTTGCTAATCAAGAGGGATGACAACACTTTGTATCTACTTGGATACTTTGTGTTCTTCTCTTGCTAATCAAGAGGGATGACAACACTTTGTATCTAGGATACTTTGTGTTCTTCTCTTGCTAATCAAGAGGAATGAAGAGGATCACTTGAGTGGATGATTGGATCACTCTTAAACAACCTAAGACTCTCCAAATGATCAAAGAAAGTTTTCTAAGTGAGGAGGGATTTGACCAGAGAAAAAGGACTGGAAAAATCAAGTTGGAAGTGTGGAATGGTCCACTATTTATAGGCAAGGGAAAATCTGACCGTTACAGACCCACGGCTCCACTAAATACCCGACGGCTCCACTAAATTTAGTGGAGCCGTCCATACTTAAAGGTGCCGTTGGACGCTCCCTTTTTTGTCTTTAGTGGTGAAGGTTTATTTGGGGAAGTTGGAGCTGATTTGGGGGGAAAAATGGCTGTTGGGAGTTTTCAAATTTATTTTTCAAAATAAAACATTTCTTTTTAATTCAAAAATAATTTGTAAAATATATTTTTGAAAAAATGTTTTGTCACATTAAAAATGTGAAGTTTAGAAAAATATAATCCTTTGATCATTTGTCAAGTAGTAGATTTGTTTGTCCATACCTTGAGTGATTTATGTCGGGATGGAAATCTACGACTTCGTTGAAGCATACTTGAGACGTCGGGAGGTGTTGATGAAGTATGCATTGATGATTTGTGTTTACAAGTAACTTGCACATTTTACGTTATGTATTACAAGTTACATGTTTGTCATCATTAAAACCGAAGAAACTGTTTAGTTTAAATATCGTAATATTTGCACTAACACATCTATGAACATTGGCCACAAAAATCTCCGGAGGGCGCGAACCTATCTGAGGGGTCACTTTCAACTTATGTTCAGAATGTAACAAGTATTGCAAGGACGTATTGTAGGAAAATTGCCTCCCTTCAACAGTGGGATAGCTGCATTTGTCATTTAAATAGTTAATACCAAGCCTTTTCGGGCGTTACATAAGATATATAAATCAAGTATTCATGGAAACATTTTTAACAATCGGTTGTCTGTCATGTCAATGGTGCTTTCCTTTCCATCCTTGCGTGGCTCGTGTGGTCCCGTTTGGCAAGTTTCCATTCCTTTAGCGGGTTCATGCTTTTCTTGGCTTGCTCTCCTGTTAGTTTCGTTCCATCGGCATATGAGATTACCTGCCTTTAGTTACGAAGGTATTTTTGTTCCTTCCGTTAGTTTATAATGAAAACAAACATTGGCGAGAATGAAATAGCAATATGGAAATGGTTATTTTGTATTAATAGTTACCTGAACCATTATTCCTACCTTGGTCAACCTGTAAGGGGCCCTTCGGTTGTAGCATTGGATCGTCTTTCCAACGACGGATTCCTTCCCTTGTTTCTGCGGTAAATCTTCCGAATGCCAGGTACTCCTTCCTGCATACCCCTTTGTTATTTCAGTGCTCCAAGCTTCTCCCCTTACCTCCTTTTCCTTCATCCGTTCCTCCATTGACCCGTGGTGCTCTTGAATTATTGGCCGCATGACCAGCGTTGCTATACCGCTTGGAGTAGGGAATTTGACCATCGAGTGGATAGTCGAGGGGATGGCCCGTAATTTCCTTAGCCCGGTGCATCCCAATATGATGTTGTAGGAGGAGGGCGAGTCAATCACAGCGAATTCCATCCAGACTTTTCGGGATCGGCCTTGACTTCCGAAGCAGATTTCCAAGTCTACCGATCCCCATGGCTTAACGGGCTTCCCTGTGAATCCTACCAGAGTTGTGTCGGATTCTTTCAACCGGGCTTTAGCCGAAGGGTTTAACCGTTCAAATTGGTGTTCGTACATTATTTCCATTGAAGCGCCAGGGTCCACGTAGACCCCCTGTATTGTCATCCCTTCCACCTCGGCTTCAATCACTAGAGGCTCGTCCGACATCTTATCCGAAAAGATGGATGGGAAACTTATTGGAAGGTTCATCCACTCTTCTGAGTCTGTCTTTTCTCCTCCTCGAGAGGCTACTGAGCTTCGGATCATGTTAATGATTTTTCCCTTGTTCCCCTGGTGGTTATCCCCTTGGGTGGCTTTTCCTCTTCCTCTGAGACCTTTCAACAAATGGTCCAACTTCCCTGTATTTAATGCGGCTCTTATTTCCTCTTTGAGCTGCCAACAATCATCGGTATAATGTCCCTTCTCACCATGATAGTCGCAATACCGGTCCGCAAAATCCTTTTGTATTTTCCCCTTCGTGGGAGGAGGCTGTGGTAACTTCAGTTGGTGCTCGGTTGCCAATATCTCTTTTGGTGTCTTCGTCAGAGCGTTCAGATCTATCGGCCTTGTCTCATTTCGGCGGATATCAGTGCGGCGAGGATCGATCTGGCTAGAGCTGTCATGCTTCGGGGGAACATAAGGAGCATAGTAATCACTCCTGCGTCCTTTGAAATCAATCTTGAGATTATTCCGGCGGCGATCTCCTCCGAAAAGGGGCCTTGGTTGTTGATCACTTCTGCTGTGGTACGGGTTAGGCCGAGATTCCACTCTCTCTCCCTTCGGCAGTTCTGTTGTCCGGAAAGCCTCTTCGGCACGGACGAAATCATCAATTCTTTCCAACATCTCGTCGACAGTCTTAGGGATCTTCTCAGAGAACTTTTTTGCCAATTCCGGGCAGTGGCGACCGTTCAGAAACGAACCGATTTGCATGATTTCTGGAGCGTCTGGGAAATAATTGACCTCGCACACCCATCTCTCCTTAAAGTCTGGAAGGCTCTCATTAGCCTTCCGGTGAATCTTGTTGATCTCCGTAAGGTCCTTAGTGCTTACCCTTAACATACTAAACCTATTCAAAAACCTTCTCTGAAGCTCATCCCAACTATCAATGCTTCCTGTCGGGAGCTTATCAAACCATCCCCTGGCTTTCCCCTCCAAGGTTTGTTGGAACATTCGACACCATACGGGCATGGGCCATTCTTCGTGATTTCCAGCTCCGGTAAAACGATTGATTGTGTCGTCTGGATCAGTCATTCCTTGGTATAGTTTTAGGTTCGTCGGTATCTTGTGCTTGGGAGCTGAGAACTTGATGCGTGCGTGCGAGTGCTCTAATTTATACCCACGGTATGTCGTTGTGGTTTTAGCAGTATTCAAGTTTTAAATTTATATTTAGCCGACTTATCAGTAACACACACACTTTAACGAGCAGTGTACCCGGTCAGTATGTATATAATGGTAAGTAGAGTGTCGATCACTAAGAGTGAAACGTATTATCTAATTATTCTAATCAGTATTTTAATATCTATGTTAGCTATACAACCTAATTTAACGCAAGGGGGTTCAGCCTGAGAGACTGGCACGATTTGGTTGCAATTAAATAATAAACTAAACCAATAGGCACGAATCAGCGAATAGCACACACGTACACAGATAAATACACGAGACAATAAGAAGACCTGTCCTGATAGTTAAGTAGCTTGTCACTTGTTTTATTGCTAGTTTTATATGAAGTGTATAGTTCGATGCAACGCACCGAGATTAAGTCCTTTCTCGTTGGTTCTAATATTATCGGCGAGTAAACCCTTAATGATTACTTATGACTATCCTATTTATCTTTCTTCCTACTTTTCTACAGACGATAGAATGCATAGGCGATCTAATAAATAGGCGAGGGCAGAGGCATGGCGACCCGATCAACGCTCAGCTAGACACAGAGGTTATCAATGCACTAATAAAAGTCACCAAAGACATCAACATATAAACTTTAATTAATGGGAAAGCAGTTTTAAGGGAGTGCAATCTTTCCGTTGTCACATTACACAAGCCACCAATCCTGATGAATTAAAGTTTACTAACACAATAAAACAAAACTACTTAATGAATTAAACACATGCAGGACCTTCTTACAGCTCTTGTATCTTCGTTCTAGGTGTGTCTTGTGCTGCTATTTCGACTGAATTCGTCCTAAGGTTTCTGTACTTCGGTCTTCTAAAACTGTCGAACTTCGGAACCCGTCTGGTCTTGGGGTATTTATAGTTTCTGTCTGAGGGTAAGATGCGGCGCATCTAATAAGTAGATGCGGCACATTGACTTAACTTCGCGTGGGGTCCAAGATTAATATATTCAGGAATATTCGTACACCGCCAGAAGATGCGGCGTATGTCCATTATCAGATGCGGCGCATGTCCTCTTGTATCTTGGATCGTATCTTGTGAAATCTTGATAGTGATGCGCCGTATGTAATAAGCAAGATGCGGCGCATCTGGAGCAGAATAGTCTTGATCTTGTACATTTCAGTAGACTCTTAACTTCTTGCTTGTTTTGCTCCATAATTAGTCCAAAATCGCCAAGTTTCACCAAATGCTTGTTTTTACCTGAGAATTACAAAAGTAAACGATTAAGTATCAATTCTCATACATAATATAATAAAACAAGTCAAATAAATAGGATAAATGATGGTAATAAAATGTACTTATTTGAGTTCATCAAATATCCCCCCACTTGAACTTTACTTGTCCCCAAGTAAACCTTAGAATTAATCTTATGAAAATGTATCCTAAAAGATATTAGGATTTATTTTTATATTTAAGCATGTATTCGTTTTTGTCATAATCACACAACCAAACACTTAACGAATTAGGAGTAAAAAAAAATATTTTGATAAAGGCAAATCTAATCGTTTAACTGTCCAGTCGTGACGAATATTCTATCATAAGCTTGGCAAGTATACACATCTCCCCCACTAAAGCCAAGGAATAACAAGTCTAAAGCGGAAAAAAGGGTTTTGAGGTTTAAGGGTTAATCATTCTCCTTAATCTCTATCGATCTCAAATTCCAGAAAAGGCAACAAAATCACAAATACATGATCGAATCCACGAACACGATACTTGCAATTGCTCAAATCCTTAACTCGAATAGGCTAAAGATAGGACCAAGTAATCTTTACCAATAATATTATATCAAAAAGGGCGACAAAATCATAAATACATAGCCGAATCCACGACTACGATACTTAAGATTGCTCAAATCCCTAATCTCAATAAATCAAAGGTTTGGATAAAGAATAATATAGGGTATGGATAATATTTGGGATATAAATTGGTGTAAAAATGAAAAATAAACAAAACAAATAAATTAAAATCCTAAGTGTGGTTAATCACTATCCCAACCATCCCATGAATAAGACTCATATCATAGAATAACTCACGCTGAACAAAAAACACATTTTCTCTCTCTAAGACAATGTTTTCTCTCTCTAAGTTTTCAACACATTTTATTAAGAAATTCATCATCCAAATTCAATCCGTCCGTTAGATTTTCATTTTGTTATTAGATCTACAATCTACTATTCATTACGAGTAGATTGATACCAAAATCTCATACACTTTAAAAAAAAACCCAATCATTTAATACGTTTCATAGTTCTGTTTTTTTTTCCGTTAGGTTATTAAACCTCGTTACTGTTCGTCTTTTCTTTTATAATCATTATATAAAAATCATTCCACGGCCTCTATTTCACAGATTATGCTCCATTCAGATTCTCCTCTATAATTGCTATATGGATATCTCTACTTCTCAAAACCCTAATTTGGTGGGCCCACCAATTGGGGTTGATGACGGAACTAAATCCAAGTGAACTACAAGGAGTCAGTTAGGGGCTATGAAGAATAATAAGCAAGCTAAAGGGAATGGTAAATCTGCTCATGTTAGTTTTAAGCAAGGGTCTCTGAAGGTGGGTGGTAAGGGTAGTAAGAATAGTAAGGGGATTGAGGGAGGTGATGGTAGTGAAGGTTTTAGTGGTACTGGGGAAGGTTTTGAGGAAGGGTTTGATGGTGATGTGGGGTCTAGTGTTGATGCCCATAGTGTAGAATCGAGGAGTTGTGGTGATCCTGAGTCAGAGAAAGATATTGAAGGTATGGATAGAAAAGATAATGCTGTTACTAATAGTTATGTGGAGGTTGTTAGCAATATTGTTGGTGTTGGAAATGAAATGAATTCGAATATTAATATAAGTGAAATCCCTGTTCCAGTGACTGAGAATCCTATTCTTAGTAAGAGGGACGACCCTAATAGTAGTCCTAGAATATTAAAAAGAGGTGAGGTTTTAACTGGTAGTGGTAATAAGGCTAATGCTGATTTTTCTTTTAACAATTTGGAAAAATGGCCTAGTTTAAAGACTGCTAGTGTAGGTAACTCTCCTGATAAGACTATAGAGGTTACTGGGGTAGATAGTAATATTGAAGGTACTAAGGAAGATGTTACTGAATTAAAAGGTGAGGGTGAGAAGAATGAGAAGGTGTCATTTGCTAAAGCTGTGAAAGGGTTAAATCTGAATGGGTGTAATAAGCTAAAGTATTTTCCAGTTAGCATTAATGAGGGGGGTAATACTTTTGTTGATCTTGATCCTATAGTTGAAGAAGGGAGTAAACTATGGGGAAGGACTTTGGTTGGGTATTTTGTAGGAATGCAAATTAGTTATAGGGAGATAATGGGCCATTTAAGAAGAATGTGGAGGGATTATCATTTTGAGGATATTGTAGTTAATGAGTGTGGGTTGTATTTCATTAAGTTTAAATGTGAAGATGGTATGCAAACTGTTCTTGAGAATGGGCCATGGCTTGTTGATGGGAAGCCTTTATTTATTCAAAAATGGGAGGCTGGGATGTGTATGGTTAGGCCTGAACCAACTAAGGCACCTATTTGGGTCAAAATTATGCATATCCCTCTTGAGGCATGGAATGCTGATGGTATAAGTAGGCTGGCAAGTATGATTGGTATGCCTATCATAATGGATAGGATTACTACATCTATGTGTGATAAAGCTAATGGCAGAGCTAACTTTGCTAGGGTGTTAGTGGAGATTGATGCTCAAAAAGGGTTAGTGGAGACAATAGATGTGGGCTATAAAAGTATGGGGACATTCATGAAGTTGAAAGTGGAATATCCTTGGAAGCCTCCAATATGTAGTGTATGTAAGGTGTTTGGTCACAATGATGAGAAATGTAGTAAGAGAGTGCAAACTGGTGATGCTAAGGGGAAAGATAAGGGGCTAGATAGGGATAAGCAGGTTGAGAATAATATCAGTGCAACAAATAGGGAGAGTGAGGGTGATGAATGGAAGAATGTGGACTATAAGAAGAATAGGAGAAACACATGGAATAATGTAGGTACTAGTACTGGTAATAATGTGAAGAGAGGGAATGTTGGAGATTCTAATGTCAGTGGAGGATACACTGGTGAAACTTCTTATGGAAGAGGAGGTTATACAGGCAGAGGAAGAGGGAATATGTATGGTAGGGGGTATAATAGTCAAAGAAATAATAAAAATTCTTATCAATATGTGGCTACAAAAAATTTGAATGAGGAGAATGACAATGGTGCAAAGAATTATGATCATACTGATAAAGGTAAAGGCAATACTAATGATAAGCATAGTAATAAGCAGATTCCTAATGATAAAGGTAAGGGTAAAGTGAATGGTAATTCTGGAGTGAATGTTGATGATTTAAAGGGGAATGGTCAGGCTAGTTGTGATCAAAACAGATTTGCAGCACTTGCTAGTGATAAATGCAGTGAGGATAATGAAGAATTGGAAGCTAATATGATTAGAATTGATGAAATGTGTGGTAAAGGGGAATTAGAGAGTGAAGAGATAAGGAAGAATTGGCCTAAAGGTGTTAAGGAGTATTATAGAGTGAAAGTGCAGGAAAGTATTAAGGGAATGAATGAGGAGGGAATAAAAGGAACTATTCAGAAGTTAGAAAAGCAAATTGTTTATAGTAATAGGAACATAACCATGGGTTCTAAGGTTAAGGCTGATAGTATGGTTAAGGCAATTATGGTGGAGAAAGGTCTTACAGAGAATCAAGCATATGCTAAAGTATATGATGAAGTCTATAGAGATGAATTGGAAAGAATTAGGAAGATGGGTAGTATGAAAAAACAGGCAGAGATTAAGTTATTTTACAAAACTAACCAAATTTTCACCCAGTTTGAATTTGAAACATGGGATGAGGAGAAGTTAGAATTGTATAAGAATGTGGTGGGTGATGATAATTATGATAACTTGATAAAGCAGTTTAAAAAAGACAATGGGGATCTAAGTGATGATGAAGTGGCACAAGTTACATCCGGGAGTGCTAGTTTTATTACACAGGATATAGTAACTAATGTGGCTGATTGTGGGATTGAACAGGTGCAAAATGATATTGCATCTAAGTCTTCAATTAATTAGTTTTATGTTAATACAAATTGCAGCCTGGAATGTTAAAGGGATGTGTAGTTCCTTTAAACAAAAGGAGATTAAGAAGCTTATTAGAGGTAATGAGGTTAGCTTATGTGGTATTATTGAGACTCAACTTAGGAAGAAGTTTGTGGATTCTGTGTGTAATAATGTGTTTAATGGTTGGGATTGGGTTTCTAACTCTAATTTGAGTAAGAAAGGATGTAGGATAGCTATAGGATGGGATAGGAATACTTTTAAGGTTCAATTAATTTCTTATACTGATCAAGTCATGCATTTGTTAGTTAAGAGAGTTATTGATGATGATAGTATGTTTCTTTCTTTTGTGTATGGTGAAAATAATGTTAAGCTTAGGGAGAATCTGTGGAGGGACTTAAGAGACCATAAGAATATTGTGGGTAATAATCCATGGTTAATGCTTGGTGATTTTAATGTTATCCTCAATCTCAGTGAGCATTCTAATATTGGTAAGGTAGGTAGTGATGGTATTCAGGATTTTAGAGATTGTGTGGAAGATATAGGCATGGAAGATATTAAAATGAGTGGGCTTTTTTATACATGGATTCAGAAAATGAAAAACCCTGACTTAGGTATTTTGAAGAAGCTTGATAGAGCTATGGGTAATGGGGAATTATTGAATAAATATCCTACATGCCATACTAATTTTCTCCCTTATGGGATATCTGACCATACACCTATGCTTGTTTCTTATACTGATAGTTATGATAGGTGTAGGAAGTCATTTAGGTTTTTGAATTACTTAGCTTCTAAAAAGGAATTTATTCTTTTATTGAGAGATAAGTGGTCAGAACCTGTAAGTGGTTATGCTATGTATGTGCTGGTGAAAAGAATGAAGTTAATGAAGAAGCATTTAAGAAATTTGAATAGGGCTAATGGGGATGTATTTGATAAAGTGAAAAGTATTAAGATTGAACTTGATAGAGTTCAATGTGATCTTGATAAAGATCCTTCTAAAGCTGTGTTAAGAGAAGAGGAAATGGTATATTATGCAGCTTATAAGAGGGCTTTAGAAGATGAAGAGAAGTTATTAGTGCAAAAATCTAAAGTGCAGTGGTTGAAAGAGGGTGATCAGAATAGTGCTTATTTTCATGATATTATTAAGGGGAGAAGGTGTAGAAATAGGATTGACATTGTGTATGATGAGCAGGGTAACTGTTTTAGAGGGGCTGATGTTGCTAATCAGTTTGTTAATCATTTTCAGGGTTTTTTGGGTGCTAATGATATTGTTTATCCTGTTGAAGATTCAGAAACTCTGTTTACTAAGAAGTTGTCTGTTGAATTGGCTGTGGAAATGATTAGACCTGTTGAAGATGGTGAGATCAAGGAGGCTTTATTCAATATTGATGATAATAAGGCTGCTGGCCCTGATGGGTATTCATCAAAGTTCTTTAAATCTGGATGGTCTGTTGTTGGTGATGATGTTATTGCAGCTGTTAAGGAGTTTTTCAGTGCAGGTAAGATTCTTAGTGAATTGAATAATACACTTATTGCACTTGTGCCTAAGAATAATACACCTAAAAAAGTTTCAGATTATAGGCCTATTGCTTGTTGTAATGTGGTATATAAGGTGATTAGTAAAATTATTACTAATAGGATTAAACCTTGCCTTAATAAACTAGTTGATGTGAATCAATCAGCTTTTATTCCTGGGAGACAAATTAGTGATAATATTTTATTAGCTCAGGAATTTATGAGAGGATATACATGGAATAGTGGAGTTAGGAAATGTGCGTTTAAGATAGATATCATGAAGGCCTATGATACGGTGAATTGGCAATTTCTTGAATGGATGCTTAAGCAGTTTGGGTTTCATAATGTGATGGTGCATTGGATTATGCTATGTGTTACAACTGCCTCTTTCTCTATATGTGTTAATGGTGAAATAAAAGGGTTTTTTAGGTCTGGAAGGGGGTTGAGACAGGGTGACCCTATTTCCCCATATCTATTCACTCTTGTTATGGAAGTTTTGACACTTATGATTAAGAGACAAGTTAGAACTGAGGAGAAGTTTAAGTATCATGCACATTGTAAGGAACTTGAGCTTGTGAGTCTTTGTTTTGCTGATGACTTGTTACTGCTGTGTCATGGTGATGCTATGTCTGCTTCTGTTTTAAGGCGGGGTTTAGATGAATTTACATTAAGCTCAGGGTTGTATCCTAGTCCTAGTAAATGTAATAGTTTCTTTGGTAATGTCCCAGATAATATTAAAGCTGAAATCATGCTTGTGATGCCTTTTAGTGAAGGGTCATTGCCTTTTAGGTACTTGGGTGTTCCTATGATATCTAAGAGACTTACTAAAAATGATTGTGGGGGTCTCATTGATGTTATGATGAGAAGGTTGGGGGATTGGAAGAATAGGAATTTAACATTTGCTGGAAGGCTCCAATTAATTGCATCTATCTTTTCCTCATTACAAGTTTATTGGGCTTCTATATTCATGCTTCCTATGTCTGTTTGTGAGAAGATTGAGAAAATGAGTAAGTGTTTTTTATGGGCTAGGGGTGACTCTATTAGAGGGTTGGCTAGTGTATCTTGGAAAGATGTGTGTAAACCTAAAAGTCAGGGAGGTTTAGGGTTAAAGTCTATGAACATTTGGAATGAAGCATTGATGGCAAAACACTTATGGAATATAGTGAGTAATAAGGACTCTAGCTGGGTAAAGTGGGTTAATGTTCATATGTTGAAAGGAAGAAATATTTGGAGTATTGAAGATAATTCTAATTCTTCATGGTGTTGGAAGCAACTTATGCAATTAAGGAATAAAATTGATAAATTTGTTCAGGTTAGGATTGGGAATGGTAAGAGGTGTAATGTTTGGTTTGATAAATGGTGTTTGGAGGGTCCTATTATTAAGATTATTAACCAAAGAGTTATTGAGTTAGCTGGTTTGAGCCTTAATACTTGTGTTGCTGATATGATTTATAACAGCTGTTGGAAGTGGCCTTCTGAATGGGTTGGATCTTTTGATAATGTGGTTAATATGGATGTTCCTAGGATAGAGAGTAATATTGATGATAAGACTGTTTGGATTAATAAGCAGGGTAATGAGGTTGATTTCAGTACTAAGGAGGTGTGGAATGCTTTGTATAATGATAGTCCTAAGGTTATTTGGGTTAATCATATTTGGTTCAATCAGTGTGTGCCTAGGCATAGTTTTATTCTTTGGTTAGCGGTTAAGGGTAGACTGAAAACTAAGGATAGGATTGCTAAGTGGTTTAGTATACCTAATCAGTTATGTCATTTATGTAAAAATAATAATGAATCTCATAGTCACTTATTCTTTACATGCCCTTTTTCAAGAAGACTTTGGGAGAGGTTAAAACCTCTTGCAAAATTGGATGGAATTAGTAATGATTGGCCATGTATCATATCTGGGGTGGTTAATTTGCCTGCTAAGAATAAGGTGTGGAGTATTATTCAAAGGCTGGTTCTAGGGGCTGCAGTCTACTTTATTTGGCAAGAAAGAAATATTAGAAGGATGCAATATGTAGAGAGAACATGTGATTGTTTGTTTAAGATTGTGGTGGAAACTGTTAGATTGAAAATCATGGGACTTTCCATGAAATGGACTGCTGATGTTGTTGAAGCTACAAGTAGTTGGAATATTCCTTTAGATAAGGATGCTTATTATAGCAGTATAGTTGAGGATATGGGAAATGATACTATATGAGATATGGTGATGGTATGTTGTGTTATTAACTGGGTTTGTGGGTCTCTTGAGAATGCTGGGGTTTGGAATTGTATTGCTATGTTTTATTGTGATGATATGAGCTAATGTTGGTAGTTTCTGATTTATGTAGTTGTTTTGAGAGCTTAAGGTTTTCTATTACGGATGGGGTTTGATACGGTTCTTAATAGGTGGTTGAGTTGTTTGTGTGAGTATTTGTTTGGGTTTCTGGTGGGGTGAGTCTGGTATGTTCTTATAGAAGTGGTACTCTTTTCCTTAATTATAGGTTTTGCCCATAATGGGTTTTCCTTGATTAAGGTTTTTGAGGAGGCCATTCTTATGATTATTGATTTATTATGCTGGTTTCTAAATTTTGTAACTGCAGATCTATTGTGGTCTATTAGCAGTATTGCTGTTGGTGGTATGAATCATTGATCTATAACAGGGTGTATTCTCCAAGTGTGAGCTTGCTTCTGGAATTTTGATGTGGCTGTTATGAATATGCTAGATGAAGTTGCACTCTTTTCCTTTTCTGAGGTTTTGCCCATAATGGGTTTTTCTTGGATAAGGTTTTTAAGGAGGCAATTCAGTTTGTTGATGATACTTCTATGCTTAGTTGAAGTCTTGTATGGAGCCTGTTTTGTGAGGCTGGATGGGGTTACTATGTTTCTGGTTGTGTTAGATGCAGTTATTGAGTGGCTGTTTGTTTATGAAGATGGGGCTGATATAGAGCTTTTGGTTGAGAGTTATTAGGAGCCTGCTATGGAGAATACTATGGAGGTTTCTGAGGTATTGCAGAAGCTTGTTTGTTCAGTTGAAGAAGATGGTGAAGTGGCTATTTGCCTGGTTGAAGTTGGTGTTTTCTGGTTCTGCTTTATGTTGGTTTTTAGTTGTTTTTTTTTTTTGCATGTTCATTTTGGCTATGTATTATGCTGACATATGACTTGTAGTGTGGGCTCAGTGTATTGTGATGGATTGAGGGACTCTGATTGGTTTCAGTGTTTCTCATGGATTCAGAAGTATGCTGTGTCTTGCTATTTTGGTTATATGCTTCAGTTGTCTATTTGTAGTCTGTTGTTTGGCATTGTCCATTGTTTGCTTTTGAGCATGTATAGTTAGACTAGTTATGTTAGTCTTGACTATGGTTGTTGTAAGTAACCTTGCCAGGTTTATTTGGCACTTTCCTTAATATATTTACATTTAGGAAAAAAAAAAGAATAACTCACACTTTAACACTTGAAACACACGCTTTAGGTAGACCGAATTATACTCAACAAGATCTTAATCAAAGAATAACCTTTAGTTGGTGTTCCCATAACTGCCAACTCCCATTCAATCCATAGATATAATATACAACAACTAGTGGTGATATCGACCACATAATACAAAACTTTACATAAGTTGGTCAAAACAAACTTCCAACTTTTCTTTTTTTCTTTTTCTTTTCTAATTTTTTTGATTTTTTTTTACTTGAAACATAAACAAAGATGTGTAAAATTTCACCACATCACTATAATGATAATTCTGGATAATTTTTCCATACTTTTCATACTTCAGAAATAACGGTAATAGTGAAAGTAGTAAACACACGAAAAATAAACTCGAAGATATACAATATTTAATTTCACTCCAATTGGATTGTGCAATTTCCCGACCTAACCATAGATAATGAATTACGCACGCGAACACAGGTAATGTAAGGAAACACACTTTGCCTAAAGCAATTAACCAACCATGGATTTTAATCTACATGGTAGGCTAAGGTGTAAGGGTGTAACGAAACATTTTAACAAAGGTGTAAGAAACGAAAGGAATGGCTCTGAGTGTTTTTCTAGGGGTATCTTACTCTAAAAATGAGAGTAACAAAAGGGTTTATACGGGGGTTAACTAACCAGTGTAGTTAGCTAATAACACAAAACATATAATAGGCTTTTTAGGTGTAATCCTAGAAATTTACCAATTTAGACAAGTCATTCCAATTATATAAATAATACTTATTATGGTGGTCTCGAATAGTATACAAGCCAAGTTCTAAAGTTTACAAGTCACCGGCACACTCATAGATTTGTGAATTTTGAAAAATCACAATTTTTGAAAATAACGTCATGTGTGCAGCTATGCAACTTAGATCTTAAACAAAAACATGCTAAAAATTTTAATTTTGATATATTAAGCACATTTTAAGCATATTTTGAAAAGTTTAGGACAAGTAAGTGTTAAGTGTTCTAATTCTCCAATCCCCCCACTTAAGTTAAACAACGTCCTCGTTGTTTGTATAAAAAATTAAAAACTGGAAAATAAAAGAATTAGAACAGAAAAACTCCCCTGAGATTTGCTCGGTATGATCCTCCATTTGTATAAGAGCAAAAATCATCTTTCTTGTGGATTAGAACATTTAAGCTTCATATTTGATGTATCCACAGGAAATGCAGGAATCTAAAATACCACCAAGACTTTAAACACACCTAAATTAAGAAAGGTTCAAACTTGCATAATACATTAGTAGTTAGGAAAAATAAAACTTAAAAATATAAAATGAAAATCATCAGGTCAGTCGATGCGCTGTATCTTATGGAAGAAGATACGCCGTATCGAGCCTGGAATAATTACTGATCAGAATAGAAGATGCGCCACATCCTTAACCAGGGATGCGCCGCATTAAAATAAACTGATAAAAAGTTTTAAAGTCGAAAATAAAAAAAAAAATGCAGAAAAATAAAGTAAGATATGACCAGTGCAGGAGATGCGTCGCATCTCAGGATCGAGATGCGCCGTATCTTCTGCGGGCCTGACTGACTCGACTCAGAACAGAATAATAAAAAATTTTCCGGGTTGTCTCCCGGTCAGCACTTGTCTTTATTCCAGAGTCTTCAAGTTAGACTCACGTTCAGCTCTTTATTTAGTCCTTGTCACGGTCCATCCTTCTTCCTTCATCCGAAAGATGTTCCCGTATAGCTTTGCGACGTTTTCTTCCGTTCGACTTAATCTTCTATAACTCTTGGTCTTCGTCGCAACAAATTCCTCATCAGGTCCCAAAGAATATTTGATGATTTTAAATTTTTCAGAAATAATCATGGGTGGCTCATTATAAGGGATCCCAAGTAGTTGACACTTTCTTTTGGTGAATTCTTCTTCGTCTTTATCAACAAACTTAAAGTAAGGATCCTTAATCAAATAGTCATCAAGTTCATCAATTAATGACTCATTGTTATCATCATCATGAATTGCCTCCCATTCTCTTTCCAATTCCCATTGTAACTGTCGACTAAGCTTCGTGTAATCATCAAATTGTTCATGCACTGGTACAGATTCTGCCTATCGTCACACTGGAAATGCGTGACTATATGCATATAGTCACACACGTTTTTTTGGGTGTGTGTGACAAAAAGTCGCGCCACCGTAGGTATCATATGGTCACATTGTTTATTTTGTGGCCGTTTTCATCGAAAAAGAGTGACCATAACCCGAATATGTGTGACTAATTAGGCACAAGTTTTGTTGGATTCATCAGTATGTGTGACTATTTCCCATCCTATGGCCACACGAAAATATAATAAATGTGACGTTTGTGATGATTTAGTCACACATCGTGTGTTGTTTTTTTCGAGTTAGTCACATACAATTTAAAAAACAGTGGCCAAAAGTGTTAATAAGTGTGACCATATGCTGTTTAAAGTGAAGAAATGTGTACTATTGATCATCCAATGGTCACATGAATTCTTAGTTTGTGTGGCCTTTTGTAATATTTAGTCACACAAAGCATGTTTGTTTTGGGTATTTAGTCACATACAATTAAGCATAAAGTGGCCAAAAGTGTTAATAAGTGTGACCATATGCTGTTTTAAGTGAAGAAATGTGTATTTTGTGTGACTATTGATCATCCAATGGTCCACATGAATTCTTAGTTTGTGTGGCCTTTTGTAATATTTAGTCACACAAAGCATGTTTGTTTTGGGTATTTAGTCACATACAATTAAGCATAAAGTGGCCAAAAGTGTTAATAAGTGTGACCATATGCTGTTTTAAGTGAAGAAATGTGTATTTTGTGTGACTATTGATCATCCAATGGTCACATGAATTCTTAGTTTGTGTGGCCTTTTGTAATATTTAGTCACACAAAGCATGTTTGTTTTGGGTATTTAGTCACATACAATTAAGCATAAAGTGGCCAAAAGTGTTAATAAGTGTGACCATATGCTGTTTTAAGTGAAGAAATGTGTATTTTGTGTGACTATTGATCATCCAATGGTCACATGAATTCTTAGTTTGTGTGGCCTTTTGTAATATTTAGTCACACAAAGCATGTTTGTTTTGGGTATTTAGTCACATACAATTAAGCATAAAGTGGCCAAAAGTGTTAATAAGTGTGACCATATGTTGTTTTAAGTGAAGAAATGTGTATTTTGTGTGACTATTGATCATCCAATGGTCACATGAATTCTTAGTTTGTGTGGCCTTTTGTAATATTTAGTCACACAAAGCATGTTTGTTTTGGGTATTTAGTCACATACAATTAAGCATAAAGTGGCCAAAGTTGTTAATAAGTGTGACCATATGCTGTTTAAAGTGAAGAAATGTGTATTTTGCGTGACCATTGTTCTTCCAATGGTCACATGAATTTTTATTTTGTGTGGCCTTTGGTACTATTTAGTCACACATCGAATTAAACAAAGAGTGACCAATAATGTTGGAGCAGAGTTGCTACTGCTAGCAGTACTAAGGTAGTCCAAGGTAGTCCTGCTGAAGCAGAGTTACTGCTGCTAGTACTATGCTAGTGCTGCTGGAATGTGTATATATATTATATATAAAACAATATTAAAAAACACAAGAAATTTCAAATTGAATTAAACTCTAATGTATATAACTGGACAAAATATACAATTGTAATGTCGTACTTAATTAATCAAATATCTAAAGACTTTTGAACCTTCACCCCCTTAGCAGTTTGCCTTAAGTCGTTAGCAGATATATATTGTTTCTTCGTTGGTGCCTGTGGTACACATTTAGTCACATGGTTTGTTGGTGTAACCTGTAGTAAACAAAAGACGCTTCTATCAAACATTGAATTACATATGAATAATTATATATGTAGGTTGAAAAAACACATGTACGTACCACCTCTTCAAAAATAACTTGATCCTTTGGCCATGCAACGAAACTACCTTCGACTTCCTTAACTGTTTTGAACCCATTATTTGCTACGTCCGGTATGCATGCTGCATCAACTAACGATGAATCAATTGACACTCTGTAGCAATCATTTGGGAGTGGTAGGTTATGCAGCATTTGCTTTCCATGAGACTGGTATACGGTACCAAAAGCAACGATATTTGATTTCTTTGTGTGCCAGAATTTGCACTTAAGTGTCTACAAAAAAAAAAAAAATTGCATGTATATATCAGAAATTATTTAAACAAAAGAATAACAAGAAACATGTTGAAATACATACTGTTGGCAGTGCTTGTGTTAGAGACACATCTTGTTGCGATTGGGAATCTGGAGACCCGTTTCGTCGCTTCTTTTGCTTTGGCTTATTGGGTCCGACAGTTTTAGCAAGTTCCTATATGTATATATAAAACACGTTACATTATTTAAACAAAAGAGTAACAAGAAACATGTTGAAATACATACTGTTGGCAGTGGTTGTGTTGGAGACGACACATTTTGTAGCGATTGGGAATCTGGAGACCCGTTTCGTCGTGACTTAAGGTTATGCTTAGGCCTGACAGTTTTAGCAGCAGGTTCCTATACGTATATATAAAACACGGTACATTAGTCGATCATGTATGTAAAATTCAAAAATCAAAGGGCGATCTTTTATTACTATACTTACCATTGTTTCCGTTACCTTTTTAGAAGTTTCAAGGCCATTGGATTTCTCCTCAATTCCCGCATCTTTAGGACTTACAACACCACTTGTCTGAGTGCCATTGGAGTCACCTGCAATATTGTCAATGGCCATTGGAGTCACCTGCAATATAAATTAAGAAATACAGTCACTCATCAGTTTATGTTCAATGCCTAGTATCATTAGCATCAGTGGTGTTAGCATTAGAAAATGAAATTGTTAACAACATAAAAAATGGCTTACAACTGAGGCTATTGGCGATGGTTGAGTTGGCAGAGTTATATTCATCCCTTTATCATTCAACTGTTGCAGAATTTGAGAAAGCATTACATTTGTGTTTTCCACCTCACCGGATAATTTATTGACCTGCACATCTTTTTCGGTCATCTCGGCGGACAATTTTTTGATCAATTTATCTTTTTCTTCACGCTCGCGTCTCTCATTATCCAGTTGAGTTTGAAGTAAGGCAATTTTTTCATTGGCTTCTTGTTTTCTTCGAGGAAGGCCAAAATACTCTTTGTATGTTACTGCACCTCCCACTCCCCTGGCATAACCGCCCTTTTCCTTACCAAATACAAATGTCATGGCATCAGTGCCATCATCAAAACCCGATGTTCCTTCCTTGATCTTGTCATCAGCTTCTTTCTGCACAAAAAATATAGGAAATGTTGGGATTAAAAGTCTTCTTGATGCTGTTACTACTGCTAGTACACAAGCTACTACTGCTAGTACACAGTTAAATGTTGCTGCTATATAAGCATAACAATAGAATTAGCAGTCAAACTTACAAGTTCATCTCCCTTTGATTTAATATCATCATTTGGGTATTCGCCGTCTTTGTTTACCCTTCCTTTCACCCACATTACATCACGGGGGGGTTCTTCATCCGCTTCAATCTCTTTATTTTCGATCTAATAAACATCAAATGCATACCCATGTAAAGTTAAACCAAGATAAACGAAAATATGTGGATGCTTACACATGTACAGTTAAACCAAGATAATCGAAAATATGAGGGTATTAATGCAAATGTGCAAATTGGGCAATGTAAACGGATTCATTTCTCATACTGATCGTCTCTTAATTGGTAAAACAAACATTGTGTAATCTTACCATTTTCTCTTTGACATAAGCATATCCACCTCGTCCCATTTTATGCTGATAAATATTTTGGGAACGCGCCATTTTACCTTTCTCAGATTTCTCCTAAAAACACAAAATCATAAGGCGTTTAGATGCGGTAATGCTGCAAACTGAAAATAACAAAATGACATATACACTTAATTAAAGATGACTAATTAAAACCTTGTATGCTTCGGTGGTCGTGTATTTAACATACTCGACCCAGTCTTCTGATTTCATTATTGTATTATACAAGTCCGGGACTTCATTCAGTTTGGAAGGTGTATTTAGGTTGGGCAAAATGTAGTTGACTTTGAGCTTCCTTCTGTAATTCCTTAGCATTTTACCAAGACTAATCATTATCAATTTTCTGTATTGGACGTCAACAACAAAAAATTTCTGAAAAGATTAACACAATGTTGTTAATTAGTTGCACATAATGTAACTGCATACATAAACTTATGTAGTATTGGGTTACAAAATAGTATATATGTACCAAGATTTCATCCCATAGTTTATCTCTTGCTTCTTTATTCACCTTCTTCCAGTGTAGAATCTTCACACCTATCTGCTCACGAGCCACATCTCCTAAAAAACTCACAAACACTGCTCTGTTTTCCCCTGTTACCCTACCGAGTGCATCGAAGGTTACCTTGAGCTTTGTTGCACCAGGTTTGTCATGCTTCGCGCGAAACTTTACTAGCCTGGTTGAGCCCCTCTTAGCTACTATGTCAGGTGTTTGGTTGGTTAAAGGCTCATCTATATCTTCTTCATCAGAAGACTTTTCGGATTCATATTCTAAGGCGTTATCATCATGTACAATATGATCAAGAGGAAGCAAAGTATGGTTATCAACAATGGGTTCAGTTTCCATGACTCTTGAGCAACAAAGGGTAAAAGAAAATGATTATGGCTTAGCTTGGAGAGTAATGGTGAGAGAAGATTTGATTTTTGTTTTTTATTTGCAGTCTTTTTTTTAGGAGAGAAAAGAGGCTATACACCAAGAATATGAATCGTTTGTGATTCAAAAAATTTCGATCCAAAAATTTGCCTCCAAGTTGTAATTTGAAATTAACAATTGAATTATTTGAAAATTTTCCCTTTGAACCTGTTAATTAAAGCATAAACTTGATTTTTGTTTTTTATTTACTATCTTAATAATCGCAAATAATGTATCATACTGTGCAACCATCACATCAACAGTACAAACGTAATTACTACATATTGTACCCTTACCAATTACATTTACAAAACACAAATTACTAATTACCTTTTTGTTATTTGGTTTCATTGTTTGCGTGCTTGTGTTTGCCATAAGAATGTGTGTGTTGATTAGGGTTTATTGATTTTTGTGTGTGTTTACAAATGACCGGGTAAAGGGATTAATTGCTGGTTGAATATTGAATTTGTGGTTTGGTTTAACTATAGCTGACGTGGCAAGATTTGTTTAAAAAAAAAAAAAAAAAAAAAAACTAATGGTGATGAGGTGGCGGTGAAATCCGGCTATAGCCGGTAAATAGGGATGGCAACGGTTCGGGTTCGGGGCGGGTTTTAGTATACCCATAACCGAACCCGTTTATAATATACCCGTACCCGCCCCATATCCCACCGGATACCCGATTAATATTATCCATCGGTTTTTTCGGGTTTCCCCGCGGGTATTAGTTATCCGTACGTAGTTGAATATTATATGGACAAAATTGGCGGTATTAAGATTAAGTCACGCTAAAATCCACCGAAAAAACAAAAGAAAATACTCTAACCACTCCCAACAATAACTCAGCTTTAAACTTTAACACAATGCCACGTCAGCTTTAACACACTCACCCTTAATTAACTGAGCTTTAGTTATACACAAGATGTTTAACGAATGAGCCGAGATGATATGGTTGTATACGAGATGTTTAACGAATGAGCCGAGATGATATGGTTGTATATATACGAGATGTTTAACGAATGAGCCGAGATAATATGGTTGTATACGAGATGTTTAACGAATGAGCCGAGATGATATGATTATACACGAGATGTTTAACGAATGAGCCGAGATGATATATATGGTTGTACACGAGATGTTTAACGAATGAGCCGAGATGATATGGTTGTATACGAGATGTTTAACGAATGAGCCGAGATGATATGGTTATACACGAGATGTTTAACGAATTGAATGAGCCGAGATGATATGGTTGTATACGAGATGTTTAACGAATGAGCCGAGATTATATGTTTGTACATGAGCAACACACCCAACAATAACTCACGCAACCTTTCGACCCTGTTTCATCATTTCTTAAAAGAGTTTAATTTCTAGACCAACCCTGATAGCTGGATGGTCTTGAGGCAACTCACGCAACCTTTCGACCTCTGGATCAGCACGATTATGCATCTGTAGCATAATACGAGTTATCTCACCTAGCAAATTGTTAATCAATTTGAGTTCTTTTTCTTGTTCATTATGTAATCGGGTGAGGATAGCCTTTTGCACCTCTGCTAGTTAATTTGTTAGCCACAATGTTTGTGTTAAAATTAGTGATACTTGCGAGAGAGTTTTATAAGAAGTTGTGTGAGAAAACGAAGTGTTGTGAAAGTGGCTTTGATAGTGGAAAGCCGTTAAACTAGCCGTTGGAGGCTATTTTAAAAATCAGATTGAAAGTAAAAGTAACCGTACGAGTATTATTCAAATTCAAACGTAAAGTAACAGTACAACATATTAATAACGAGCGGGATATTTAAATTTTAAAATTTCAAATTCAAATTAAACAAAAAGGCGGGATATATTTAAAATTTATCAATTCAATTCAAATTCAATTCAATTTATAAATTGAAAATAAAGTATCAAATACAAATACATTAAACATGAAATAGAAATACATTAAACATGAAATAGAAATACATTAAATGTCAAATAAAAACTACGTTAACATAAACAATGATTGATTAACATAAACAACATACGATTAACATAAACAACGGACGATTAATAAAAACTATCATCTGAATCTGGGTAACCATCTTCAGAGGATTCGGAAGGTGTGAAAAAACCAGACTCCCACCTTTGCCTACGTTCTTCATCCTCCCTGGCTTGCCGCTCCAAACGATCAGCTTCCTCTTCTCTTTCAAGTGCTTCCATTTCCAGGAGGACTTGCATATCTGCTTCCTCTTGCCTAAGTTGTTCCTCAGTTAACCCAAACGGATTTGGGTCTTGGTTATGAACTGGTTCATTTTCAGGTTGATTATTCACCGGAAAATTTTCCGGTTGGAAAACCGGAAAGATATGCTCGGGTGGAGTATGGAATTTTTCATTTTCGCTAGGTGGGCTTGGAAACTGTTGGCCAAAATCCTTTTGGCGAGGTGGGCTTGGAAATTGTTGGCCAAAATCCTTTTGGCGAGGTGGGCTTGGAAATTGTTGCCCGAAATCTTTTCTGGAAGACATCTTGAATTTGAGATGCTTGGATCTTGAGTATTTGAGAAGTTTGGAATGTGTTTCTGTGTGACTTGTGCTTCAGAAGCATTGGTATTTATAGGGTACAAATGCACACGTTTTATTAACGTGACTTTGAATTTTAATTGTTGGGGCTAACCTGCGTTAACGCAGCGTTAATATGTTGTACTTTATCTTACGTTTGAATTTGAATTTTAATTTTAATTTGTTAAGGCTGAGTTATTGTTGGAAGTGGCCTAAATATACCCATACTTCTCAAACACATTCAGACTGCGATAGATATTAAAGCATGTATTTACATTAAACATGTACTAGAAAATATCAATTACCCTAATGAAAAAGTCAATTAGTCATTAAAGTTAGCACACAAATTACATTAAACATCATTAATATAATATAGAAAATATCAATTACCCTAATGAAAAAGTCAATTAGTCAATCCAACACCAAACACACTTCTAGATCAACTACACTAGTCAAATCCAAACCAAACACAAACCAAATCCGATCAATATTATCCATCTGTTTACTTTTGGCGCCTCTCGATGGTCCCTCTTCCCGCCTAAAGTATTGGGAACCGTTCGTATACCTCTCTAGCCTATTTGTACAACTCGACATGGAAAACCGTTCATAATTAATCAACCGTACCATATACAACTCCTTTGATATTTTCATTAGAAAATAAATTTCAAATTTCAATGGCCGACTCCTCTTCAACTCCTTCTTCCAACAAAAACAAACGCCCAAGGGATGATTCTCCTCCACCAATGCCTGAAAATTATAAAAAAATGGGCATATCCCAAAATATTTGGGAGAAATGTAATAAAGGCCCGTATGGTGTTGAAAACGCATTGTTAGAAATTCACAACAAGCGTATAAATATGTATGAAGAAAGGAACAAGAAAGATTTAGAGGTCATTGAGGAGCATCAGAAGAAAATTGAGGAGAGGAACAAAAAAATAGAAGAAGAAAGAGAGAAAATAGTTGATGTTTACAGAAGTATTGAAGCTAGTAAATATGTGTCTTAATGTATCTTTTCTTTATATATTTTGCCTATGTATATTTTGCCTATGTAAATGTAAACTTATTTTGACTTGGTTTAATATATGAATGCAGTTATTATGTACAAGTTTATGATATTTGAATACAGCTATTATTATTGTACTGCTAGGTAAACAATTGTACTGCTATCGAAACGTTGTACTGCTGGGTATCCTTTTAGCAGTGGTTGGGAGTGCAGGGTAGTTTGTATCACTTTTTTCTTAAAGTGTATAAACCCCCAATTGCTGCACACAATCACATTCACGCACACATTACTCTCTCTCTTCCACTCCCTAATCGAATTTTAATTGTCAAATTGCAAAACCCCCAAATCAAATCATAATGTCGAACCTAACTTTTACCGAACCTCATAATAATGTTGCCTTTTTAGAAAAATCCAATAAGTCTGTAGATTTTACTGAGATCATTGATTTCCTTAATGCAAGCTATATTAAGTTTGCATTAACAGTAAAACCTACTATATATACTTCCAACATTATCCAGTTTTGGTCGTCTGCTAAGGTCAAAACTATTAATGGGGAAGCACAAATCCATGCCCTTGTAGATGGGCAGATGATTATCATTACAGAGGCGTCTATTCGAAGAGATCTTCTCCTAGATGATGCTAACGGAGTTGAGAATCTTCCAAATACTACAATCTTTGAAAAACTTGCACTGATGGGCTATGAGAGATATACAGATGCTTTAAAGTTCCAAAAAGGTAATTTTTCTCCTCAGTGGAAATTCTTAATTCATACTGTCTTAGTGTGTCTAAGTCCAAAGACCACTGCATGGAATGAATTTAGCAGTAATTTAGCTTCTGCTATAATTTGTTTGGCTGAAAATACTCAAAGATTTAATTTCTCAAAATTAATTTTTGATAATATGGTTAAGAACTTGGATGGTTCTTTGGCTAAATATTTTCTATATCCAAGGTTTTTGCAACTCTTTTTGGACAACCAATTTAAAAAAAAGAAAAGTCACAAAAATGTTTATCCCACTCCCTGCCTTACCAAAAAGGTTTTTGCTAATATGAGTAGGGTTGGAAAAGATTTTTCAGGGAGAGTGACACCTTTGTTTCCAACAATGTTGGCACTAGCCCAAACCCAAATGGGTGAAGGTTCAGCAATCCCAGCTGGTACCCATCACACACCCACAGAACAACAACAAAAGACCTATAAACGTAGGACTAACACCAAGAACACTGAGCTACCTCAGGCTAGTGGTTCTATACCAACTGTTGCAGATGAGGATGTCACTGGGGGGGAGAGTGACATGTTGGCAAGGGCTGCCACTACTGTGTCTAGCTTAGCAGCAGCACAGGACAGTGGTAACATCATTAAGACCCGAACCAAGACAACTTCTAATGAAGAAAGTTCCTCTGGAACTGATTCAGGTGAAGGTCCCAGTCACATGGAAACAATGGGGGGTTCGGATGTTCATCCTAGGGGTGAGACTGAACTTAACTTTTCCAGTGATCCACCTCTCGGGCTAGGTAACACAAGCCGAAGTGGTGAGGATAGTATGCAACTTTTGAATGAATTGAAGGATACCTGTGCCAAGCTGTCTGCACAAATTGGTGATCTGCGAGCAATAGCTTCTTCCCAAGATGGAGTCATCAAAGCTCAAGGTGGGGAGATAAAGGCTTTGAAGAGAAGGGTTAGGTATTTAGAAGGAGTCAAAGGATCAAGAATTCCCAAACAAAAGGTTAAATCTTCTGAAGCTTCTAAGGATGCTCCCAAACAGGGAGGGAATGAAGGCAAAGTTTCAGGGGAGGATAACCAAGGGAATCAAGTGGTGATTGATCATCGTCTGGGCAAGGTTACAAATGCTGATAGTGCTACTGAGCCAATTACAGTTGGTACTACAAAAGCTAGTACTGCTACACCAGAGGTTTTTGCAAATGCTGTTAGTGTACTTGCTGAGCTGAAGACAGCAAAACCAGTAACCAAAGGTGTTGTGATACAAGAGCCATCATCCTCTCCAAAAGCTAAACAATCAACTCCACAGGTACAAGGCAAAGGTAAAGGGATTCTTACTGAAGAGCCTGTGGAGAAACCATTATCAAAAGAAGAGCAATTAAAAGTTGATGCTGAACTTGCTATGAAATTCTCAGAAAAGTATGATGCAGAACATCAGACAATTTTGGAACAAAGGAGAATACAAGAAGAAAAAGATGCAGAGTTAATAGCTTCATGGGATGAGCAAAGGGCTCAGGTTGCAGCTGATTCTGAGCTTGCTAAGAAACTACATAATCAAGAGCAAGATAAGTACTCAGTAGATGAAAAAGCCAGGATGCTGAAAGAATTTTTTGATGAAAAAAAGAAGTTGTATGCAGAACAAAGATATGCAGCTAAGAAGAACAAGCCACCCACTCAAAAACAAAGAAGAGATCTCATGTGCAGGTAGTTTTTTTTTTTTTTTTTTTTTTTTTTTTTTTTTTTTTTTTTTTTGCAAAGGTATTTATATTAATATCAACAATACCCAATATGTACATCATATCATAAACATCTACTCATGTGCAGGTATTTGAAGAATGTGGACAGATGGAAACTAAAGGATTTGAAATTCTTGGATGATAAAAGAATTGAAGAATTATATGCAATTGCCAAGAGAAACAATGATCTCTTCTTGAATGACAGTTCAAAGAGAGCAGGTGAACAGTTGGAAATAGAAAGCAGTAAAAAGAGAAAACAAGAACAAACTGAGCAAGCTGTTGCTGAAGAACAAATGCAAGCTCACACTGAACTTGCAGTTGCCTCTGTAGGAGAAGCCATGGATGCACAACCTTTAACTGTCAAACATCCCATTGTTGATTATAAGTCTGGATCTTTTGGGGAAACAGTTTATTACGATATTAAGAGGCATGATGGTTCTTCTAGAAGGTATGTAAGCTTTCTTCACATGGTTCATGATTTTGATAGACAAGATATGATAGCTCTATAGAAATTACTCAAACAAAGATTTGGTAATAAGACACCAGAACAAGCTAATTATGATAGAGAAGTCTGGAATTATTTAAAGGTAATGTTTGAACCAAATCATGAAGATGAATGTTGGAGAAGACTAACGCACAATACTGTTAAAGAATGGAAAATTTTTCAACGATGTGGAGTACATGCTTTAACTGTGAATGAGTTGGTGATCTACATGCTTGTAGAAAAGGATTACCCTTTAAAGTTTCACAAAGACATTCTACATCAGATGTTGCGTGTGAAGAAAACACTCAAGCTTCAGCTTAATTATGATGACATGGCATATGAACTGCTCAGGAAGATGGAAGAGTATCTAGGACCCAAGGACAAGAAATAGAATGTATAGTTATTACTGCCACAATGTATAGTTTGACTTAAACATGTATAGTTATTACTGCTAGTATGTATAGTTATTACTGCTAGAATGTATAGTTATTACTGCTAGAATGTATAGTCTGACATTTATCATGTATATGTCCACTTGCAGTCAAGCTTTATTGTATTTGCAGTTTCCATTTATCATGTATATGCACTTGCAGGCACTTAGTAACATGTTACTTCATTATAAAGTTGAAAATTGACTTTAGAAAGTCAAGTAATCTGGTTCCAGCTAGGGGCAAGTAACATACTTACATACTACTGCATTAAACTAGATAGACTATAAAATCCCAGCATTGTAATGGGGCAAATTAAATGAAGAGTCATGACTAACAGTCTGAACTCAAAATATGACTCTATGATTTAGACACCTAAATAAATACTTCATGTGACCATATGTAACATCTTGAATTTAGTCACACAAACACTCAATGTGACTAATATCAAGGTTAATGATAACTGAGTTCACATTTTGCTATACATATTAGTCACATGAATATTTCAGTGTGACTATTTTCAATGTATTGGTCACATATAATACCCTTATAATGTGGCCATAAACATAATTTAGATGCACATTTGTGGTATGGTGTTACTATTGTATAGCCTATAGTCACATGATTGTGCTACAATTAAATGTGACCATACACATTAGGAATTGGCAGGCAAACACACACTTAACTTTAGACACACATATTAACTTACGTGACTATTTGTATCGAATTTTGGTCACACTTAATCATGTATGCCTATGGTTTAGTGTGACCATATATGACATTTGGTCACACATCTCAAGTGTGTGACATATATTTGTCACTTTTAAATGCATATCGTGACTATGCTTCAAACTTACTTTTCAGTTGTCACACATTTCAAATTCATATGTGGCTAAATTTTCAACAAAAACTAGCAGTCACGCTTAAATAATGTGTGACAAACTTGAGCATATGATTTAGCCACATACACAATTACTTCGTGTGACCATATATGGATTTTGGTCACACTTTTCAATTGCGTGACATATATTTGTCACATATGTATATATATAGTGTGACTAATGTTTCAACCTTATTTGTATCCGTCACACGTCCCAAATTATAAGTGACTAAAAAATCAAAAAAAAAATTACCAGATACGTATAGTCACGAAAATATTCAAATGTGTGGCTATAGCCTCGGATGTAATTCCGAAATGGTCACACAAGTCGGATCAAGTGTGGCTGTTTATTTTATTCTGGTACATTTAGTCACATAAAAAGGCGACTGTGTGGCTGTTCGAAAAACAGCATGTGTGACTAAATCTCATTTTTGTACTAGTGATGCACCCATTCCCAGAAAGTAGTATTCGATGTTCCCTTTAGCTCTTTCAAGTATTCAATCCTACCCTTTTCTTGCAAAGCCTCCGCTTTTTGTGGGCAGTCTTCAACATTATCATACCACTCATAGTCTTCAAAGGTTACATCGTTTCCAACCCGTTTCATTCCAATTACACTTCCCCCATTACAGGTTCCGTCACTCTTATAATCACAGGTCGGCCAAACACTACTCCCATCCTTGAGAACGAAGGGTGTACAGGTGTGATTAATGTGCTCAAATTCCCATGGTTTATCCCAAACCCATGGTATTTGGTCATTCCATTCGTAGTACTAGGTGTTTTTGAAATCATCATAAGTCTTGAATCCTGGTAGATCTCCAGTTAGCACATCATCGTCGACTTGAAGAAGGTAATTAAATTCTTTGAATTGTTTGCACAAGGGTGTCTCATAATCGAACACGTCAATGTCTATTCTGAATAATTCTTCAATGCCCTCATTGATCGTTGAATCATGAAGTGACGACCCATAGTCGCTCTCTACTTCTTCGTCTTCACCTCTCATCCAATATACCCATAACGCATCTTTAGTAGCTCGATCCATGCTCTTATGGTTATTGAACTTACTAGCCAACCAATTTGTAAAATCACCATTGTTAGGATCGTGGTCAACGTCAAAGCAAGCTTTACCAATCATTTTCCTCCTTATCTCCATGAACTCGTTAAATTGCTCCCTAAAACTCCGTGTCAACCATGAAGTCATAATCCGCTTGACTTCATTCGCAGGGGCAAATTTCGGACTACCATATTTAAGTTCAAGCCATTCTTCGAGGGAGATGTCCATCAACCTTACCAACCTGCCATGAAATAGTAACTCCGCCACAGCATAAATTCTTTCATCGTCCAGATAATTCTCATTTAATCCCCAGTACTGTTCGGAATAAGGCATGTAAGAAATTTGCATAGGTTGGGTATTGCCTCCACCACAGCTTTTATTGCTTGAGTTCATGAATTCAATTTGGAATTTCCCATCATTCTCTTTGATAATAGTCCAAGTCAATCCCTTAGATTCAATGATGGGCCATAAGAGTACCAATTCATCTTCAGTGTAGCTCATTAGTAAATCATACGAGAATATCCCATCTTCAATATTGCATAAGCGCTTGAATTCCTTATAAGTAGCTTCAAGAGGGGTTTCCCAAGAAAATAAATTTGCATCAATCATGAGCACATTGAAGTTGACATCATCAAAAACTTTCACTTCGAAGGAATCCGAAAGCAAGAGTTCCTTAGCAAGATATCCGTTCACTGACATGTCTTCCATAGCAAAACCTGTCATCATAGGTAAAATCATCAGTAGGATTTGTTCGCTATAAGAGAAATTAATGAATTTAGAAACGGATATAAGAATAAAAATAGCTGATATCTGCAGACGATGCGCCGTATCCAAAAAGTTGGATACGCCGTATCTTATAATCGTTAAAATTAAATCAGACTTTTATTCAGAAAATAGATACGCCGCTTAGAAATAAGAATGCGCCGTATCAATTTTAATTATCAAAAATCGATATTTATTTTAAAATTAAATGCGTCGTATTAACAAAAGTTAATGCGCCGTATTTTCGTTACGTTTCAAAATACAAGATTTTTGATTCAGAAGATACGCCGTATCGACAGAGATCGATGCGTCGTATCTGTTTAATAATTCGAAAACTGTTTTTAATTAAAATAATAGATACGCCGTATCTGCCAAAGCAGATGCGTCGTATGGCTTTATCGTTTAGAAAAAATTTCTTATTAAAAACAGATACGCCGTATCTTGGGGAAAAGATGCGTCGTATCGAATTAATTAAACGCGTTGTATTTTATAAAAATTAAACGCAATACGCCGTATCTGAGAAATCAGATGCGCCGTATCGTTTAAATAAGCTCAGTACAACGATAGCAGAATACAGAAAATACGAAAAATAAAAACAAATAAAAAACAAACCAAAATAAACACAAATAAAAGCAAACAAATAACACACAAAACAGAAAATATGCAAAATAATACAATGAATGCAATTTAACCTAATATACAACACAGTTAGCAGTTAGATTAAAAATTAAAAACCTAATTAAAATACTAATCAAATTAACAGATAATAACAATTCACTCCCCGGCAGCGGCGCCAAAAACTTGATGCGTGCGTGCGAGTGCTCTAATTTATACCCACGGTATGTCGTTGTGGTTTTAGCAGTATTCAAGTTTTAAATTTATATTTAGCCGACTTATCAGTAACACACACACTTTAACGAGCAGTGTACCCGGTCAGTATGTATATAATGGTTAGTAGAGTGTCGATCACTAAGAGTGGAACGTATTATCTAGTTATTCTAATCAGTATTTTAATATCTATGTTAGCTATACAACCTAATTTAACGCAAGGGGTTCAGCCTGAGAGACTGGCACGATTTGGTTGCAATTAAATAATAAACTAAACCAATAGGCACGAATCAGCGAATAGCACACACGTACACAGATAAATACACGAGACAATAAGAAGACCTGTCCTGATAGTTAAGTAGCTTGTCACTTGTTTTATTGCTAGTTTTATATGAAGTGTATAGTTCGATGCAACGCACCGAGATTAAGTCCTTTCTCGTTGGTTCTAATCTTATCGGCGAGTAAACCCTTAATGATTACTTATGACTATCCTATTTATCTTTCTTCCTACTTTTCTACAGACGATAGAATGCATAGGCGATCTAATAAATAGGCGAGGGCAGAGGCATGGCGACCCGATCAACACTCAGCTAGACACAGAGGTTATCAATGCACTAATAAAAGTCACCAAAGACATCAACATATAAACTTTAATTAATGGGAAAGCAGTTTTAAGGGAGTGCAATCTTTCCGTTGTCACATTACACAAGCCACCAATCCTGATGAATTAAAGTTTACTAACACAATAAAACAAAACTACTTAATGAATTAAACACATGCAGGACCTTCTTACAGCTCTTGTATCTTCGTTCTAGGTGTGTCTTGTGCTGCTATTTCGACTGAATTCGTCCTAAGGTTTCTGTACTTCGGTCTTCTAAAACTGTCGAACTTCGAAACCTGTCTGGTCTTGGGGTATTTATAGTTTCTGTCTGAGGGTAAGATGCGGCGCATCTAATAAGTAGATGCGGCGCATTGACTTAACTTCGCGTGGGGTCCAAGATTAATATATTCAGGAATATTCATACACCGCCAGAAGATGCGGCGTATGTCCATTATCAGATGCGGCGCATGTCCTCTTGTATCTTGGATCGTATCTTGTGAAATCTTGATAGTGATGCGCCATATGTAATAAGCAAGATGCAGCGCATCTGGAGCAGAATAGTCTTGATCTTGTACATTTCAGTAGACTCTTAACTTCTTGCTTGTTTTGCTCTATAATCAGTCCAAAATTGCCAAGTTTCACCAAATGCTTGTTTTCACCTGAGAATTACAAAAGTAAACGATTAAGTATCAATTCTCATACATAATATAATAAAATAAGTCAAATAAATAGGATAAATGATGGTAATAAAATGTACTTATTTGAGTTCATCAGAACTCTATGATCCTTCTCGTGAACGGGCACTTTATCACTCGCTTAAACGGTTTGCTCAAGTCATCGTCCACCATTTTCCCTTTGCCGTATGGTGACCCTTCAACGTCCTCTTCCCCTGTATCTTTGTGCTCGTCACCGAGCCTCAGCATTCTGGGGCTTATCAGGTTGCGATTGCTCGGTTGCTTGAACAACTCCTTCAGGGCTGAAAGATGACCCTCAATTAGGGCTCGGACATCCGAATGGTCTTGGTCTCCTCCTCCGAATCCCCCAGCTCCCCCCGCATTCCGGAAAGGGGTAACAATAGGTGTAGGACCTGTCATTCTGAACCTCAGGTAGATCGAGCGGCAGGTCCCACGGATGGCGCATATTTGTTGAAGTAATTTCTTGCAATCACTTCGGACAAATAAAGGAGGCCTTTCGGTTGAACTAGCTGAGGGTTCTTCCGAGAGGCTTGTATGTCGGTCCCTCCGGCTACTAAGGATCCTTCGGGTATCTGCACACAACAATACGCGTTAGGCTCGCCCCGGGTGTTATCCCAGGACCCACCTCCGGCGTGAAAGTAAGTATTTGATATTCCGATGGGCTATGAACAGTAATACAAAGTAAATGCTAATAATCTAGTTAGTTGAGAGTAGTAAATGAGCTGGGTATTTATAGTGCCCAGCCTCGATACCTGAACTGGCGGCGCCGGGTTTTCAGGAAACATGTCGCTGACACAATCCCGTAAATCCCGGGGCGGCGGCGGCGGCGTCTGCAGCTGCCATCTGTCCAAAAGGTGGTGCCACCTGTCCTATGACTTACAATTATATTGGCCGGACGAGCTGGTGCCTTCCGGTTCTTATCGGATGATTTTATGCCGTCCGGATGGCCGGACAAGTCAGGCCGTCCGGACACATACGCCAACAACACCCAACTAGCTAAATTACTTGTCAAATTGACGGGCCCTTCAAAAAATTGGTAAAAAAATAGACAATGTCTTGTATATTATAGGAATGGCAATGGGCGAGAAAAAACCCACAACTCGCGGGTACCCGCCATAAATGGGTGGGTAAACGCGTTAATTTTCACCCATGGGTGGGTCGTGGGTGAAAATCTATACCCATCAGTGGGTGGCGGGTGGGTGACAGGTGAGGCATACCCGTCGCGGGTAAACCCATAATACACATTTAAAATACCCACGGGTATACCCGTCAAAAATACCCATGGGTGTACCCATAAACCCATGTTAAAATTAATTATACTAATTAAAATATTTATAATGTTGCAGGTATACATTTAATAGTTACCACAAAGTCTCAAGAAAACACATTATCCTAAAAGTTTGTTTGAGTTTGAAGACTAAAAAGAGAATACGAAAGATCAAAAGGCACTTGAGGCGTTGATGTGTGCACAAGATTGGTTATGGTCTCAAATTGAAGGTGATTTATATTGCAATGCTTTACATTCATTTTTTTTTGCCAATATAAAGTTCCTATCATTATTTATTATGTTGCAGGATCCTGCTCAACTGGACATGCTGCTTGTTGTACCTTTTTTGAAAAAATGGAAGAGGTTGAAGAGGTATGAGTTAACATATTATGTAAACTTTCACACCTTCGCACCCTTCGTAAATAATTTGATATCATTCTTTTTCTTATATGTTTATACTAGCTTATAAACCCGTGATAAATCACGGGCAGCTAATAACAAGTTGTATGTAAAAAAAGTAAACTTAAAACAAATTGAATAATAGTAGAGCTTTTTATAATTGTTTCTTTCTGTTCTCAATTTAATTGAAGAAACAACCATTACAATATGTAATATCTTATTTTATCAAGTTGTTCGTTTTGATTTGAAATAGATAAATATTAGTTGCAAATTTCGACCACGATTGTGTTATTAGTGTTGATTATAAATACACTTCAATCAAGTGCTCAAATAGATCCAAAACAATCTTGAACTAAAAATATTCAAAGAAACTTCTTACATCATTTTTGCAAACAATACGTTAAAGTTCAACTGAAATATACAAATTCTCTTAACAACTCGTTAATATATAACACGATTGCTGCAACTCTCTCTAAATAGTTTTAATAGGTTGGTTCAAAAATCATACATTCAATCTCTTTCGACCAAAACAACATGTTCCTTTCATCTAACCCATTTCCTACTGAGCCAATTTGAATAAATTGGTCATTGACCAATTAATAAATAGGTGGGTCAAATTGCCACCAACACTTGAAATCTTAAGCTATAAAAACTAATGCTTTAAAAATCGGGTATCTAGTCGACCCAGTCGAGTCACCGGTTCAACCACCAGATCACCTGTAACATGTATAAGTAAACACTAAACACACATAAAATATGAAAAATATAATACGGACCATATAATAAGTTTACCAAACATATAATCTAATGCAAAACACACACAATCAAACGTGAATACGAACCACATAATAAGTTTACCAAACATATAATCCAATGCAAAACACACACAATCAAAACACACACAAAGTTGATAGGTTGATGTTTGTTGTAAGACAAAAACATGTTCGTCTTCGTGCACTGTTATCATTTATCAAAAAGTTGGAATTAATGAAGTTTTGATATTTATTTTCAGTTTCACAAATACTCAAAATGATTTTATAAGTCGAAGAGGGAATATCATTACATTGATCATTTATTCAGTTATCTAAGTGTTCATATCGTAATTTTTGGCACTAATTTTCGTCATGTTTGAAACTCTCATTTTTTGCTGATAGTCGGTTTTTGTTGGTCAATGCTCACACGGGCTCGGTCTAATTGTTCATAGCGTATTGTTCAACACTAATTTTCGTCATGTTGATCATGGATCGATTTTTTGTTGCTCAATAAGTTCATAAGTTGTGATTTTGTTATCACAAAAACTCAAAATGATTGTATAAGTCGGATAGTGTACATCATTACATTGATCATTTATTCAGTTATCTAAGTGTTCATAGCGTAATTTTTTACACTAATTTTCGTCATGTTTGAAACTCTCATTTTTTGGTGCGATGCACCCGGGCTGTATCTAAGTGTTCGTAATGTTTGGCACTAATTTTCGTCATATATAAGGGTTGCCTCAGCACCCGTACAATGCACACAGATTTTATCTAATTGTTCATCGCTGAATGTTTGCGTAAATTGGTAACACCATTGTGAAAAGTTAGCTAATTACATTATTGTAGTTGTAAAGGAATTATCGTACATTGTGATAGAATATTTTTATAAAATATGACATAAGTCTACTTTAAAATGTTATTTTCTGATATCTGTCTGTGTTTTAATAAAATTTTCATCTTTTTGTCTCTCCTTTTCTCTCTACTACACCACGCCCCACATTCTTGTGTCACCATAGATATTGTGTTTAGTTGATCAAACCAAGGGACTACACATTTATCTTCAAAATAAAATTATACGGAGTAATATTGAATCCAAAACTAAAGATAGGATAATCTACGTCTACTTATCACCGCTTATTAACAAAATTAAAAAGATTGGAGGTTGTTATTAGGACCATTATATACATCATATTTTAAAGTGGGATCATAACTTAATTAGTTGTAATAATTAACATTTGGGATCATAACTTCGATTAACATATATGTGGGATTTAAGAACATCTAGCTATATTGTAGAAAATTCTTACATATTCCTATTGGTTATAGAATTCAAAATCTAAAAATAACTAAACTTACAAATTAATGATGTTGGAATATATAAAGTTACTTACTTGCCAATCGATAAATGATCGCATAGAATTTAATGAAAATTACTCATTATATCTCTTGTAGCCACAATTTTTTAACAAAGCTATGAGCATTTACATATGATAGATTGATAGGTACTGTTAAGCAACAACTTGTATATCTTACCCTTTGCATATGATTGATACGATATGATGCTGCTATAGTTGACAGGTTTGTACTGTTGCGTATTTCATTCAGTTAGTACTGCTCTGCATTTGAGTTAGTACTGCTACACGATTTTAGTACTGCTACGTATTTCCATTTGTACTGCTAGTTGAGTTGTTAGTACTGTCAGTTATGTAAGTTTGTACTGCTTACTAAGTTACTACTATTGTTACACTTAGTACTGCTATGCTTCTGAATTAGTACTGCTCAATTTGCACTAAATGCTACATATATTTAGTCATTATATTATATCTCATGCAACGTATCATTTGTAACATGCAAAGTTACTTACACACTTTACACGTAATCATGCATAGATCAAATATATATACATGTGTTATCCTTTCAAAGTGCCATCATGCATTAAATAACCACGTAATATATATATACTTGATCATCCAATTCTTCAGCTCATAACTTTGCACATTTAACATTCCACACCAACATGCAACTTTTCTACTCTTGCAATCTCATTGTACCACCAAACTTGAAACTACATTTATGCATACTGCTTACCAAGTTTTCTCATCATCTTGCAAGCTCAAACTTGTTTTCCCATGTATACTCAACTCATTATGGCTCGCAAGACTTGGACAACTCAACTTGCTAACCGTGAGTAGTTCTACCTCGCTGTACGGAACTTTTGCAATGGCACCTCGCTGTACGGAAACTTGCAATTGAAAATTCATTCGCTTCATATCCTCAACATATACAGTAGCATGCTAGTAGCCTCTCGCGTACATGTACCTGATTAAGCCACATCGCCTAAGCGGATTAAAACTTGATGTAAAGTATTAAAACATCATACTCGTTATGGAAACACATCAAATCGTTACAGTTGTAGCAATATAACTTACATTGGAAAGGCGAAAGGCATAGGACTTGGGCTTCCCCCTACGTCCATATTTCAGCAACCATGTCCCACTCTTCAAAGAAGAAATAGCCTAAAATACGAAAACAAAAGTGGAAAATATTAGGGTCCAGTAACCGAGCCAAGAAAGCATGCATATCCTCAACATATACCGTAGCATGCTAGTAGCCTCTCGCGTACATGTACCTGATTAAGCCACATCGCCTAAGCGGATAAAACTTGATGTATTAACAAATATAAACCTGGTACACGTGATTTGCATGATATCATCACTTTACACACAAATTGATCCTCAAATTAAAGGTTATCATAAACAACAAACTATCATGACATCACATGATTCGCAATATCAGCAATTTACACACAAACAATAATAAACTAACAGCAAGCATGTGATTCGTACGAAATCATCAAACTACACACAAATTAAAGTTTCGCATACACACACACACATCATTAACAAAGACCAAAGATCAGGTGATTCACGTATCTAGCTTTGACTATTCGAACACTGTACTTTTTGCTCTTCAAATGGTGTTATTTATAGTATTCAATGATGGTGGTTGAAGGGTTTGTGCATTTATTTGAAGGCAAATGAAATGAGAAAATGATTAAATGAAGGAGACTTGGAAAGCTATTTGATGACACTTCGCATGCACAGGACATTAATCTCGTATAATAAAGGCTCCTAATACACCATGATATAAAATTCAAACCAATAAAAGGATATTTAGTAATTGTAACTTTTTTTTAGATAAGAATATGGGTATAATCATCATTTTATATATCAATTATAATTATTAGATATTTTTTTTCTATTAAATATATTTTTAAATAATTATTTGGATATATTTGACAATTTTAAGGCTTTAGAAGGATATATATGCAATTATGAGTTATGGTTGGATATATATGAAATTATGACGCTTTTGAGGGATATATATATAAAATACAACATCAACATAACTTATTAAAATGCATAACTTTTCCACTTATTCATTTGAAAAAGGAAATTAAGAATTTTCAATTGTTTTGTTTCATGACAATCATTTTATGATATGCATTTTAGGCCCAATATCCAATCCAATCCGATACACATTTCAAATGGTATAACCTGTTATCCTAATTTCATTTTGACTAACCCTAAAACACACATCTCAAACATAATGCCTACCACACACTCTCACCTAAACGCTCTCCCTCATCCTTCTCCCATCAAGATCAGTCATATCTTTAATTATAATAAATCACAATAATCACAACACTTGCATCTTTTGTTGTGAATATTGAACCATAAACAACTCTATCTTTCTAACCGAATCTCACCATACCCACAAACCTTTCCATGATAATTTCTTGCTCATTCAAAATATATAGAGTCATGGCTTGAAGATCTTTTGGAGGGTCCCGGGTAGGTTCTTCACTTGTTATTTTCGTTTAGGTCAAACCGAATCAAGGAAAGAAGCTAACACAATTGACAACACCTTTTTCTTTCACTTGTATTTGAACGGCTTCAAGCCTTCAAGATCTTATGTAAGAACTAAGGTAGGTGTTTATATGTTGTTTTTTTTCTTTCTTAGAATGAAACAAAGATAGATTATAACATATTTGTTATAAATCTCTCTGTATTATTTTCGGATATTAAAAAAGATCTATGATGGGAATTGAGATCTTCCACTTTTTCTTCTACGTTTGTTGTTTGAGTTGTTGAAAGGAGATTGGTTGATGTTGTTTTGGATGCGTTTGGTTTGTAATTTTGTTTATAATTCTCCTCCTGTAATGGTGTTGTGTTTGGTAAAAACCAAAATGAAAAAGAGTTTGTAGCTTTTATAAAATGAGAATCCAAAACCATGCTGGCTGAGGTTGTGGTTAAATACACATCGGGTGTTTTTTTTCTTGGTGGTGAAGATTGGTGCCAAAAAAATGATGCGGTGAAGATGGTGATAATTGTCTGTTTATAATCTTCAAAAAGCAACTGAAAAGATTCACATTTAAAGACATATTTGATTTAATTATTCGCAACTTGCAAGCAAATGAAAAGATGATAAATTGGCTCCTTCTCTTCATCTTCTGGACATGATGAGGATGGTTTGTATACCTTCATTAACACAGGCCTAATAATGAGGAATAAGTGTACACTAATTTGATCAATTAATGGTGTAATTAATCTCATTCGATGGCTCATTCTTTTCATCTTCATCTTCTGGACATTCAATTGAGAGCAGCTACATGCTTGTACTGTACTCATTCTTGAAGCCCATCTTGAGTGTCTTGATTACTCACATTAAATGTAGGGACTCAATCTTATAGTATTATAGATAGATATATAGATATTTAATGTATAATAAACTTATCTTTATTTTATAACAAGGCATTATTGAGGAGGCTGTTGATTTGACATAGTGACAAAGTTTTTGAAGATTTGACATAGTGACAAAGTTTTTGAAGAAGTAGGATGCTAAGAATGCCAAAAAAAATTTGTTTAGCTAAAGATGTTTTAAACTATTTTACTTTATCTCTTTAATGAAAAAATATGAATGTGATTTGTGTTAGAGTTATGGATATAAATTAATATACATATGACCAGTTTCGAACACGAGACTTCGGGATTGCACACATTACGTATGAGTTTCAATGTATTAATAATTAATATAATGAGTTATGATTTAATTATTAATTTCACAAATAAACACTTAACGGGAGTTAGCATTTAACGGGGTTTGGTTAACGGTCGTTAAATATTAAGTTAAAGGACTAGAGATGTAAATACAAGTCAATAAGGTTCTAGAACCCCTTGGGCTTGCAAAGTTCGGCCGACCCATCCTAAGGGGGAGGGTTTTTTGCCCTAGCTTGGAGAACAAGATCGGATTGAGTTGCCTATAAATACAATCTCTTGTATTCATTGTTCACTAATCTTGTTCCTAAGCAAACCCTAATTTCTCTTCTCCTTTTCCTCCCTTGTACTCTTGCTGATCCATATCCCTAATCCCATTAGGGTTTCGATTTTCTTGAGTACAATAAAAGTGTTGGATTTGTTTCGTGATCAAGAACCTAGATTTTCGCATTGAAACGCTACTAATACGTGTGTACAAGAACGGAGATCAAGCATACTTTTGCTTGAGCGTTTTTCCCCATTCGACTAGTATATAGTCGATTTTCTCTAAACCTTAATCTAGGGTTTTACTTGGTTCTTGCTCACTCGATTTCTTGTTTAGCTAGAAATCAAAGGTACGCATGTTCTTTTATTTAGTTAATTAATTACTTGTATTTAGATCCTGTTTTTCGCTGCGTGCTTGATGTGTATGTTTATGTTTATATAATTGTTATGATTTATATATTCCAACAGTGGCATCAAAAGCCCGTTAATACTGTGTAATTAATTACTAAAACACATAAAATTGAATCTTTGTGATTAGATACATGCTTTTGGTGTTCTAGGGTTTTAAAAATTAGTAAACCCTAATTTTTTTTATATGGGTCGATCACCCTTTAATTAATAATTAGGGTTTTAGTTTTGTAAAACTTGTAGAAACCCTAGGTTGCATGTAATCTTTTATGTGTTAATTAATGAGTACTTGGTTTATGTCATTAATTGAATATGCGTAGGATAGACTTGATTATATGTTGTGACATGATAATAAGTGCTATTTGGGGAATCCATGACAAAAACATGCATGTTTTGTCATGGAAGTTGATGTTAATTGTTACATGTTTACATGCTTATTTTATGCGATAAGAATTAATTAGGGTTTTAGTAATAAAATTGTTGGACAAGTTAAATTACTAAAAGTTAATTAATTAGGTTATTAGGGAAGACCTAAAATTGGGGAAGACCCCATATAAATCGTATATTAAATCAATTATGTGTGTTATTGTATATATTTATCATAAGACTTACGCGACCAACTTGTTAGTGTCTGTGGTCCATTGGGTACAATGCGATCGAAAACCAATGGGAGTCTGATGAAGCGAAAAGTGTACCGTTTTAGGGGGTCATTTAAGCCCTAAATCGTATTTATTTGATCAAATATTGCCCTAAATCGTTCCTTTTGTCATTTTAGGTACTTTGGAGAAGAAATCTGGAAAAGGAAGCATTTTGGACGTTTTTGGAGCATAAAAGTGAAGAAAACGGCAAAGTCTCAAAATTATGCTGGAAACTACCTTTGACGGCGTCAGGAATTGGTCCAGACGGCGTCATGGCTTGGCAAAAGTGGTAGATGTGAAAATTATTCATGATAAGCCAGAGAATTTTGCATGGAAATTCTGACGGCGTCACCCTTTAATGTGATCAAGGTCGTCACGGCTTAAGCTAAAGAGGGACGGCGTCAAGCACTAATCTGACGGCGTCAAGCCTTGATAAGCCAGAGCGGATTTTGGAGGTCTAAAGAGGGACGGCGTCAGGAAGGCCATCCGGGAACCCTAAAAGCGACGAGGTGACGGTGTCAGGATCTACAATGTGACGCCGTCAGCCCTTAAACTCTATATATAGTTTTGCAATTTTTTGTCATTAGTGTGGAACTTTGTGTGTAACCTTTTGGGAGGAAACCCTAAGACGATTTTAGCAGCTTTTTCAAGGCTTTTTGCCTTGAGATCTTCCATGTTACATTGAAGATAAGTTATCAATTAATCATTCAATATGTCTATGTGTTGTTTGATTCTATCTTGTTATTGTCTTTTGTTTAACATGCTAGGCTAGGTTTTCTTTGTGTTTGCTTAGATCTAATGAAACCTAGCTATTGATTATTGGTTATTAGTGTGTTATTAGTTGTATTGGATGATTGTTTATCTATGTTAGGCTTAAGAAAACTGGCTAACCTCCTATTCGGTAACTTGCTTGAACGTCTTAAGAAGCATGAACCAATGCGTACTAAGGTTTTTATGGTTGTATTAAGTGCACAAGCGAATTCTAGTGATCCCATGTTAGGAGCTTCCTAGCCGGCTCGACATAGGAGTGAAGTAGGAGCTTGTAGAGTTGGGGAAGTACGTACGCCACCCCACGATTGGTATTAAGGAATACACCCGTCATCCACGCGATTAATACACACTAATCAACCGGTAAAAGATAGTTAGGGAGTAAGGAAATCTAAGTAAACACATTTCTCTCCACATAAGTTTTACCACCTTTTCATTTTCTGTTATTTTATTTTATTTACATTCGTAGTAATTTGGGTTAGTTGACTAGCAACTAATTCCGCCCACTCTTTCAAACCCAAGATTTTACTTGCTTTCATAAAATTATAAAAAACATAAAAATAATCTTCTCTCACCCCTAGACCTATTAGAGTAGTTTTTCAATCCTAACGACACTATTCCCTGTGGAGAACGATCAATCCCCCGTACTTACCACTACACTATACTACATCGGTCAGGTACACTGCCTGGTGGGGTTGTAAGCCTCTCGAGATCCCTTGAGAGGTAAAACCTGTTGTAAGGTCGCAAAACCAAGCATCAAGTTTTTGGCGCCGCTGCCGGGGAATAGTTATTGTTTAGGTTGAATTTTTATTTTATAGGTCTACTCACTAGATTCCTTTCTAGTGAGATTTTTATTTTACTTTTCTAGGTTTTCTTTAGTCTATCTATTTTCTTCGTTTCTTTGTTCGTAACCATTACCATTCGACATCATGGAAGATGGTAATATCCTCGATCCCAACATCCCACCACCACAACAACCACCACAACCTCCTAGAGCCCGTACCTTAGGAGACTACTCCCGTCCTAGACACCATGGCTATCGAAACACCATTGAGCTCACTCAAGGAGCCAATGTCACTCCCTTGCGATCCGACACCATCCGGTTGGTGCAAAGCGGATGCGCATTCCATGGACTTCGTTCCGAAGATCCTAATCAACATCTCAAGGACTTTCTCAAAATTGTTGATTCCATAGACCTTGATGTTGCCACTCGAGAGACGACCCGACTGCGTCTCTTTCAATTCTCTCTGCGGGACCAAGCTAGTCAATGGCTAGAGCGTCTACCCGCAGGATCCATCACCTCTTGGGATGATCTCACCACTCGTTTCCTTGCTCAGTTTTTCCCACCGGGAAGAACTACCAAGCTAAGGAAGGATATCTTGATGTTTGAACAACGTCGAGGCGAAACCCTCTACGGGGAATGGATTCGATTCAAGGACTTACTCCTAAAAGTCCCTCATCATGGCATAAATCTCTGGCTTCAAATCCAAATCTTCTATGACCATGTTGATTACCACACCAAGCGTGTCATCGATCGAGCCGCCGGGGGCAGATTGCGCGACAAAAGCGCCGAGGAATCATGGGAAATCATTGAGGAGCTTGCATCCGACGATGATGAATTGTGGCAAGTTTCTCACGACGTACGCTCGGCGGTCAAGACATATTCATCGCCCTATACAGCCAATAAAATCACTGAGGAAAGCGTTAGTGAACTTGAGAAAAGGGTTGCATATCTTATGGAAAAGCAAAAGAGACCCTTAAGTCCACAAAAAGCAACAATTAACTCGGTCTCAAGCGTTAAGCAAATACCATTGTCCGAATCACCCCTTAGGGAAAATACTAAACCCTTCCATAAGCACGCTCAACCCAACTCACCACCTCAGGAACTTAGTCCAACATTCGAAGCTCGAATGAGAGAATACATGTCAAAACACTCCGAACGGTTGGCAAAATTTGAGGAAGCCGTCTACAAACAGAAGGAGGAAATGGAAGAGAAGATGGCGGAGATGATGAACCTTTTGAAAGAATACACAAATACAAAAGCCCCTGAAAAAGTGTTGGTGAGGAATGACGTTGGAGTTCCCAACACTAAATTTGTCAAGGCTATCTCCGCCGTCCAAGAGGGCGAAAATGATGGAAGAGAGAAATCCATAACTATGGAAGTTAACAAAATTGATCTCGTCCCATTTAATGATGGAAACACTAATGCCTGCAACTGCGATTCAGACAAAGGCAAGGAGGCACCCTCTAAGGAGCGCCAATTGGTAGAACCGCCAAAGTAACAGCAAGTGAGGCATTACTTGAAGCACGATATAAATAAGGAGACCATAAACGATTGGGTGAGAAACTATCGACGTACTCATCTACCCAACAAGGAGTCCAAGAGGATGGAACCGGATGACGAATCTGACACATTGCCCGGAGGGCAATTGTATGAGTGTCTCATAAGACAAAAGTTAGTGGAAAAGCAGGAATTCTAACGGGGCCTTCGAAATACCATGCAGCATTGGAAAACTCAAGTATCTGGATGCGGTAGCTGACCAAGGTTCCGACGTAAATTTGATGCCTTTATCCGTTTATGTCCATTTAACCGACAAATTGCCATCCATCACCCGTACTAAACTCTCCTTTGCAAAACACTCTTATGAGTACCCGTTAGGAATTGCAGAAGATGTGTTGGTCAACGTTGCCGGATTCTTGTATCCGGTCGACTTCATGATTATTGAAAGGAATGATATGAATATGCCAATAATCCTTGGGGCACCCTTTCTCGCTACCACTAGGGCGCAAATCAATTACGGAAATAGTACCATCCTAATGAAGAAGGGGAAGAAAACAATAAACTTCCCAACGATCCCACGTCATATACGAGATGTTGCTCTACAAAAGAAGATGGAGGCGAATCCCAATATAATCCGTGGTAATGTTCGAGAGAAAATCCATGCATGGGAGGCAAGGATTAAGAATTACAAGGAAAATGAGATTAGAGAATGTAAGGGCGGAAATAACGATTATATTGAGACTGATGAGACGACCAATAACCCCATTGAATTTACAAAGGGAGACTCAATGCTCCTAAGGCATTCAGAAACAAAATCACCTACCGATGAACCAAGTCCCTGGTGGTACGGACCATTCACAATTAAAAGTCTACACCAAGATGGGGTAGTAAGCTTGACCAGCAAGGGAGGAGGTGAAGTGACTGCGAATGTCGAGCGATTGAGACACCACCACCCTGATAACAAGGATTATATCTATCAGGGATACGTCATTATGAATGATGGAATCACGTAATGTACGTGATTTTGAGTCTAGCTACAAAACTCGTTAATAAAGAAAAGCGCTTCTTGGGAGGCAACCCAAGCTTTATTTGCTTTGTGTGTTTATTTATTTGTTTGTTTGTTTTTATTTGCTTCCGTATGTATGTTTAATTGTTATTTTTATTGATTCATGTTCAAAACTAAATTGTGAAAATGCTTTATCTTGTTTTTAACTTCGTCTTAACTACATATAAAGGTATTTTGCAAAAGTTAAGTGTAAGGGAAATCCAAATCGGTTTATTAGAACACAAATGAACATGAATCATAATAATATTAAATTAACATACATATTAGTATTTGTTTGAGTCAAATGCTTGTATCGAGTCATAATGATGTTTTGCAGGATTTCCAGGAAGTAAGGTATAGGTTTTTCCAAAATTTTTCCGGAAACGTAACATGAGAATTCTGTCAGATCATTTCTGACGGCGTCAGGCTTTACAACCTGACGGCGTCAGGTTTAATTTTCTGAAAATTTTTGAAAGTTTTGTTTTCATAAAAAAGTTTTTATTAAATCTCTAACTTATAATCTCCAGGAATCTGCAAAATTATCATTCCACAAGCATTATATCCTCATATATAGAGTTTATCCCGCCGATGTTATGCAGGTTTTCGTGTTTGTTTTCTCAGGTTTAACAGGTTATTTTGGACAAGGAAATGTATTGGAATCAAGCTTATGGCGATGCATTAGTCATGGAGCTTCAACATTACTTTGGAAGAAGATCTAACCATGTTACTTCTTTATCCACCGAACGAATCAGGGGAGTATTTGATTTCATTCTTTTACTTTATGCTTTTACATCTTGTTATTTGAACATTGGGGACAATGTTCATCTTAAGTGTAAGGGGGGGGTAAAGTACGATTAGAGAATGCTATTACGCTTGATTTTTGTTTGTTTAATGGTAGATGTGTAATAAAACTGAGATAAATACCTGTTAGGGCAATTTTAGTGCCAAATTTAAAATTTTTTACAACATTTAGGAGTGAAACTTTGATCTTAATGAGCGTCTCACGGATAGGAGTTATATGACTAGCACAAAAACCGTACCACTAAAAAATTTTCCACCCCCAAATATGTGAGGTTCGCCCCTAGAATTGGTAGGAAAAGCATTTATGCTATGATGTGTGTACCGGTAGCACTTAGATTCTAGAACTTGCGTTAGGACCATTCCGAGGCCACAAGTGAGACTACATTCGTGTAGTTAGATTTACTACATGATAAGAGGCATTAGGATTAACCCATTGTTTTACACCTGTGTTTTTGATATAATTACATTGGCTACATTGGTCAAGTAATTCTCCCACACCCTTTGCGTTGTACTCATTTTTAGTACACGATACCCCTAGTACACCCCTCAAAGCCTATCTTTTCGTTTCTAACTTTAAGCATTTTACTTAAAGGAAGAATTTGTTTACACCCCACTTAAATGTACACCCAAATCGCCTTAGCCTACCTTGTATGCACTCATTTTTAGTGCATTATTGTGACAACATTTGTTTAAACCCAAGTTAATTATCTAATTGATTACATGGTTGCTAAGTCGAGTCATATCCTTGTACATATTGTTTTGGGACGATTGGGACTCATGGGTAAAGTACTAGTGTAATAGAGTAATGGGGAAGAACATCATTTATTACCCCTATATGTGCTAAATATTTTAAAAGTACTCTAAGTTTTTCAATTATCTTAATTCGAGTAATTAGAATAGTTATTTGTAAAGTTATGTAAAAGTTCAAGTGTAAGGGGAATGCAACGCCCCTATGATGTATTATTTTGGATGGTAGGGCAAGAGTGTATAAAAAAAAAAAAAAAAAAAAAAAATCAAGAAAAATACAAAAAAATGAGAAAAAGAAAAGTAAAAAAAACATACAGACTACCATCCCGTTTCATTTTATGTTTATTTTATGTTTTTGTTATTTTGTTTTTAGCTTAAGATTGAGTCGAGTCTTGGCTTAGCAACATTGTATAGTACATGTAATTAATCAAGATCTTTAACTCGCCACCAGTAAAATATCCTTTATCCAACAAAACCGTGTTTATCATATCCCTACACCTAACGTTATAACCCATTTAAAAGCCCTCTTTGATAGTTTATCTTAGGTGCTTACGCCTAGTGGAGGAGGTTTTCGATCCTTGCCCAAGCCTATGGTAATCTATTTGCTATGACAGGTAGTGAGAGATATTATCCGTTTTCATTTATGAGATTTATTTTGATGACACTTGAGAGATGTGAGTATCTAAACACTACTTGTGAGGTGCTAGTATGTAATCTCCGTGCTTATTATGATTAAAGTGGAACGACTAATTGTTGTAATTACTTTTATATTAGCATTAAATGACCCCTAACTTGTATTTTGATTAGAATAAAAGCGCATTTGCTTGAGGACAAGCAAATCTCAAGTGTAAGGGTATTTGATGAAGCAAAAAGTGTACCGCTTTTAGGGGGTCATTTAAGCCCTAAATCGTATTTATTTGATCAAATATTGCCCTAAATCGTTCCTTTTGTCATTTTAGGTACTTTGGAGAAGAAATCTGGAAAAGGAAGCATTTTAGACGTTTTTGGAGCATAAAAGTGAAGAAAACGACAAAGTCTCAAAATTATGCTGGAAACTACCTTTGACGGCGTCAGGAATTGGTCCAGACGGCGTCATGGCTTGGCAAAAGTGGTGGATGTGAAAATTACTCATGATAAGCCAGATAATTTTGCATGGAAATTCTGACGGCGTCACCCTTTAATGTGATCAAGGTCGTCACGGCTTAAGCTAAAGAGGGACGGCGTCAAGCACTAATCTGACGGCGTCAAGCCTTGATAAGCCAGAGCGGATTTTGGAGGTCTAAAGAGGGACGGCGTCAGGAAGGCCATCCGGGAACCCTAAAAGCGGCGAGGTGACGGCGTCAGGATCTACAACGTGACGCCGTCAGCCCTTAAACTCTATATATAGTTTTGCAATTTTTTGTCATTAGTGTGGAACTTTGTGTGTAACCTTTTGGGAGGAAACCCTAAGACGATTTTAGCAGCTTTTTCAAGGCTTTTTGCCTTGAGATCTTCCATGTTATATTGAAGATAAGTTATCAATTAATCATTCAATATGTCTATGTGTTGTTTGATTCTATCTTGTTCTTGTCTTTTGTTTAACATGCTAGGCTAGGTTTTCTTTGTGTTTGCTTAGATCTAATGAAACCTAGCTATTGATTATTGGTTATTAGTGTGTTATTAGTTGTATTGGATGATTTTTTATCTATGTTAGGCTTAAGAAAACTGGCTAACCTCCTATTCGGTAACTTGCTTGAACGTCTTAAGAAGCATGAACCTATGCGTACTAAGGTTTTTATGGTTGTATTTAGTGCACAAGCGAATTCTAGTGATCCCATGTTAGGAGCTTCCTAGCCGACTCGACATAGGAGTGAAGTAGGAGCTTGTAGAGTTGGGGAAGTACGTACGCCACCCCACGATTGGTATTAAGGAATACACCCGTCATCCACGCGATTAATACACACTAATCAACCGGTAAAAGATAGTTAGGGAGTAAGGAAATCTAAGTAAACACATTTCTCTCCACATAAGTTTTACCACCTTTTCATTTTCTGTTATTTTATTTTATTTACATTCGTAGTAATTTGGGTTAGTTGACTAGCAACTAATTCCGCCCACTCTTTCAAACCCGAGATTTTACTTGCTTTCATAAAATTATAAAAAACATAAAAAGAATCTTCTCTCACCCCTAGACCTATTAGAGTAGTTTTTCAATCCTAACGACACTATTCCCTGTGGATAACGATCAATCCCCCGTACTTACCACTACACTATACTACATCGGTCAGGTACACTGCCTGGTGGGGTTGTAAGCCTCTCGAGATCCCTTGAGAGGTAAAACCTGTTGTAAGGTCGCAAAACCACGCATCAGAGTCTTAAGATCAATGTATACATGTTAATTGATTTGTTTAGCATGTCCATTATTTAAGTTGTTTATTTTTTATTAATTGCGCATTTGTTTAAATATGTATGTGACATGATTGTAAGCAAAAGGGTAATTTTCAGAATAGAAAATAAACTGAACTTAATAATGGTGAAACATGTTTTTAAGCTTTAAAAATCATAAACTTTTAATTGATTGATGCAACTATACAAAAATGGTCGAAAGGCGGACCTAATTGTTGACAAACTATAAGGTTGGTTTCGCATTAAATTGTGGCCTTAAAGAGACTCCATTCTGTCTCTCCGCCCGCTTGTGCGTCAAAATTAGACTTACCAAGTACAACCATTAAATGTACGAAGCATCTTAAGGCAAAGTTGTAAGTTACTCAACGCCATCAATTAAAACTTTGTTGATTTGAGCTTAGTAATGTAACGAATGAGTAAAGGTTTTTTGAAACATATGATACAAGATGAATGCATGACATCTTTGTACATATTTTGATTACACACATAAAAAATAAATACCCTTAAATTTAAGTTATATGCCATCCAATGAAACGGAAACACCTGAGATTACATACCTTCATTACTAGCAGCCAAAGCTGATGTGATGATCAAAGGATGGTAATCAAAGGGTAAATTACATACTTTCATTACTAGCAGCCAAAGCTGATGTGATGAAACTATGGTAATTTGCAGTTTCTTAAGTTGGTTAACTTAATTGAGTACTTTCATTACTAGCAGCCAAAGCTGATGTAATGAAACTATGTCAAGGCATAAAGATGGGGATAAAACATGCTTACATTTGCAACTGAGGTTGGCAAAATATGTAAATCCCATAACTCTAGGAATTGCAATTTAAGATTGGCAATTGAGTTCGACTCGTACCTTATTGAGTACTTTCATTGCTAGCAGCCAAAGCTGATGTGATGAAGCTATGTCAATTTGGATCCTAGTTTTCAGTGAAAATTAAATGGTTAAATGTTAATTAACCATGGGTGTTTAATTTTCTTGAAAAGTTTAATTATCGAAAGTACTAACTTTTGAACTTTTTTCTGTAGAAATGGCCCAACCCGACAACACTAACATGAACAACATGAGTTCTGCTTTCAAGCAAATGATTGAAAGAGAAAAGTTGACCGGGACAAAGAATTTCAATGATTGGTACCGTTCTTTGAGAATTGTTCTGCGAATGGCCAAAAGAATTGATTATCTTGGTAAGGCTTTTCCTACTGCTCCTACTGGTACTGCATCTAATGCAAACCATGAAGAATATAACATTGAGTATGAGAAGCACAATGATGTGGCTTGTCTTATGTTATCTGGGATGCACACTCAATTGCAAAAGCAATTTGAGAACTATGGTCCGATGGACATGATCAATGAGCTCAAACGTATGTTTGAGAAACCACCTACTGCAGAGTTATATGACGTGTTAGATGCTCTGCATAAGTGTAAGCAGGATGCTAGTAAACCAGTGAGTGCCTACATATTGGAAATGAAAGGTTATTTGGACCAATTGGAGACACTCGGCTGTGGTTACGTGCAAGATGTATGTGTTGGCCTCATCAATCGATCCCTCAACGAGGAGTTGTTTGGTGAATTTGTGCGCAACTTCAATATGCATTGCACGGGGAAGACAATCAGTGAGTTACATGCAATGCTCATTGACTTTGAGAAAGGATTGTCAAAGAAGCCACCTACACCTGCGGTATTAGCAATACAAGGTGGTAGGATTACTAAGCCCAACAAACCGCAACACGCGAACAAGAAGGGGAAAGGTAAAGCTGATAAGGGTAAACAGGTTATGTCCTACCAGCCAATGCCTAAGAAGCAGAATCCTCCTAAGAAGAAGGATAAAACCAAGAAGGATTTGGCTGCTTGTCACCACTGCAACACTCCTGGACATTGGAAGAGAAATTGTCCATTGCTGCTAGAGGAGTTGCGTGCAAATAAAAATAAGAAGGCTGGGAATGTCGCGAGCACTTCAGGTATTTTTATGATTGAATTATTTTCTTTTCCTCGTAAGCATAATGCCTGGGTATATGATACGGGATGTGGTACTCATATTTGTAACACATCGCAGGGGCTTAGAGGAGCAAAGAAGCTGGCCTATGGAGAAAGCTACTTGTACGTGGGCAATGGCATACGTGCAGCAGTTGAAGCCATAGGGACATTCGATTTAGTTTTACCTTCAGGGTTGATACTAGTTTTGAATAATTGTCATTATGCACCTTCTATCATTAGGGGTGTCATTTCAGTTTCTTTATTGTTGGATAATGGTTTTGATCACACATTTACTAATAATGGAATTTCGGTTTCTTTAAATAGTGTTTTTTACTTTAATGCAATTCCTATTAATGGTGTGTTTGAAATTGATATGGAGAATCATGTGTCCAACAGAAATAATTATGTGTATAGCATTAGCAATAAGAGAATCAAGTCAGACTTGGATTTGTCTTATCTTTGGCACTGTCGTCGTGCACATATAGGCAAGAAACGCATGGAAAAGCTGCAACATGATGGGCGTTTGCAAAATATCAATGATGATTCATTTGATAAATGCGAATCTTGCATATCTGGGAAGATGACAAGGAAACCTTTTTCACATCAAATGGAAAGGGCTACAGATCTACTTGGATTAATACATACTGATGTGTGCGGTCCACTTAGACATGTGTCAAAACGCGGTGCTAGCTACTTCTTAACCTTTACGGATGACTACAGTCGTTATGGTTATGTTTATTTACTTAAACATAGACATGAAGTCTTTGAGACATTCAAGGTTTTAAAAGTGAAGTAGAATTACAACTCGGTAAGAAGATTAAGGCTTTTCGATCCGATAAAGGTGGTGAATATGTAAGCCAAGAGTTTAAAGATTATCTAGCTGAGTGTGGAATTGTCCAGCAACTCACATCTCCTTATATTCCACAGCAAAATGGAGTATCTGAAAGGAGAAATCGTACATTGCTAGATATGGTACGATCTATGTTTAATCTGACAACTCTTCCCTTATCCTTTTGGGACTATGCCCTTGAAACTGCTGTTCACGTGTTAAATAGAATTCCAACTAAGAAGGTTGATAAGACTCCATATGAATTATGGACTAGAAAAGCTCCCAACTTTTCTTGCTTAAAGGTCTAGGGTTGTGAGGTGTTTGTTAAACGTGACTCACCAGATAAACTCCAACAGAGATCTGTTAAGTGTATCTTCGTAGGATACCCTAAGGAAACAAAGGGTTACTACTTTTACTTTCCACCAGAGAATAAAGTCATTTTGGCTAGGTATGGAGAATTCCTTGAGGAAAATCTCATATCTCAACAATTCAGTGGGAGAGTTTATGATCTTGAAAATGATCAAGAAGATATATCACCTTCTGAAAACACTAGCACACTTCTTGTGGAACCTGAAAGTCTAGGTCCTCCACCTGAAGTTGAAGTGGTTCCCATTCGCAGATCTGCAAGAACTGTGAAAGCTCCTGAACGTCTATGTCTTAACGTAGAGTGTGAGGAAACTATACTAGGGGATCTTGATGAACCTACTAGTTATAGGGCTGCCATTAATAGTCCTGAAAAGGATAAATGGCAGGTAGCTATGAATGGGGAAATGCAATCCATAAGAGACAATGAAGTCTGGATTGAAGTAGACCTTCCTCCCAATGCTAAGGTAGTTGGGAGTAAGTGGCTCTTCAAGAAGAAAACGGACATGGATGGCAATGTACAAACCTATAAAGCTCGTTTGGTGGCTAAAGGCTTTACCTAAACATACGGTGTTGACTATAAGGAGACCTTTTCTCCTGTAGCTGACATTAGAGCTATTAGGATTCTCATAGCCATAGCAGCTTACTATGACTATGAGATTTGGCAGATGGATGTCAAAACCGCCTTCTTAAATTGTCGCCTAGATGAAGACATCTATATGGCGCAGCCTGAGGGGTTTGTGAATCCAGAATTTTCTGAGCATGTATGCAAGCTTCAAAGATCCATTTATGGATTGAAGCAGGCATCAAGGCAGTGGAATAAGAAATTTGATGAGGAAATCAAAAGGTTTGAATTTACTCAGAATTTCGATGAGCCATGTGTATACCACAAAGCTAGTGGGAGTAATACTACTTTCCTAGTCCTATATGTCGATGACATATTGATCATGGGAAATCATATACCAAGTCTTAATGAAGTTAAGTCTTATCTGGGTAAATGTTTTTCTATGAAGGATTTAGGAGAAGCAACATACATCCTTGGAATCAAGATCTACAGAGATAGATCTAAGCGGTTGATTGGATTAAGCCAAAGTGCTTACATTGATAAAATATTGAAAAGATTCAATATGAAAAATTACAAGAAGGGATATTTGCCAATGCAAGTAGAACATGGCTTAAGTAGCAAACTATGTGCCTCAACACCTGAAAAGGTGGCACACATGAAGAAAGTTCCATATGCTTCGGCAGTAGAATCTATCATGTATGCAGTAAGATGCACAAGGCCAGATGTGGCATTTGCACAAAATTTGACCAGTCGTTATCAACAGAACCCAGGTGAACTCCACTGGCATGCTGTTAAGAACATTCTTAAGTATTTAAGGAATATAAAAGAGATGTTTCTAGTGTATGGGGGAAATCCAGATGCAGAACTTGATGTTACAGGTTTCTGCGATGCGTCCTTTCAAACTGATAAAGATGATACAAAGTCTCAGACGGGTTACGTCTTTGTCATTAATGGAGGAGCAGTAGACTGGAAGAGCAAGAAGCAGAGTACGATAGCTATGTCTGCAACAGAAGCTGAGTATATTGCTGCATCGGAAGCTACGATGGAAGCTGTTTGGATAAGGAAATTCATTTCGTGGCTAGGAGTAATGCCATCAATTGAATTACCTATTAATGTGTATTGTGACAATTATGCTGCAATCACATTCGCCAATGAACCTGGAGTCATGAAAGGCGCCAGACACTTTCCTAGGAGATATCACTATGTTCGAGAACAAGTCGAAATAGGTGAAATCAATTTACTCAAAGTTCACACAGATGAAAATCTAGCTGATCCCTTTACAAAGGCTTTACCTAAGGAAAAGCTTACTCAACATGCCAATGGCATTAGACTTCGTTTAGCTAATTGTTTCATGTAAATCTGTGGTTAGTATTTGGATAAAGGATAATTTAAACAATGTTATCTTAATGAAATAAAGTATTTTGTTATGTTTATTTTCATTTATAATATTGTATCCTATATTTGCATGTTTAAATCCATGAATAACTAAAGTTATTCTAAATAGTCCGTTGTCGATCAATAATATGGGAGTATTATTGAATTAAGGCAAATCTGAGTTTTGGTAGAATATACTTAAGTATATTGATGCGTGGACATGCCAAATTCACATGATATTCAATAATGGATAAATTGAATATAGGACAGATCCCAACCACATGATTGTACTTTATGGATCCTTGTCATTAAAGTAAATCATGAATATTTATCCTCAGACTTGAGATACCAGATAACAGCTGTGGATGTAGCTCATTTTCTGTAAGATAGTCTAACGCTATCCGTAACTGGTAGTTATAAGGGCTATTTTCGGAGGTGATGCAAAGTTCAAGGGTTATGCTTGTAGTCAAGAAAGGATTTGTTCCTTCAAATTTGTTTTGAAGTTTAATACTGTTGGGCCCCTCGTAGGGTTGACAAGATGTTTGCGTGCGCATGCCCAAAGTCTATCTGGAATACGTTCAGATGTTTTGGTAATCTTGATCGATTATTAATAACGAGAAACAGAATAGTTAATTATGGAATGACTTAGATCCATATCCATATTAATGTGGTATTAGAAACAAAAGGACATGTATGATGATGAATCATCACAAGGTTTTTTCCAGGAAACCATACTCAGGGTTGATCTGAGGGCATTTGGGGTGTTAAGCTAGACTAACCAATGTCATTACGATATTAATGCATATCCAAGTGGAAGCTGTTAGAGTTATGGATATAAATTAATATACGTATGACCAGTTTCGAACACGAGACTTCGGGATTGCACACATTACGTATGAGTTTCGATGTATTAATAATTAATATAATGAGTTATGATTTAATTATTAATTTCACAAATAAACACTTAACGGGAGTTAGTATTTAACGGGGTTTGGTTAACGGTCGTTAAATATTAAGTTAAAGGACTAGAGATGTAAATACAAGCCAAGAAGGTTCTAGAACCCCTTGGGCTTGCAAAGTTCGGCCGACCCGTCCTAAGGGGGAGGGCTTTTTTGCCCTAGCTTGGAGAACAAGATTGAGTTGCCTATAAATCCAATCCCTTGTATTCATTGTTCACTAATCTTGTTCCTAAGCAAACCCTAATTTCTCTTCTCCTTTTCCTCCCTTGTACTCTTGCCGATCCATATCCCTAATCCCATTAGGGTTTCGATTTTCTTGAGTACAATACAAGTGTTGGGTTTTTTTGTGATCAAGAACCTAGCTTTTCGCATTGAAACGCTACTAATACGTGTGTACAAGAACGGAGATCAAGCATACTTTTGCTTGAGTGTTTTTCCCCATTCGACTAGTATATAGTCGATTTTCTCTAAACCCTAATCTAGGGTTTTACTTGGTTCTTGCTCACTCGATTTCTTGTTTAGCTAGAAATCAAAGGTATGCATGTTCTTTTATTTAGTTAATTAATTACTTGTATTTAGATCCTGTTTTCCGCTGCGTGCTTGATGTGTATGTTTATGTTTATATAATTGTTATGATTCACATATTCCAACAAATATGAATGTGATTTGGTGTACTCATGTTTGATTGCTACTTTTAGACATGTGTTTAAGTATTTTGTGAACTTGGTATTTGGCAAATTGATTGGTGTCTTATTACGCAGTTTCATAGTTAGTTTTGATATCATGGTTTTGTAATTTTGTTGCATAACACTAACCTATGGGCAACAAATACTCGTGGGCAAGGGCATGGGTAGAAAATTGTACCCATTGGTGGGTGACGGGTGAGAAAAAAACTACGTGGGCGGGTGACGAGTTAGAGGTACCCGTGCCCATTGCCCATGGGTGCCATCCCTAGTATATTTTGTAATTATCCGTTAAGAAACAAACACACGAGTATAAGTAGTTAGAAAGTTTATTAACATATGTGTAATCAAAGAAATTGGTGTGACAAATACAAACCTACTTGACAAGAGAACATAGAATTAATTTCTTTTATTTGATGTTGTATTTTTTTTTTTTTTTGCCTATCCTCTTAGTGGACATCAACCAATTAGTCCATGATGAAGTTGGAAGTTACAACCAATATCATTGTTAGAGCACACGGTGTCTTAACGTACTAAGTGGGTGAAACCTTCATTTTGGTGCGTTAAAGCCACGTTAACCACACCGGGGGTCTGCATTAAAGGCCAAAACTTTCGCCCACGTTAAACCTTTAACGATGCGTGAAGGGTGTTTGGAATTAAAAAAAAAAAAAAAAAAAAAAAAAAAAAAAAAAAAAAATCCAAAACACCCCCTTGGTTGAGTGATGATAAAAGGGGTGTTTTTTGTGTGTGTGTGTGTCTATGTGTTTTGCAGGTATGTTAAAGGAGGAAGACGACCAAAAAGAAATTGGTTAAAGTTTTATGTGAACAGGTAAATGTTTGGATATATGGGGACAAGCAAAAAGTCTTTTGGACAAGCAAAGGCCATGTACAAAGTTTTAGAGTAGCATTTAACAACTGTAGCATTTATGTGGTATTTAAAGTTTTATATAGCATTTATTAAAATAGGGGTTGATTTTGAAAATAGTTGAGTTAAGGTTTAGTGATGATAAGGGGTGTTTTTTTTTAATTAAAAGTGAAAAAGTTAAAGCTGATGTGACGCTGACGTGACACTATGTGAAAGTTTAACCCTGGGTGATGACACCCTCTGCTCTTATAGGTTTTGTAAACAAAGTTGGAAGTTACAAACACAAGTAGCTTTAAATACAAATATAGACCAATTTATATAGATCTAAACCCATGGGCCATGTCAGTAAAGATGCTTACTACCAATCCGAATCACAAAAGTGAAATTCTAATAGTTTTTTTTTTTTTTTTTTTTTTTTTTTTTTTTTTTTTTTTTTTTTTTTTTTTTTTTAATTCCATTCATGTTAGACATACGTGTATATCCTCAATAAATCAATTACTTAGATATTATTGTTCGTTACACATTGCATTTATCTTCTAACGAGAAGTGCTGCGAACCGCCGCGTTGCGGCGGGGCAGCAATAGATAGCAATATACATACACAAAACATTGCACTAAAAATTAACAGTAGTATAATGTTGTATTACAGTCGATAGTAATTTAGATGTTGTTCTAAAGCAAAAAAACGTTAACATGTCATTGAACCGTGGCACTTGGATCTTCAGTTATTTACGGACAACTGGTTTTGGTTTTTTTGCTGCACTGCTTGTATCCTCTCGCTTGTTATCTGTTAAGATTCGTCTTCGAGCAGATGTTCTTGGTACCTCTGTCTTTGTTGGTTGGTCTTGTAAATGGCTAGTAGTCTCTATTGTAGTAGGAGTGGTTGCTTGCAAAATTCCAGGTGAAGTAGGGGTAACCGGAGGTTCGGAAGTAGCACCTGACAGAGTTCAGTTAATTATCATGCAAAAAAAAGTTACCAAGTACATGAAACAGACAACAGCTTGTGAAATGACAACCTTCTTCAGTTGGTGACTCGGGTTCAGCTTCTGTTAGCAAGGGAATGTTCTGTTCAGCCGGTAGCAGTAGATGTGGACCAGTCTCCAGAATCTGGCGAGAAGTGCAGCTGAAACAAATGCGTGGTTCCTTCGAGGGCTGCTAAATGTGGTGGGACTGTATACGGATCGGTGTAGCCTTCTTCTGAGACAACTTTGTTGACTTCTGTGACTATTGAATGTACCTCATTACTGAAGCATGTTAACGTTAAAACTCCAGTGTTGTCAGAAATCAATAGTCTAAAGGAATAACTGCATAGGTATTAAACATAGGTGAGTTGATTACACAATATTAAGAGTTTTTTTGTGTTGGTTATAAACTGTTTTTGGTTATTTGCACCTGTAATCATTCGGCTGTGTTGGATCTGGTGTCTCACACTGTGCATGTGGGCGGTCATCAAAGATTTTTCGCCTACAGTCATGGCATCTGCGGTAGAACCACGGTATGCCAACAACAACTTCTTCAATTGTTGCAACGACTGTGAATCTAACATTCTGTAAAAGGTAGTTATAGATTAAAAGAGTTACATGGCAAATACAAAGCTAGTAGTTGTAAGTTTGATAGAAGTACTGACTGTTTGGTTTCTTGGATCTTCTCGTAGAAGCTCGTCTATTGTGGCTCTGTTTCTTTTCTTTTCATCTTCTATGTTATCATAGCGGTATGTGCGTACATTCTGTATCACTGGTGGCGGGAGCAACTGATCATACCTATAAGGATATTGCAAGTTAGCTAGATGTTTAAAAAATTAGGTAAATGTGTTAAAAGAAAGGGAGAACAACTGACATGCTTAGGATGTAATCTGTTTCAGGAATATGAGGGTTGAAATAGTAGTAAGTTGCAGGTGTGCTTGATAGCTGCAACCCTGCATTTGTTTGTGCCTTTCTTAGAATTTATTCTGTTAATATCTTTTAAATGTGGGTCTGTGGCAATGATGGTACCTTTGTATGTCTTTACCCAGCATGAACTGACAGCCATCACGGTTGGTTTAGGTTCTTTTTCGTAAGCATTGATGTTAAACTCTTGAGCTTTCTCATTCCAAAGGGTGAATCTGACAGTGTCCCCTCTGCATATGGAAAAATACGTTAGTGAATTGTTATTTAGAATGCCTGTTATTCAAAAAAGAGTTCATATGATTAACTTACTCTAGGTTACGAAGTATGATGTCTCTCCAGACAATTTGTTTTGTATTGGGTGGCTTTGGTTTACGGATATCACCAATAGAAAGGACACATCCTATGTAATCTGCAGTGACATAATGTGCAGTTATACTATTTTTTATTGCGTGATTGTTACTAATATTAATATGTACCTGTTAGTATGGCAGTGTTTTTGTCTGCACGCTGAAGTAACTGGGTGTATGCGGCAAAGTTGAAATGATGTAGTGGAAAGCTGTTTCCAGTATAGGGCTGAACATTAGTGAGCCTCCCTAATATCAAGGTGAAGCGATTAGGTAATGTCTGCATCCATTTTTTGGTGTCTAGAAGACTGAATCCGGTGATTGTGTATGTAGCATTGATTTGAAGGATGTTATCAAATCTTGTCTTCTCGCGGCCTTCTGCATTTGCCTGTATGGCGCCACCCTATAATATGAGAGAAAAACACAAATATTAAGAATGGGAAATTTAATGTGTATTAAAAGGCGTTGTGCAGATTAACATCACCTGCTGATCAAGTAATATAACGCTCAAAGTTGGCTGCTTTATTCCTCTGGTATCTGTAACTGTCCATTTACGATATACTCGTACGCATATTGCCTTTCCTATGTCTGATGGTTTGAGATTAGCAAGTCCAACAATTTCAAGATCTGTTGCTGGCCTTTTTCCTGCAGACCTTGTTATTGTTGCCAGTGAAGTATCATGTGACATTTTCCTGTATCATAACGATGCAATGATAAATGAGATCATATATAAATAGGTGTAATAAGTAAGAAAAGGTAGTTGTTAAGAAAAATGCATAGCCAATAAACTGTATCCAAGTAACCACCACATGAGAGTTGGTGTTAGCAGGAGTCAGCCTAGTACAACTTTACCTTGGTTCGAAAAATGTATTGGTATTACATGGGAAGAAAAATATGGTTGTGGTCTCCGTAAAGTACACGCGAAAGAAGTCTCCGAAGGTATCCATTCTTAGAATATTATAAAAGGGTGGGTCTATTCTCTTGTCTATAGGACCGTACATGTAACTGTCAAATCAGATGTAGCGAAATCTGTGTCTGATTTCTCATCAGTATAAGCATGGTGGTAGAATGTGTGTGACCCTATATGGGTTCATTGAGCTGGCCTTTTGACAGTAGGCAACAAAATCTGTCAAAATATAACTAACATAGATATACTCCGCAAGGGTTAAAATAAGATATTAGATTGTATATAGGTTTAGTCACCTGCGATTTAGTAATAGGATACAAAATCTGTAAAAATATAGGTAAGAAACATAGTAAAATATTAGATGCCACATGAGTTCAGTGTGTAAAAACATAACTGATCCTATATGGGTTTACTTACTTGTGGTTTAGCAATATATTATGATGTGTGTCCTGGTCCGGCAAAAAGGTAAGGGAATCAAATTTGACAGAATCTGTTTATTAGACCCTATGTGGGTTCACTGATCTGGCCATTGTTAAGTACACGCAAAAGAAGTCTCTGTAGGCATGGTCTATTCTCTTGTCTATAGGACCGTACATGTAACTGTCAAATCAGATGTAGCAAAATTTGTGTCCGATTTTTCATCAGTATAAGCATGCTGGTAGAATGCGTGTCACCCTATATGGGTTCACTGAGCTGGCCTTTTGACAGCAGGTAACAAAATCTGTAAAAATATAACTAACATAGATACACTTCGCAAGGGTTAAAATAAGATATGAGACCCTATATGGGTTCACTCACCTGCGATTTAGTAATAAGGGACAAAATCTGTAAAAATATAGGTAAGAAAAATAGTAACAGAATACACGTTACATGGCATCAATGATCTGCCAATTAGTAATAGGCTAAGCAAAGAAAACATCTAAAAATATAACTGATCCTATATGGGTTTAGTTACCTGTGCTTTAGCATTAGGAGGCAAAATCTGTTTATTAGACCCTATCTGGGTTCGCTGATCTGACTGTGGGTAAAAGAAAAATGCATATTACCCTATATGGGTTTACTGAGCTGGATTTTAGCAGTAGGTAGCAAAATCCGTAAAAATAACTAAGACAGATAGATTCCACAAGGGTTAAAATAAGATATCAGACGCTATATAGGGTTACTCACCTACGATTTAGCAATTGTTAAAATACAATTATAAACTTAAGAAATTTCTTCTAGAGAATATTAGTGATTGGTTCAGCCCTATACAATTTCTAAGTATTAGAATAATATATTATGTACCCTGTACCTGTGCTTGGGTCATATGCATAAATACTAAGACAGAAATGCCAAAGAATATGTGCAATGTATTTGTTATGAATAAGACCTGGTTTCCGATAATGTTTTCTAAAAAGTCCCTGTAGACGATATTTTTCGTCGTATTTGATGGTCTGTTGAGCTGATCTTTGATGAGGATTTTTAGCCCGTCAGGAGATGTGGCTCTTGAAAGTGCAACGTATAACTGGCCATGACCAAAAATGGGTTCTGGTAAGTACACGCCGATCTTGTTCAGTGACTGGCCTTGGCTTTTGTTGATGGTCATTGCGTAGCATACTTTTACCGGGAACTGCTTCCTTTTGAATACAAATGGCAAATGCTCGTCTCTGTTGAACAACAGAATTCGAGGAAGAAATACTTTTTGTAGTATGCGAGTACCGGTAACAATTCTGACTTCGATTACCTTAGCAAGCATCTGTGTTACGATCATGCGTGTCCCATTACAAAGACCTCCAGTCAAATTCAAGTTCCTTAGCAACATAACAGGAGCGCCTATTTTGAGTTCGAGCTTATGTGGCGGAATTCCTGTGAATGAAAGCGTGTAAAGGTACTCTGCTGGATATAGTAATTATGTGGCTCCTCCGTCATTTCCGCGTGGTATAGCTTCATCGTTACTTGTATATACATGACTGGGAGTACACAACATCTGCAGGATATCTGAGTTAATGGCGTCAGCAGTTTCATTTTTTGGACAAACAATTGCTCTTTCTTGCAAGGATTCGGCAGTTGGTGATTGAAGAATGGCGTCAGGATATATGAATCTTATAAGTTGCATCCTTGCGTCATCACTATCTGGAATACAATACATATCGGGTATATGTATCCATGAGGTATCTTGGGGATCTGATTCATCTGGTTCACCAATAACACCATTCCCTATGTTGACCAACCATTCAGAAAATGTTGCAGTTGCAAGCAATTGATGGGAAGACGTTTCTGTTCTTCTCAGTCGCATATTTTCAGTCAACAGATGAACTCTGAAGTGTTTCCACATATATGATTCAGTGATACATGAGGAAATAATTTGTTGCTTTGTACCTTTTTTCTTTACCGGTAAAGTTTGTCTGAAATCTCCACCCAGGATGACTGACTTATTGCCAAAAACAGCCGTTGGTGTATCTAACAGATCTCGCAAGGTCCGGTCAAGTGCCTCAAAGCATTTACGATCGTTCATAGGCGCCTCGTCCCAAATTATCAGATCTGTTTGTATTAGTAAATCAGCCAGCTGAGTATGTTTTTTTATAGTGCACATAGATTCATTCGTTACATCTAGTGGCAACTTAAACCTTGAATGAGCAGTGCGGCCTGATGGCAACAACAGTGAAGCAATCCCGGAAGAAGCCACTGCAAGAACTATCTTTCTCTCTGCTCGTAGGGCGTAGATTATACTCTTCCATATGAAAGTCTTTCCAGTGCCACCGTAACCATATACGAAAATTAGCTTTTGTCTGTTATCTCTAACCCCTTCGAGAATAGTATCAAACAGTTGCCGTTGCTGAGTATTGAGATTTGGGACCAAACGATCTCTTTCAACGGTCATAGCTTCTGTATCATAGCTTCGTTCTTCCATAGCTGTTCTGTTTCGCAGAATCTGGAGTAGACGGCGTGTAGGGAGGTGGATACCAAAATCAGTAACCGATTTCCCATGAAACCTAAGAATAGGTTCCAGCTCGTAGAGAATCCTATTTTGCAGCTCTTCATCAGTCAAGTTAATTTGAGGCATTTGGAACAGTTGTGATAACATTCTAGGTATATCATCACTCATAAGCCTCCAGTGCTTATTCCAAAGAGACACTGGATTACTAACATCACAAAAGATAAGAATTTGAGAGAACAGTTGACGTATTTCTAATGCTGTAGCTGTTAAGGCTGCTTCTAAAAGAGCAAGCGACCATTCTCCGTCATCTGCTAATAAACCCATTGCTTCACACGCTGTTCTATTAGTTGGATAAAGGCGGCCTTCAACTGTACGTATAGCAGAAAACGATGCACAGCCCTTCTGATGGCAAAGTAAAAGCCTTTGGTAATACAAATCACCAGCACTGGGATGTATGTATGCTAACCTACCAATTGAAGGCTTGTTAAGGTTTCGTCTAGGCGACCAAAACTTTTGAGCATGATTCCAAACAAATTCAGAAGGAAAGTCTAGATACGTCAGATGGTGACCAAGTGTAGACCGAGCATTAAAGTCTAACCATTGCGTTAGGGTGGTTTTCTTGTTACTCGGATTTTCAACAACAGACTGTAAACTTTCATTTGTTCTGAAAGTTACACGCTGCATATTTTCAAGATGAACAGCTAGTATCTACACAGCCGGGTCTCTGTAGTGAATATCGAGTCCTAGCAATCGCCAACAGGCTTCGTGTGGACCAATGTATCTTGCATCTAGATAATTCTTTATCTCATCAATTCTAATTGCAGGTGCTTGGCTAGTTGAAGGCGTGTCTCTAGTGGATCTTGTTATCTGCGTGACTACCCGGTCCGTGCCTTTTGAAATATACTTGAATAAATACTTAATCAGCATTGTCCATTCACAATATTCTACATTGATGTGTGCATAAAACCTTCTAAGAAGCATCATATTATATGGTACGACATAGCTATTATCTAGCTCAACGTTTTGAATGGTAGTAATATCTCCCCAAGGACGCCTGCGATAATGTACGTACCCGTTTTTGTCCACAGAAGTAGCATCAGCATATGGTTTAGGAAACCCTTTTGTACATGCATCAATTCCCTTCATACATGGCGCTGATCTATTTGCGATGCCACATGGACCATGCATCATAAATTCGGTAACTATTCGATAACCTTCTGGGTCAACATGCCTACCAGGTAATTCAGCCGATATATATCGGTCATATCTGCATGTGAACGTACTCTTGAAGATTCTTTTATCCACAACAACAAATGACAATGTGGTAGGCCACGCTTTTGAAATTCAACCGTGTACAAAACTGGAAAGTTAAATATAAAAAATGAATCAGATATAATGTAAAGGGTTTATGTATAGGTACATATTAATAAAAACTGAAACTTACTCGCTGCAACTGGTCCAAAAGGCCTTCCGTCACGCAGATACGCAATCAGAAGATGAATTTTCTGTTCGAAAACTCGGTCAACAACATCTGGTCTATCAGCAACATTGACGTCTGGAAACTGTTCCATATATTCTGTAATTTCTGGCCATTTAACGTTGCATGTAAATGTGATGAAGAAAGATGGGTTTCCATAAACCCGGCAAATTGCGAGTGCATCAAGATAGTGGTTGTACATATACCGTGGTCCACCAACGAATGATGCAGGAAGGATTGTTCGCATTCCTACATCCGAACCATTCCGATCACCGCGCGCAATTGCATCATATACCCCTGAAAGGTAATCGTTTATGATATCGTTTTGGTGTTCCCGAATGTAATCCAATCGATATTGCTCTACACTACAATAAGCTGTGACAACATATTGTTGAAACAGCCTCTCGGATCGTGTCAACAGATTATATTCTTCAAAGCGATCATGCAATTGATACGCGTATTACATCTTCATTGACATCTTTTTGCTTTCTTCCACTGTTTGAGTATTTGGGTTCCAGAAACGTAGACCAACGTGGAATCCATCTTCTCCAAAAATGAAAAGTAGAGGAAACTGAAATGACATATAGCAAGGATGTAATTTGCTAACTCTTTGTGGTTGACTGGAACATTTCTGAATAACGATATCAAATTCAGTCCCTGTATCAGGACCTCCTTCATAAACAATAGCTCCAATAGAATCGCCAGAAGGCAACTCATGTTGCCGTGAACCCTTGACTGCAAATAAGCGTATCTTGAAGTCAGGAATGTCTTCAGCGTTCAGCAGGTTTCTTGCTGTCCTAAATAAACGAACCAACTCATTGTGCTCATCCAGAACATGAATTAAACCATTAACAATTTCTGGCCTTAAATTTTGACCACCATCTTCAAAATGGCTTAAACGATTCTGTATTTCATTTTGTGTGTCAAAGATATACAACTGCAAGAAACGCGGGTCAGTGTCCTCAGGCGGGCAAAGAGAACCTATCCAATGATAAATCTGTCCCGATACTTTGAAGACATACGGGCCATGGCCTCTGTTAACTGATTCATCAGTTTGAGCTCCTAACGAAGTCATAGCAAACATTGAATTATAAGCTCTGACATTCTCCATGAAATGCCGGTCTGTGAACAATTGCTTGATGTATGCAGGGTATTCGGATTGACGACGCAAAACTACTTGACCATCCATGCAACATCTATGATAGCTTGGAAATGCACGGCTTCCATGTTTGATCCTTTCTTCAAACCAAAAAAGTGCCTTGCAATGACGGAGGATTATGTTACATGTGCCTAAAGAGACATATGTATCTGGTGGCCCTGTAAAGGCATTAAAAAAAAAAAAAAAAAAAAAAAAAAAAAAGGTTAAAAGGAATAAAAGAAACAGAAACAACGTCCCATATAGCAAGAAAACATAATTAATACTACCTGTGCGTTGGCGGTTAATAGCAGCTCTTTGTGTTCTCGCTGCTCGCCTAGCACTCGATATAGGATTTGTAAGCGTTTGAGAAACGATAGCAGGAGTGGAGGACGCATTTTGAAAGTGTGCATTATAGTTAGAAGATGTAGTAGGAGCAGGCTGAGATTCAACTGTGAAAACAACAACGAACGTTACACACAGATAAGAAAACAAAACTGCTGTATGCAGCCGCTAAGAAAGGAAAACAACTTTACATAAGAAAACACTAAGAAAGAAAGAATAACAAAAATCAGAAACAGAACATACAGAATATTACCACAGGGTTCTGTAGCAGCTCTCTGTCTCCTGGCGGATCGGCTAGTACTCGATATAGGATTCGTAGGCATTCGAGAAACGATAACGGGAATGGAAGACGCATTCTAAAACTGTGTGTTATAATTAAAAGATGTAGTAGGAGCAGGATGAGATTCAACTGTGAAAACAACGACGAAAGTTAGACACAGATAACGAAAGCAGAAGCGTTAAAAAGACAGTAAAAACCAATAAAATACAGACATAAACAAATGACAATAAGAAAATATACAGCACCAGTTGTTGCCGACAGCGATACATCATCCACCTTCTGTTTCCCTTTTCCAGCAACATCCGTTCGATCTGAGACACTACATTGATAACCTTCATGGCGCTCATTAATTGATATACCATTGGAACATCTGCTAGGCATTGTGGAAAGAACATTGTTGTTGGTATAACATAAAGAATTGTCACTATCCATGAATTCAGCAACGTCACACGGAGGAATCATTATACTTTCGCAAAACGAATTTGGCGTATCAACCGTTAGAAAGCCACTACCAGTGTTAGAATCCGAATGCGCTGGTATATCTGCTCGCATATGTCGTATGAAAAAAATGTCACATAAGTAAACATAGAGAAACAATTAAAAAGGAAACTGAAAAATAAAAGATACAAAACATTACCAGAAGAGCGGATAGTTCCCGAATGCATTGGAACAGACACACCTACACGACATGAACCTGCAAATAAGAGATGTGGCAAAAAGATTATAGGTATGAATAAAATACAAATATAAAAAACAACAATAAAAAAAGTTACAGTACCAGCTGCTGCTGACAACGATATATCATCCATATTTTGTTTCCCTTTTATGTCGGGACTTGCAGGGACCGGAAAGGCATGAACACAATCCTTATGAAGCTCATTAATCGATATACCATTCGAAGATTTTGTATACATAGCATGAACAGCGTTAATGGTAACCGAATCATGTCGCAAGGCATCGTTACAGCATAAGGAATCGTTAACACACATGAATTCGGCAACGTCACATGCAGGAATCATTATACTTTCACAAACCGAAGTAGGCGTATCAATCATCAGAAACCCGCCACCGTTATTAGCGTCTAAATCAGCGGCCACATCTATAACACCACTGTAACGCCCCGTGACCAATTATACCAAAAATTTTGAACTTTGAACGCAGAAGCGATTGACTACATTGAACTCATACATACTCTTCATATAATGTCCATAAACTATAACCTTTAACATTTTAAACACACTTGCAAGAACATCTACACAAAGACTCTTCAAAACATTTGACACAACTTTTCTAAAACAAACAGACAACCCTTCTGAGACCATGATACGCCGCATCCATTTCTAGGGATACGCCGCATTGAGGCTAAGAGAAAATGCGCCGTATCTATATAAAGTGATACGCCGTATTATCCTAAACACGGATACGCCGCATCTATTGAATTAGATGCGCCGCATCAACCCACTGAGACCGAAATTTACAAGAAATTGACTACGTTGCGCCGCATCCCAACAGGAGATGCGCCGCATCACCTGATACGCCGCATCTTAGAGGAGATGCGCCGTATCTACCCTGCATCACAGAAATCCGGGCAGACCCTACTGATCAAAATATGCAATTCCAAAAACATTCAAAATCCTCGGCTGGAAACCCGACCTCCCGGACTCGAAACTCGACGAAACTTTCCAGAATCCTTTAGTATGTCCGTAAGTTTAATTTCATGCAAAAACATTACCCGTTTGACCACCCGGAATAGTACCTCAAAATTCGACGGGTTATGCATAATTTCCAAAATAACCCATTACACTACTAGACCATTTATACTACTACCAATTCACAAATAACTTGACCATAAACATTAACTTAGCATATCAAAGGCGTTTCATGTATACATGACCCGTTAACTTCTCAAAATGGGGAGAAATATGCTATTACCAAACACCCCTTAACACGCCTAAAACTACCAACAAGTACCATAAGACTTCATGATTTACACACATATTGACCCATAATTTAGACATCAAAACAAGACCGTGAACTTAACAAAATGACCATATAAGAGAAGTGTACCCACGACACCAAAAGAACACTTGGGGCTTCCAACTTCAATACGCTTGGTCCAAAAGAGATCCGATCTTCTAAGCTAGCTTCTAGATACCTTCCTATTTACTTTCAAGCTACAACTACGCCAAATCCTTACCTTTGCTTCCACCGCTAGAACCTACAAAGATGACATTAACTTCAAACGTAAGCGAAAACGCTTAGTAAGTATACAAGGTATAATCAACAACACATTTACACAAGATTGGTGAATATCACCAATCACAACCTTAACAAGGAGCATAAAGAGAGGTTATTACTTACCTTGATCAAGCAAGTAATATTTATATATAACATTTTCATATCTAGCATTGGATCCAAGCTAAAACATCATTACAACTCCATAAACATCACATTAATACAATCATAACATTAATAGCATAACATTGTAAAGATTATACTCATATACTTACCTCAACTCCTACTAGCTTCCTACTTGACTTTGAATGGGCTTCTATAATTACTCCCTATCACAAGATTAACTACAATTAGCAACTATCTAACTAAGGAGTTCATCATTTCACCACTTTTTACCATAATCATCAAAACCCACCATATGAACCCTAATTTTCACATTTGGGGAAAGTTACTTACTTGATGAAAAGAACACAATTAAGGCTTCCTTAAAGCTTCTTGATCACTTCTTGATGTACAATTGAGACAAGATGATAATTTTGGCTTTCCCTCCTATTTTTCTTCTATATGTCGACTCACCAAGAATTCTCCAAATATTTCCAGACAATTCCAAGTCTTGTTTATTTAATTATGTGCTAGCTACTAGTTTGGACTCTAGGCAATAATGGTCCTTCTAGTTCTATACTTCTCATTTAGCCACACCTTAAGTTATAATTAATCCCTAACATATTTACATGACATAATATTTACATTAATGATACCTTGACGGGGTACGGGTGTAACAATTCTCCCCTCCTTAAAATGAGAGTTCGTCCCCGAACTCTACTCGGAAAATAAGTGAGGATACTTGCTCTTCATTTTTGCTTCCGTCTCCCATCTAATGCTTGTACCCTTACAATGTCTCCATTGCACTTTTACCAACGGAATCTCCTTATTCCTTAGTTGCCTCACTTTTCTTCCTAATATCGCCTCCGGCTCATCTTCTTGCGAATGCAACTCCGGATCAATTTCAATGTCGTCTAAAGTGACTACACTCGATTCGTCCGCCAAACATTTCCTTAGGTATGACACGTGAAAGGTTTTGTGGATACCCCTCATTTCTTCGGGTAATTCCAACACATATGCTACTTCGCCCACTCGTTTCAAGATTTTGAAAGGTCCTATGAACCGTGGACTAAGTTTCCCTTTGTTTCTGAACCTAAAAACGCCTTTCCACGGGGAAACCTTTAACATAACTAGATCACCCACCTCGAATTCGATTGGTCTTCTTCGGTTATCGGCATAACTTTTCCACCTATCTTGTGCCGCCTTAAGTCTTGCACGAATCGTCTCTATCTTTTCCGTTGTAGCCAACACTACATCCGTGCTCGCCAATTCCCTCCTCCCGACTTCTTCCCAACACACGGGTGTCCTACACCTTCTACCATAAAGCATTTCATAGGGCGGCATATCTATGCTTGCATGGTAACTATTATTATAGGCGAATTCGACTAACGGTAAATGATCGTCCCAATTGCCTCCAAAATCAATCACACAAGCTCGTAACATATCCTCCAAAGTTTGAATCGTCCTCTCACTTTGCCCATCGGTTTGAGGATGAAAAGCCGTGCTCATATGAAGTTTCGTGCCCAATTCTTCTTGGAAATCTTGCCAAAAACTTGAGGTGAAACGCCCGTCTCTATCGGAGACTATAGAAATAGGCACCCCATGACGTGCGATTATCTCGTTAACGTAAATCTTTGCTAGCTTATGAACGGGCATATTTTCTCGGATTGGAATAAAATGAGCACTCTTGGTTAGGCGATCTACTATGACCCAAATCGTGTCATTCTTCTTTTTCGTCCTTGGCAATTTCGTAATGAAGTCCATCGTGATCTTTTCCCACTTCCAAACCGGAATATCCAAAGGTTGAATTTTTCCATACGGTTTTTGATGCTCGGCTTTGACCTTTAAACACGTCAAGCACTTCTCAACGTACTTTACACAATCTCTTTTCATACCCGGCCACCAATAGTTCTTCTTCAAATCGCGGTACATCTTTGTAGCTCCCGGATGAATAGAATATTTCGACTTGTGTGCTTCCTCTAGAATCAATTCTTTGATGTTGCTACGAAAAGGGATATAAACCCTTCCATACCGAGTCTTAATTCCTCGACTATCTTCTTCAAGATGCGGAATGTGGAAAGTGATACGCTCACCTTCCCTATTTTCTTCTTTCAATGCCTCCTCTTGAGCTAACTTGATCTTATCAAAAAGGTCGGTGGTGACAACCATTCTCAAGGAATGAATTTTAGTAACCTCATTTTGATCCTTTCGGCTTAACGCATCTGCCACCACATTCGCTTTACCCGGATGGTAGCGAATTTCGCAATCATAATCCTTCAACAAATCTAACCACCTTCGTTGTCTCATGTTGGGATCTTTTTTATCAAGAAAATATTGAAGGCTTCGATGGTCGGTATAAATTACAAACTTGACACCATACAAATAATGCCTCCAAAGTTTTAAAGCAAAGACCACAGCCGCAAACTCAAGATCATGAGTCGCATAATTTTCTTCATGCTTCTTTAATTGTCTCGAGGCGTAGGCAATCACTTTTCCCCTTTGCATAAGAACACATCCAAGACCGAAATAAGACGCATCGCTATAAACCACCATATCTTCAGTCCCCTCCGGCAATACTAGAACCGGTGCTTCACACAATTTCCTCTGTAGAGTACAAAAGGCTTTGTCTTGTTCTTCTCCCCACTCGAAGGTAGCATTCTTCTTAGTAAGTTTCGTTAAAGACGATGAAATTTTGGAGAAGTCTTGAATAAACCTCCTATAATATCCCGCAAGACCAAGAAAACTTCGAATTTCACCAACATTCCTTGGTGCATGCCATTTCATTACGGCTTCTACCTTTGAAGGATCGACTTTGATAACATCGGCATTAATAACGTGACCAAGGAACTGAACTTCTTGCAACCAAAATTCACATTTCGAGAATTTAGCATACAATCTTTCTTTTCTCAAAGTCTCAAGAATTTCTCGAAGATGTAGTTCATGTTCTTCCTTGCTCTTAGAATAGATAAGGATATCATCAATGAACACTATAACGAATTTATCCAACATCGGTCTACATACACGATTCATGAGATCCATGAAAACCGCAGGTGCGTTCGTAAGACCAAATGGCATAACCGTAAACTCGTAATGTCCATATCGGGTTCTGAAGGCCGTCTTGGGAATGTCTTCTTCTCGAACTTTCAATTGATGATAACCCGAACGGAGATCAATTTTGGAAAACCACCGTGCACCTTGAAGTTGATCAAAAAGGTCATCGATTCTTGGTAACGGATACACATTTTTCACCGTGACTTTATTCAACTCGCGGTAGTCAATGCACATCCGCATACTACCATCTTTCTTTTTAACGAACAAGATTGGTGCTCCCCATGGCGAACTACTAGGACGAATGAAACCCTTGTCAAGCAATTCTTGAAGTTGACTCATCAATTCTTTCATTTCGGACGGAGCTAGACGATAAGGAGTTTTAGTAATAGGAGTAGCACCTGGAATAAGATCAATACGAAATTCGACTTGCCTTTCGGGTGGGATACCCGGCAAGTCTTCCGGAAAAACATCACGAAATTTATTCACAACCGGAACATCATCGATATTTTTCTCCCCAAAGCTCGTATCTACCACGTGAGCCATGAAGGCATAACATCCACGTGATAAATATCTCCTAGCCTTCATCACGGTACATAACTTTAGTTCACCTTTTCTTTTATCCCCATAAATAATCATTTCGCAACCGCTAGGATTTACAACTCGAATGATCTTTTGGCTACAAAGGATAGCCGCGTTATATTTAGCGAGCCAATCCATACCGATAATAATATCAAATTCCCCGAGCATAATGGGAATTAAGTCGATCTTAAAGACACTTTCATCGATCTCTATCTCTACATCTCGATATACATTAAATACAACAAAGATTCTACTATCGGCTATTTCGACTTCTAGGGGAATCGGAAGTTTAGCTAGTGGGGACTTTAGTTGCTTACTAAAATCATAAGACACGAAAGAAACACTGGAACCCGAATCATACAAAACCCGAGCGGGTATGGAATTTACAAGATGAATACCTGTGATGACATCGGTCCCCGATTTGGCTTCTTCGACACCCATTTGATAGACTCGAGCTGTTGGTTTTGGAACCTCCACTTTCTCTTGCTTGACGGTCCTCAAAGGTTTCGCTTCAATCGCCTTTGCTTTCGGGCAATCCCTCAACCTATGCCCTATTCCATTACACCCATAGCATACTATCATCGGCTTGGTACAATCTTTGCTTTGATGATCTAAGGCTCCACATTTGTAACAACCCGGCGTATTACGCCTACACTCCCCAAGATGAAACTTGCCACACTTAGAACATGCTACCTTTGTTTTGTTTCCCGCACTCTTCTTGCCATGGTCAAATTTAGCTTTCTTTCCATCCTTATCCGCAAACTCTAGCTTCCTTTTTGGTTCTTTCGCCTCCTTTTCCTTCCTCCTAAGTAAATCCGCTTCCCTTACTCTAGCCCTACTCAAAAGATCATCCAACGTAGTACATTTGAATGGTGAAATCACTTCACGAATGTCATCCTTGAGCATCCTTTGGAACTTGTCAACCTTTAGCTTGTCATTCCCAAGATATTCGGGACAATAAGGAATCATATCATTAAACATCCTCCACATCTCATTTACCGTCTCGTTAGTTTGAGTGAGAGATTGGAATTTCTTTCGAATTTTGTCCACCTCTTCAGCCGGAGCATACTCGGCACTAAACAACTCCTTGAATTCTTTCCATGTACAAGTTTCTACCCAAGGTTCACCTTTTTCGCACACCTTTCCCTCCCACCAAGTCTTCGCACTATCACGAAGAAAGTTAGTAGCATAGATAACCTTCTTCCTTTCTTCACAACCGCTAGTACGAAAAGCACCTTCCACCGCCGTTATCCACCTATTACTAACAATGGGATCAAGAACACCGGTAAACTGTGGCACATCACAAGCCGTGAAATCCCGGTAAGTAGCTTTATCATTCTTAGGTTCTTTTGTCGGACCACATTCTTTCTTAAATGCCTTAAACTCTTCCTTCATTAGCTCCTTAAGATTTTGCGCCGTTTGTTGAACATAGTAGGGCATTGATTGCTTAATAGCCTTACCCACTCTTTTTGCTAACATTATGTCTAGGGCTTTCATTTCATCTCCCGTGAAGCCTCTAAAGTCAGGGCCTCCGGAGTTTGAGGAAGAGCTTTCATTATCCTTACTAGCATCGCCCGGATCACTTGCCGAAGTTTCGGCATGCTTGGAAGCCGTGGCTTTCGCGACTTCCTTCGGGTGAGGGGTTTCCATTTCTTCTTACTGAAATTTAGCAATTCACAACATTAAACACAATTATAAATACTTAGCCAATGCATGAATGACATTTCTATCTTATTCTAGCACCCTAGCTTGTCACTCATGTATGATCTAAATGATTTCAATTTCACATATGTCCCGTATTTTCATTACTACGGTGGCCAGGCGTAGTCATGGAAATATTGAACATATGGGTCCTCAAAACCATCCAAACAATACATAAATAACAAACACTAGCTCTAACCGCATCTATCCAAGGCCTAAGTCTAGGAAATCCTAAAAAGAAATCCTAAATCTCTTAGACCGAAGCTCTGATACCAAGTTGTAACGCCCCGTGACCACTTATACCAAAAATTTTGAACTTTGAACGCAGAAGCGATTGACTACATTGAACTCATACATACTCTTCATATAATGTCCATAAACTATAACCTTTAACATTTTAAACACACTTGCAAGAACATCTATACAAAGACTCTTCAAAACATTTGACACAACTTTTCTAAAACAAACAGACAACCCTTCTGAGACCAAGATACGCCGCATCCATTTCTAGGGATACGCCGCATCGAGGCTGAGAGACAATGCGCCGTATCTATATAAAGTGATACGCCGTATTATCCTAAACACGGATACGCCGCATCTATTGAATTAGATGCGCCGCATCAACCCACTGAGACCGAAATTTACAAGAAATTGACTACGTTGCGCCGCATCCCAACAGGAGATGCGCCGCATCACCTGATACGCCGCATCTTAGAGGAGATGCGCCGTATCTACCCTGCATCACAGAAATCCGGACAGACCCTACTGATCAAAATATGCAATTCCAAAAACATTCAAAATCCTCGGCTGGAAACCCGACCTCCCGGACTCGAAACTCGACGAAACTTTCCAGAATCCTTTAGTATGTCCGTAAGTTTAATTTCATGCAAAAACATTACCCGTTTGACCACCCGGAATAGTACCTCAAAATTCGACGGGTTATGCATAATTTCCAAAATAACCCATTACACTACTAGACCATTTATACTACTACCAATTCACAAATAACTTGACCATAAACATTAACTTAGCATATCAAAGGCGTTTCATGTATACATGACCCGTTAACTTCTCAAAATGGGTAGAAATATGCTATTACCAAACACCCCTTAACACGCCTAAAACTACCAACAAGTACCATAAGACTTCATGATTTACACACATATTGACCCATAATTTAGACATCAAAACAAGACCGTGAACTTAACAAAATGACCATATAAGAGAAGTGTACCCACGACACCAAAAGAACACTTGGGGCTTCCAACTTCAATACGCTTGGTCCAAAAGAGATCCGATCTTCTAAGCTAGCTTCTAGATACCTTCCTATTTACTTTCAAGCTACAACTACGCCAAATCCTTACCTTTGCTTCCACCGCTAGAACCTACAAAGATGACATTAACTTCAAACGTAAGCGAAAACGCTTAGTAAGTATACAAGGTATAATCAACAACACATTTACACAAGATTGGTGAATATCACCAATCACAACCTTAAAAGGGAGCATAAAGAGAGGTTATTACTTACCTTGATCAAGCAAGTAATATTTATATATAACATTTTCATATCTAGCATTGGATCCAAGCTAAAACATCATTACAAGCTCCATAAACATCACATTAATACAATCATAACATTAATAGCATAACATTGTAAAGATTATACTCATATACTTACCTCAACTCCTACTAGCTTCCTACTTGACTTTGAATGGGCTTCTATAATTACTCCCTATCACAAGATTAACTACAATTAGCAACTATCTAACTAAGGAGTTCATCATTTCACCACTTTTTTTACCATAATCATCAAAACCCACCATATGAACCCTAATTTTCACATTTGGGGAAAGTTACTTACTTGATGAAAAGAACACAATTAAGGCTTCCTTAAAGCTTCTTGATCACTTCTTGATGTACAATTGAGACAAGATGATAATTTTGGCTTTCCCTCCTATTTTTCTTCTATATGTCGACTCACCAAGAATTCTCCAAATATTTCCAGACAATTCCAAGTCTTGTTTATTTAATTATGTGCTAGCTACTAGTTTGGACTCTAGGCAATAATGGTCCTTCTAGTTCTATACTTCTCATTTAGCCACACCTTAAGTTATAATTAATCCCTAACATATTTACATGACATAATATTTACATTAATGATACCTTGACGGGGTACGGGTGTAACAACCACCAGGGACCAACCCTTCACCAAGATCATCTCTAACAGACCCGTTTCCTTCTAATGATTGATTACAACTATTTCTACGGACAGCTTTACTCTTACTCCTCATACTTAACAAATAACTATATTTTTAGTTATGAGGCACAGGTTTACTCTCACTTCTTACGGTTTTACTCTTATCACAAATTACACAAATCACAAATCACACAAATCACTACAACTACTTATACATATAAGGTTATTCTTATTTCCTACAACTACTTATCACAAATTACACAAATCGCAAATCACACAGATGACTACAAATCACTACAAATCACTACACACAAAGTGCAACATATTACAAATCACACAAATCACTACACCTACTTAATCGCAAATCACACAGATGACTACAAATCACTACACACAAAGTGTAAAGAAAAAATACGACAAACATACGAATACACAAACCTAATATCCTCTGATTCGCCGCAACAATAATCTTCAAGATTTCCAAAACTGAACAATCAAAAAATAAATAAATAAATAAATAAATAAATAAGACAGCAACACGTAGATCATAAGAAGCAAATACACAAACCACAAACCTACTGCCCTCCGCTAAGCTAAAATTGCTACAGCAACCGATGAAAGTTCACGAAGAAGATCTGCGCAGATACCGAGAAAACCACACGGAAGAGACACGTATAAATCTCCAGTGCATTCTATTATTTGTTAGCTATTGAAAACAGGCTAAAAGAAGCGGCAAAACAAACGAAAGGAAAAAAGCGGGAGCCCACAACCCAAAACTGAGTCCAACACTGTAGGGACAACTGTAGCTTTTAGCTCGACGCTCCATTATATACTTAGTAATGCCAACCCGAATCACAAAAGTGAAATTCTAACAACAAACACATGTGTATATCCCCAATAAATCAATTAATTAGAGATTATTGTTCGTTGCACATTGCCTTTATTTTATGGTCCCACTTTTTAGTGGTCAAAAGCCCTTTTAGGTTGATGTACACACACCACCAAGTTTCTCAAGATAGATGCTCGAAATGAAGCACTCTTCCCCTTTGTCCCAAAAAATTGGAACCCCATCACAAACATGATAGCTCAACCTCGCCTTTAAGCATGTGCATGATCGCAGGAAAAACACAACACAACAAAGGTAACTAATGTTAGGAAGTCCAACACAAACTGGAGAATGTAATCTTAAGTTGTAACTATAATGGAGAAAGGATAAATCACACACACACATTTACAATCTTATACAGAAAAGGTCAACAAAAAGACAACTAGACCCATGATATATGAACATGTGTGCATGTAAAGGGCCTTCTAAAAAGACAACTATATACCCATAATATATGAATGTGATATATATGTCTGCCTCTTATTCAGTTCTATGCATATGTCTGCTCACTTCGTAGCCATCACGATAACACATTGACACCATCAACTATAAGGGTAGGAGGAGTCATGTGGCTCTAAATTTTAACCCTCCCAAATCCCTCTAATCACATCCCTCCAACTCATTTTACCCCTTCAACCCTCCCAACCAACCCTTCCAACTCATTTCTTAGGCATTCATAACTTTTTCAACCCTTCCAAAATTTTTTATTTTTTTTTCATTTAATTTAATCAAACATTTATAATAAAACCATTTAATAAAACATAACAATCATCCATTACATAAAATCACTCATCAAACTCCCATCCATGCCTCGCCGCAATCAACCGTTTTTGTTCAAGCATCCACGCTAACATTTTCGGATCGGTGATGTGTGCGTGTGTGGTGTTGAAGAACTTGAAATCACTCCTGGCGGTCTTCTCCCTTTGATGCTGGAGTTGTGCGTCCAATAGTTCTTGCTTCTTCGCATTCGCTTCCTCCATGTTTTGCTTTTTCTTTGTAACGTAATCAGCGGCTTCCACCCTAAAAGCATCCCCCCTCGATGATGCACCACCCAAAACACTCTTTTTCCCCTTGACTTTCCTTGGGCGAGTAGAAGTGCTATCCTTGTTGTTCTTGTTCTTGTCGATATACGCCTCGACCCCGACCTCGACCTCGACCTCGTGAGACACTAGCTACGTTTTGTGGTTTTTGTTTTCCTCTCCATGGATCCATTCACGGTTTGGTTATGGTTTGGTTATGGTTTGCTTTGGTTTGAAAAATGGAAGTTTTTTAAAGAAATGAATGTGTAGAAGATGGGATTTTTTGAAATAGAAACGGCTATTTATTTATTTATTTATTTATTTTTTTAAGCTTGCAACGGTCATTTTTTAATCAAACTCCTTCATGCAGCCGCTGGTTCCACAACCACCCCAATCCAACCCTTTGAGCAGCCCGCTATGTCGGCGCCGGTGTTTTCAAACGGGCTAGCCCAGCCCGTCTTCAACCCGCTGTGACTCCGTATCCCCTAACAACCATATCCATATATCTACATTCAATGATTCAATCAATAACTTCAATATTTTCTTCTTTTGTCTGATGTGAGAGAAAATCTTTCATATAGCTTCAAGCTCAACCCCAACTATTGATGTCTGATTAGAATACACATTTAGTATTGCGATTGTTATACCACACTATCCACTTATTTATGTACTTACACACATCCATAACATCATCCACAACACTTTTGCACCGCATCATTTTGTATAGTACTCAAGATCGCTGATGTTCTGGAACTCACAGAATGCGCGTGACATCAAACAACATCCTTGAGATAGATAACACATTAAATTCTAGATAACAGTTAATGAGTAAAATAATTTGAACTAAGAAACCTAAAAAAGTAAATGGTCGCATGGGTCAATTAAGTAAAAAAAGTTGAAAAATAAAGAGTTGCCCCAAAAATTGTTTAAATGCCAAAAAAAACATCTTATATCACATTTTAATAAACACAAAAAATGATTATTTTCAAAACACTTAAACCAACCACTTTGCCACATTTAGCTTTTTCAAGTAAAGTAATTGTTTTATATGCTTAGAATTGCATTCTTAGATGACTTACAACACGTTTTCTTCAACCATTTGACCCAACTCCTTTTTAAGTCAAAACACTTAATTTCACATATTTGACCTATTAAACATAAATAGTTTAACCCAAATAGACTCATCAACAGGCCGGAAGTTCCACCTTGATGTTGTAAATTATATTTGGTCGCCAAAGTGGATGTACTTCTACATGAGTAGTTAGACTTATTTAAACCACTGCAAAAGTGGCTAAAGTTTGCTAATGTTCTTTCAAAAAAGTTTAGAGTTCATACCTTGTAAAGCATAAGTTTAGGAGTTGAAAACAGTTACGGTGTACACCGGTAAGAGGGCGTACATCAGAGTTAAATACTCATACTTTCCGAATAACCTAAAAAAAACCTGTCCTTTTATTCGTTTAGTAAAACTTCATTTGAATTGTTATTTTTTGTTTTTTTTTTTTTTTTTTGGTAATTATGCTTTCTGACTTTTTAGCCGACTAATTCACGCGAGTTGAATCCATTGCTACACAGATTCAAACCGGTTAAAGATCTTGTTTTTCAAGACATTGGCGTGACCACATTAGAGTTGTTTGCACCTAGTAGAAATTGAACCCACCTTTCCGATTTTAGTGATCATAGTTATAAGCATTTGACACAATTAAACTAGTTGTTTGTCCAATAAATAGTAAAGCAGCTGCCCCAAACATATTATGTTCGATGACACTAAAACGACGTAAATTAAATGGTGACAAAATACGAGAAAAAGATAGTTTCATTTTATATAATGCTTTTAGCGTACATTGGTGCGACTAAGGTGTTGTTTGTTTATTAAGACATTTTGAATCTGAATCTGATTCGCACATCTGAATCTGAATCTGATGCGAAAATGTCTGAATCTAAATGATATAATGCTGTTTGTTTTTCTTTTTACGTAAAAACGTCGGAATGGTTTGCATTATTAATGTTTGCAATTTAAATATTAAGCAATTCCTCTCGATGATAAACATTCAAAGGCATCGTAGATCCGATATATTTGAACATCATCGTCGCCATCATTTTATAAATTGTTCCTATCATGTATTTAACGAAACCACAACAATATTAATTTATGGGTTTTTCTAACTTGTGCCCTAGAGGCACAAGTTAAGCACACTAAGAGTACACAAGGGCTCACGAAAAAGTACACAGAGATCCAAATAAATGTCGGTTTTCAGTCACAACCAACAACCCAAGAACTAGAATGGAATAATCGCGATCATGAAGATGACACACAGCAATATTGACAGAAGAAGAAGAGAAGCTTTGCACAAGTAAGTACCCTAATCGACTTTGATTAGTATTGAAAGAATGATGTACAAGACCCTTCCCCCTCTCATCTCTATTTATAGAGAATGAGAGGGAATCCTAAAACAAACCGCCTTGTATGTCGGCTGTAAAACAAGACCAAAATAAGGAAACTAGTTGTATTCGGCTAATACTTATTAGAATAAACACTATGACCCCTAGACTTAACAATAATGCTAATATAAAGACTAAACATAACAATTTCCACCTTAGACTTTATATTAGCCTATACCAACGCTCAGCAACTCCAAGCAGTGTTGAAACTTGTGTCCAGGTACCACCTTCGTCAAGGCATCCGCAGCATTGTGTTCAGTACCCACTTTCAGAACTTCAACCGTCTTTGCTTCCAAGACCTCTCTGATAAAGTGATAACGCACATTGATGTGCTTAGTCCTTTCATGAAAAACATGATTCCGCGATAAGTGAATCGCGCCTTGATTATCACAATTAACTGCCACAGTGTTAAGCTCCACGCCCAACTCTTCCAAGAGTCCCCTTAGCCAAATAGCTTCCTTCACAGCCTCCGTAAGGGCCATATACTCCGCCTCTGTAGTTGAAAGAGCCACCACGTGTTGTAGCGTTGCCTTCCAGCTTACAACACATCCCTGTACTAAAAACGCGTAACCTGTGATCGACCTACCTTTATCCGGATCCTTTGCGTAGTCTGAATCAACAAAACCTGTTACGTCCACATGGTTGCCATGATTTGTCCCAAACACCAAACCCACGTTTGCAGTACCCCGCAAATATTTCAAAATCCACTTCACTGCTTCCCAATGATTTTTACCTGGATTCGCCAAATATCTGCTAACAACACTTACTGCATACGCTATGTCTGGCCTCGTGCACACCATCAAGTACATTAAGCTCCCAACCGCATTTGAATACGGCACCTTACTCATCCTTTCAACATCACAATCCCTAACCGGACAATCCTTCAACGACAGCTTGAAGTGCCCACCCAATGGCATCTGAACCGATTTCCCATTGTCTATTCTAAAATTATTTAAAATCTTAGAAACATACCCGGATTGTGACACCCTCAGAATCTTGCGACTCCGATCCCTGATGATCTCCATACCAAGAATCTTCTTTGCTTCCCCGAGTTCTTTCATGTCAAACTCCTTATTAAGCAAAGACTTGATAGACCCAATCTCAGCCTTGCTTTTACAAGCAATCAGCATATCGTCTACATATAACAGTAGATAGATATACTCACCTGGTGCATAACTCCTGTAATATACGCAGCTGTCGTAACTGCTACGCTTAAACTCGTTGCTCAGCATGTACTCATCAAACCTCCTATACCATTGCCTAGGTGACTGCTTCAAACCATAAAGGGATTTCTTTAACAAACATACCTTGTTACCTTGTTCATATCCCGGTGGCTGCCTCATGTAGATCACTTCTTCAAGATTCCCATGTAAAAATGCCGTCTTTACATCAAGCTGCTCCAGCTCATAATCTCTACACGCAGTTAATGCAAGTATAACCCGAATAGATGTGTGTCGAACTACTGGTGAAAATACTTCATTATAGTCAATACCTGCCCTCTGTGTGAATCCACGAGCCACCAACCTTGCCTTGTACCTAGGCTTTTGAACACCTTTAATCCCTTCCTTTATCTTGAACAGCCATTTGCAGCTCACCAGCTTTTGCCCAGCTGGATGATCTACTAACTCATAGGTCTTATTCTTCCTCAGAGAATCCATCTCTTCATCCATAGCAGCTTTCCACTTAGAACTATCTTCACAAGCAACTGCCTCCTAGTATGTCAATGGTTCATGAGTATCTTCTTCCTCTGCTGCAGCAAACGCGTAAGCAGCCATATTACTCTCATCTCGAAACCTCAAAGGTTTCGTTCTTGTCCTTGGCTCTCTATCCCGAACCAACTGATAATCTGTGAGATCCGGTGTTTGATCATGATCCTGATCCCCTGCATCTTCATCATCGCCATCTTCCTGATCATCTGTCTGATCTTCCTCAAGCGAATGATTATTTAACCTTTGCAGTTCCACCTCAACCTGTAATTCCTCAACAGACTTATCAGTACCTGCACCAGAATCCTTCAATGTGTCTTTGTACATGACACTTTCATTGAAGACCACGTTCCTGCTAGTGACTATTTTAGGTGATTCATTATCAAGCCTATATAGCCTGTACCCCTTCACACCTTCAGGATACCCCAAAAGAACGCATTTTACCGCTCTCGGCTCGAGCTTACCTTGTTTAACGTGTGAATATGCGACACAGCCGAAAATCCTCAACATCCCATAATCACTTGGATGTCCCGACCACATCTCCATAGGTGTCTTTTTCTCAATCGCTGTCGATGGTGACCTATTGATAAGATATGCGGCCGTACATGTCGCTTCCGCCCAGAAGGTCTTGGGCAATCCAGACTGAATTAATAAACAGCGTACCTTATCCATGAGAGTTCTATTCATCCGTTCTGCTAATCCATTCTGCTGCGGCGTCCCGGCAACTGTCAAATGTCTAGCAATCCCACTCTCTGTGCACAACTGTTCAAACTCCCGGTTACAGAACTCAAGACCATTATCTGTCCTAAGCTTCTTAACCGTCCTTCCAGTCTGATTTTCTACTAACTGCTTTCACTCTTTGAACTTTCCAAATGCTTCGTGTTTGAACCTGAGAATATAAACCCATACCCTCCTGGAATAATCATCAACAATAGATAAGAAATACCTCTTACCTCCCAATGATTCCACCTGAGACGGACCCCATAAGTCTGAATGAACATAGTCTATCACTCCCTGAGTATTGTGCCTTCCTACACCGAAACTGACTCGATGTGACTTTCCCAGAACACAATTCTCACAAAAATCAAGCTTACCTAGACTCTTCTTTCCAAACAGCTCCTGCTTTTCTAGCACCTGAAGTCCCGCCTCACTGATATGTCCCAGTCTTTTGTGCCAAACCTGCGCAAGACTGTCTTTTTCTTCAACACTAGCATTAAGCTCACCCGCCACTGCATGGCCATCCAAAGAGTATACGCAATTATCCCTTCGGGTTCCAGATAAAATAACCCTGGAACCATTAATCACCTTGATTTTGCCCGACTGCATTTTTACGGTATATCCCTCTTTTTCAAGAGTTCCCAGCGATATCAAGTTTCTTTTCAATTCAGGAATATACCTGACATTGTGTAACACAAAACTTGACCCATCTTTCAGTTGTACCCTTACCTTGCCAATACCTCTGATCTTGCACTCCCTGTTGTCACCCAACAGTACCCTGCCCCCATTGCATTCCAGAAAATCAAAAAATAAATCTAACCTGGGTGTCATGTGGTATGAACCTCCTGAATCCATGATCCAATCTAGCAGAGCCTCTGCACTCATAACCATCATCACCTCAGAACCGTCATAAATCGAACCACTGGAGCTTGGCTGATCATCTTTCTTGACGAAACCATTTGACTTCTTGCGATTATTCTTTGGACAGTTTCTCTTCAAGTGCTCCTCAGACTGGCAAATATAGCACTTGAGTCTTCCACCTCGAGACTTTGATCTTGACTTTCCCCTAGACTGATGCGAATTCCTGCGATCAGTTCTTCCCCTCACATATAACCCTTCACCATCATCCCCCTTCGCCTTAGACCTTTCTTTGATTTCCTTTGAATTCAGTGTGGCCATCACATCCTCCAAAGTCAAAGCTTCCCGTCCATAAAGCAAGGTATCCACAAAGTGTTCGTATGATGCTGGTAAAGAAGTGAGTAATAATAAAGCAAGATCTTCATCCTCGAATTTTACCTCAATATTTGCTAAATCAAGAACGATTTTGTTGAACTCATCTATATGCTCGGAAATCGTACGTCCAGCCGGCATGTAGAATGTATACAACTTCTTCTTCAGGAACAACTTGTTGGCCAAGGACTTTGTCATGTACAAAGTCTCAAGCTTGGACCAAACCCCCGCTGCAGTCGTCTCCCCGGTAACCTCTCTCAGTACCTTGTTACCTAAACACAAAATCATGGCACTGTGAGCTTTCTTGTTTAGCTCAGCTTTCGCTGTAGCATCCATATTTGCGGGTAAAACCTCCAGAGCTGCTTCACATCCATGTTGGATTAATAAAGCACGCATCTTGACTCTCCATAACCCGAAATCACCAGTTCCATCGAATTTCTCGATCTCAAACTTGGCTCCCGTCATTCTTTAATCCCTTTATTAATTTGTTAAACCTTGTGAAAAACCCTCACAATCACAAACTAACAAAGTCCCTTGTGCAAAAATTATTAAAGTCTGTGTTTGAATAATAATAATACTAACTAGTATAATATACTTCGTATAATAATATTATACCAGCCCCACTTGCCTTATCTTCAATAACAATTGAACTATTTGAAGTACAGACAACCTTATCTTCTCTCCTTCCTGGTTTATATCGTCGACCAACACAAAAAAAAAAAAAAAAAAAAAAAAAAATGGACAGACAATAACCTGTCGATCTTCGATAAACCGGAAAACCAACAAAACCCTTGAACCTCCTTTTGTCGTAACACCTCGACAAGAAAAACCGAGCTTCAAGAACCCTAACTGTCGACGCCAACCTGCTGTTCCTTCTTGTAATTCTGAACCAAACTCAAGAACCTTCAAGATGATCGAACCTAGCTCTTGTTCAGTCTCCAACCTGGCTTTGATACCACTTGTCGGTTTCCAGTCACAACCAACAACCCAAGAACTAGAATGGAATAATCGCGATCATGAAGATGACACACAACAATATTGACAGAAGAAGAAGAGAAGCTTTGCACAAGTAAGTACCCTAATCGACTTTGATTAGTATTGAAAGAATGATGTACAAGACCCTTCCCCCTCTCATCTCTATTTATAGAGAATGAGAGGGAATCCTAAAACAAACCGCCTTGTATGTCGGCTGTAAAACAAGACCAAAATAAGGAAACTAGTTGTATTCGGCTAATACTTATTAGAATAAACACTATGACCCCTAGACTTAACAATAATGCTAATATAAAGACTAAACATAACAATCCACATAAAAGTACACTTGTTTGTACTTTTATATGGATCCCTATGTACTTTTTGCATGCTTAACTTGTGTCCCTAGATCACAATTTAGAAAAACCTTTATATATATACACATTTCACATGCTACCATGTCATTTTATAAAAGAATGTGGATCCCTATGTACTTTTTGCATGCTTAACTTGTGTCCTTATATCACTTTATAACTTGACTATTTGTTTAATTACACATATATTTATTTGTACTTTTACAGGAATCCAAAAAGTGTCTGACTGACATGGTTTCGTTTTGTCAACAAAAATTATATATATACACATTTCACACGCTACCAAAAAAAAGAAAAAAAAAAGAAAAAAACCAACTATAACATTGGGTCTGATGTGTTAACACCGATGTTATAGCTCCATGCCTCCATAGCGTCGAAAAAATTTGCATCACACTTAGTGCTCTAAGGTTAATTTAAAAGGATGATTACGCCTTTCGGGATCAAAAAATCTAGTTATTGTTTGCTTCTTTTTTCTTTCTCCATATCATATAAAAACCAATTCCACCCAAACATACAAAAAGAACAATTCCATCACCAACAACAATCAAAATCAATTCCCATTTCTTCAATCCATTCCCTTTTTTCCCATCTTTCAAAACCTTTACCATAAAACTCATTTCTTCACCCAAATTAACCACCTTCATACCCTTAATCTCCCCATACATATAACACTCTTTGCTCAAACTTATAAACAATGCACCAACACATGTACAATTGTCAATACATGAACTCGAACATGCCTCTTTTGTCGTGTTAACAATCTTCTTGTTTTCGTCTCTCAAAATGCTCGTTACACCTCGTATATCCTTCATTTCAACCGTGTAGGTCTTACAAAAGTTTCCCACAATCCCTTTTAGTTCCAAAATTGAGCATTCGTTAGAAAATGTACAAATTTCGTTCACTTGGCAAAAATTGGGCTCATCACATTTGCTTCTTAGAGCATGAAACGAGCCTTCGAGTTTCTTTGTTGTGGCTGAGTAGTAGTAAAAACCTAAGTTCCCGGTTGTGTTCTCCACGGCTAAAAACCTTAAAAGTTGGAGTCGTTTTGAGGGGATTTGTGCTATCTTGTGGCTATCATCGTTAAGTAATAGTAACCCGTCTGTTGCCAAGCGAATGAATGATATATTCTGGGGTTTGGGGCTGAATTCCCAGTACGAGTACTTAAATTTACCCGAATTTAAGTAAAGTGCAAGCTTTTCACGATGAATCTCAAATGAATAAAATGAACTTGAATTTGTAGGAAAGGAAGTTAGCTCGGTTCCGACATTTAGTGTTTGTCCCCAAAGCATTACATTTGTGGGAAAATGAAAGCTTTGCCATTTGATATTGTTGAGTTCATCCACAAGAACAAGATTCCCGGTGTTTGATAATTGCAAACTCTGTAACATGGAAGAAATTTAGTACAATGATCCAAAGAACGCGTCGATATTAAGCTCTTTTGTACCAAAATAAACGTCTATATATGTTCTAATACGTCTAGCAAGATGATTATTAGAATCGTTCTTTTTGACATAGTAAAAACTTTTATCAACTAGCTTAATTAGAGGATGTTATATAAATTGTACATTTTTAAAACTTTTTTTTCGAGGCTTTTTATTGACAAAACTAACAAGATGCTAGCGAGAAAATGGATTAAGACATTTTAGTACAAGAATAACTCGTTCGGATCACATATCTAATCAAACCATTTTGTTTCGAGAATTATTGTAATTGTCGAGAATTATTTTATGACATTTTATTTCATAAAACTTCAAAGTACACTACATTAAACCAAAATTACCTTTATACCCTGCCCAAATGTTGCGGTTCGCCATCCCATCTCATCATCATGGCCCGTCAATCGCAAATCTCCATCCATAGTGAAATCAATCACACATTTCTCATAGGTAAAAAACCGCGAAAAATGAGATGTGCTCCAAACCTTGAAGTCCCCAAGAAAAATGTCGAACGAACAAATATACTTTTGATCGATGGCTTCAATGCTAAGCCCGGCTCTAAAATTGGGCACGGGTTGGCTAGTCTCGAGTACAAATGCTTGTGCCACAAACCCTATGATGTACAAGCTAGGCACAACAAGGGTTGTTTTGGCACCTAGTTGAAGGTTATCTGTGGTGCAATGGCCATAAAAGTGAGATGAGAAGTGAATGAGTATTGCAAGTGAGAAAAGTAGGTTCATGAGAGAAATATTTGAGGTGTAGTTTTCACATATTTAGTGTGTGCTAAGTGTGTCAAGTGTCAGAATTGAACCAATGAGAGCAAAAAAGGTATGATTGTGTTATTTTTCCACTAAAAAGTTGGCATGTTAGTTAGTTCATTTTCATCCATATTACAAAAATAGTGTGGAGATGATTGTGTTGTCATCCCACTCCATAAAAGATGGCATGATGTTACTTTTTTCTATCCATATTAAATAAAATTTAACTGCTAAAGTAGTAATGGTTATAATAATGTCTTCTGCCTTTATGTTTTGGTTGTAGAGCTATTGAAAAAGGTTACTAACTAACTATGATCTAAAAGCTATCCAAATCACACGACTTGATTATGTCATCTGGCTTTCACCCTCTAAAAGCTCCAAAGTAGTGTTTCTTAGACCAAGAGTAGTGGTTTGGACATGAGTTGGGGTAAATCGCGACACTTGGCAGTGAGAGAAAAAAGGGGTGTTGAAGAAAAATTGAAGGTAATGGTTCAATGGGCGTTTTTTGTAATTATAATCATTACACAATTATTATTATTCTTAAATATATATATATCTTTTAATTAATTAAAAATAATAACACCCTTTCTCCCCATCACTACCCTCATTCACCTTCCGCCACGTACACTTCTCTATAGAACCTCCTAAACCCAATCTAACGGCCCAAACACCCTTCATCACAAATCCACAATTAAAATCCACCCCTTCCGCAAAACCAAACCTCCATTTCTCAAAACCACAATGCTGGATACCACTTTTTTCTCACCATATTAAATAAAATTTAACTACTAAAGTAATGGTTATAATAATGTCTTCTGCCTTTATGTTTTGGTTGTAGAGCTATTGAAAAAGGTTACTAACTAACTATATATGTTTTCTATTGGTTTCTATTACTTACAATATGATATGTCAGTGAGTTATTATCAAACGAGAAGAAAAATTAAACTGAAAAGAGTTAGAAGAAACCACAACAGACATCTTCAGATGCACTTACAAAAATAGATGCATATCCTTTTAAAATTCTCTTTCTTATTTAAAATGTATGTTTTTCTCGCCGGATCCCTTCCTACACGTGAGTATCAAGATTGCATTCATGATCAGATTTATTATAACTAAATGGTATTTCAAGTATTTGATGTACTATTAAAATTAAAAAATAATAATAAGCTAGTTATTCTAGAGTATTTTTATGTACTCTATTAAATTAAATCAAGCATTATCTTTATGTTATGAAAAATAGTTATTCATCTTGATTTACAAAAATGCATAATCATATTAATTGCAAAAGTGTGAGTGGAGGTGATACAAACCTTTTTGCCAAAGGGAAAATGGGAAGGACCCAATATCCACTATTCCTTATAGGACTACTTGCTGACCTCCTTATGATGTTTGAGTAACATAAGCAAGATACACCAAGATATAATAAGTAAGTATTAGTTATATATGAAACAACTAAATCACATAAACTTTTCACATTATACTGAGGGAAGTGAAAACTAGAACTCAAATATATATTTGATCAAAAAGTTTAATCAAACTTTCGATTTGGTTTCGTGAACGGAATATATAAATCTTAAGTATATATATTTCAAGTAGTTAGCAATGGGTTTTGACTTTTGATGGCTTATTATGTTGAGCAACATTTTTGGCATATATACATGTCATTTAACAAACCATTGATCATTGTACTAGTAGATTTCAATAATTGTACATGTAATTTTGGTAAATAACAAACACACAGAAACAAAGTAACAAACAAACAAAAAAGTATTGGGCTTCATGATTTTTCTCAAAAGTTCAAACTTCACTAATGGGCTTCGAGCCCATTAAGTGGATACTTAATTTGGATATTGGGAATTGGATGATCCAAAAATCTGCATAAGAAAAAATCAACTACTATAAGTTAAACATAAATAAAAACCACTATGTTGAATTTTCAATTACTATTTCAAAGTCTACATTTGCCGATTCAAAATTTCTTTAGACATATTTTTGGTTAACCAACCAAGTTTTACAATTTAGTTGTATTCATATCCAAATCTTGTCTTTTATCTATTATGCAAGTTGTCCAAATCTTGTCTTTTATCTATTATGCAAGTTGTTTGAGATTGAGATTGCTAACCAAATGTAACATAGTTGCATGGATATACATGTTTGACAAGTTCCTTTTGCCTTATAAACTAATATGGAGTATGGTTTTTGCGAATTATAGTAACCAAGTTAACTCTACTACTCCCCCGTTTCTAAATAAGTGTTACATATATTTTAACTTTTTGAATTCTTTCTTTTCAACTTTGACATTAACTATTATTTTGTGATATATAATACTTGATACAAAATATATGAATGAATTGAATTTTAAATATATTTTCATCAAGTATTATATAAAACAAACAAAAATATTTAAGGTTAAAAAAAAAAAAAAAAAAAAAAAAAAAAAAAAAAAAAAACCCTTCAAAAAGTCGAAACAAAACATTTATTTAGGAACGCAGAGAGTATTAATTTTATATCATATGCATAACTCACGGGATTAAAATATAAAGAAAATGTGAAATATTTGATAGGATCCGTTTCGGGAACGTAGAATGTAAGAGAAACTCAAATGTTAGAACTCCAGTCAAGTAGTGTGTTCAATATTTACGTATCAGCTTTCTCTTATACTAAAGTAATCGACATATATTTCTAAATTCCACAACGCACTACTATAGTTATTTTTAAATGATTAGTATCACGTATGATTATTTTATGCTTTTCCAACTAAAAATCGTATGTTTTCTTAACTGATTTCTAATAAAAACGATTGCAGATGTAAGAAAACAAGTAAACAAATTGATTAACTTTTAACAAAATATTAGAGCAATGATATGGAAATGAATACATCCAATCTATATATCAACTAAAACCACTACAATATTTTAAATTACTAACCAAAGTCTTACTGATTCAAAATTATTCATTAAATACATTTTGGTTAACCAACCAAATTTTACGTACAGTTTCCTTGTCTTCATATCTAAATCTTATCTTTTTTCTATTATCAAATTGTTTGAGATTGAGTAGTTGCAGGATATACTAGTTTGACATTATTATTTTTTTGCGTTATAAACCAACATGGTTTTTGCGATTCGCAACCAAGTCAAACAGTACTATTAATTTTAGGAAATTGCTAAACGTAACACCAAGGGCTACATTTAAATTATTCAGACACGCATTAGCCGTTTGTATCTTCAATAATAATTGCTCACTTCTGAATTTAACTTTTTTCAACCGACTTTATGTACAATAGTTATGCATAATTTTGTTTGTTAAATGTAGTCTTTAAAACTATGTTTAGCAAAACCCTTAATTTTATATAATTCACAGAATTTTAATATCAATCAAGTAGTCTCTTTAATATTATTACGTATCAGCTTTCTCTTATACAAAAGTAATCGTCATATATTTCAAAGCACAACAACGTACTACTGTAGATATTGTATATAGAATTGTAAACCAAGTCTCCTACATTATTTAGTGTACTAAAGTAATATAGTACTAAACATTAGCTATAACTCAATAATTTATCGTTTGACCATTTCTAAAACAAGCCATCTTTAACATTTGTTCCACCTATAAATACAACATAAGATCATCACAACACACCACAAACAATCTACAGTAAACCCTTTTGAGCATCAATCATTCAGAAGATGAACATCATTAGCTTGTTAGCTCTCCTTGTTTTCCTCATTTTTACTGTTGCCACTGCCTCTTCAGACTCGGGTTTGTCCACAAAATACTATGATCGAGTGTGCCCTCAAGCTCTCCCAACCATCAAACGTGTGGTAGAAGATGCAGTGGCACAAGAACGCCGCATGGGTGCTTCTTTGTTACGTCTTCATTTTCATGATTGTTTTGTTAACGTAAGTAACTTATGGTCTCATGTTGTAAAATTTATTCGTGCCTTGAATATCTTAGCCTGTTTTTAATACGTAATTTGTCTTATGTAGGGATGTGATGCTTCGGTTCTTTTGGATCAAACATCCACAATCGACAGTGAGAAAAATGCACTTGCTAACGTTAATTCTGCTAGAGGATTTGAGGTTATTGATAGAATCAAGTCTGAAGTTGACAAAATTTGCGGCCGTCCTATAGTGTCGTGTGCTGATATCTTAACCATCGCTGCTCGTGATTCTGTCGTTGCGGTAAGTTAAAACTTAAACATGTTATTGAAAACCAAAAAAAAAAAAAAAGAGAGCACAACGATACACTTGTATGGAATGCTTAGTAGTTTTAGTACTAAGCATAACATAAAATCTCAAATTTGTTATTGATTTTTTATTGTGTTATTTATGATAGCTTGGTGGCCCTTCATGGAAAGTCAAACTTGGAAGAAGAGACTCGACAACCGCGAGCCGAGACACCGCTAACGCCAATCTCCCATCACCATTCATGGATTTACCAGCACTTATCAAAAACTTCAAAGACCAAGGGCTTGATGAGAAGGACCTAGTCCTGCTATCGGGTGCACATACTCTAGGGTTTGCTCAATGTTTTACCTTTAGGGATCACATTTACAACGACACCAACATTGATCCAGCCTTTGCGGGTCACCTTAGGACCATTTGTCCACGAGTTGGAGGTGACTCAAACCTCGCGCCACTTGACCCTACACCAAGCTCTTTTGACACAAAATACTTTAACAATTTGATTAGGAAAAGAGGGGTGTTGAAATCTGATCAAGTACTGCTTAATGGTGGTGAAACCAATGAGCTTGTGTCAAAATATAACGAGGATAGAACAAAATTCTTTAAGGATTTTGCAAAGTCTATGATCAAAATGGG
>CP139502.1:39522409-39789146 GCA_021014915.2 Artemisia tridentata subsp. tridentata
TGAACTATGGAGAATGCTACTTGTACGTGGGAAATGGAATACGTGCAGCAGTAGAAGCCATAGGGACTTTTGAGCTAGTTTTACCATCTGGTTTAATTTTAGTTTTAGACAATTGTCATTACGCACCTTCAATTGTTAGAGGTGTCGTTTCAGTTTCTTTTTTATTGGATTTGGGTTTTAAGCATACTTTTAATGATAATGGAATTTCTGTTTCTTTAAATTCTGTTTTCTACTTTAATGCTATTTCATTAAATGGTGTGTTTGAAATTGACATGGATAACCATGTATCCAATAGAAATAATTCTATGTATAGCATCGGGAATAAGAGAACCAAGTCTAACTTGGATTCGTCTTATTTATGGCACTGTCGCCTTGCCCACATAGGCAAGAAACGCATGGAAAAGCTGCTAAGTGATGGGCTTTTACCTAATATCAATGATGATTCAGTTGATAAATGCGAATCTTGCATATCTGGGAAGATGACAAAGAAACCTTTCCATAGCAATATGGAAAAGGCTTCTGATCTACTTGGATTAATACACACGGATGACTGTAGTCGTTATGGTTATGTTTATTTACTTAAACATAAACATGAAGTCTTTGAGACATTCAAGGTCTTTAAAAATGAAGTAGAACTTCAACTCGGAAAGAAGATTAAGGCACTTCGATCCGATCGTGGTGGTGAGTATTTGAGCCAAGAGTTCAAAGATTATCTGACTGAGTGTGGCATTGTCCAACAACTCACATCTCCTTATACTCCACAACAAAATGGTGTATCTGAAAGGAGAAATCGTACCTTGTTAGATATGGTACGATCAATGTTTAATCTTACAACTCTCCCATTATCCTTTTGGGATTATGCTCTTGAAACGGCTGTTCACGTTTTAAATAGGATTCCAACTAAGAAGGTTGATAAGACTCCATATGAAGTATGGACTGGAAAAGCTCCCAACTTTTCTTACTTAAAGGTCTGGGGTTGTGAGGCGTTTGTTAAACGTGACTCACCTGATAAACTCCAACAAAGATCTGTTAAGTGTATCTTCGTAGGATACCCTAAGGAAACAAAGGGTTACTACTTTTACTTCCCACAAGAAAATAAGGTCATCGTCGCTAGGTACGGTGAATTTCTTGAAGATAATCTAATATCTCAAGAATTTAGTGGGAGATCATATGATCTTGAAAATGATCATGAAGATACGTCACCTTCTGAAAGTACTAACACACTTCCTGTGGAACCTGAAAGTTTAGGTCCTCCACCTGAAGTTGAAGTGGTACCCATCCGTAGATCCTCAAGATCTACAAAGGCACCTGAGCGTCTATGTTTAAGCATAGATGATGAGGAAACGTTTCTATTGGATCACATTGATGAACCAACTAGTTATAAGGCTGCCATTAATAATCCTGAAAAGGACAAATGGCAAGCAGCCATGGATGGGGAAATGCAATCCATGAAAGACAATAAAGTCTGGATTGAAGTAGATCTTCCACCCAATGCTAAGGTAGTTGGGTGTAAGTGGCTCTTCAAGAAAAAGACTGATATGGATGGCAAAGTACACACCTATAAAGCTCGTTTGGTGGCCAAGGGTTTCACTCAAACATATGGTGTTGACTATGAGGAGACTTTTTCTCCTGTGGCCGACATTAGAGCTATTAGGATTCTTATAGCCATAGCTGCCTACTATGACTATGAGATTTGGCAAATGGATGTCAAAACCGCATTTCTGAATGGTCGCCTAGATGAAGACATCTATATGGCGCAACCTGAAGGTTTTGTAAATCCAGAATTTCCTGAGCGTGTATGCAAACTTCAAAGATCCATTTATGGATTGAAGCAAGCATCCAGGCAATGGAATAAGAAATTTGATGAGGAAATCAAGAAGTTTGGATTTACTCAAAATTTCAATGAGCCATGTGTATACCACAAACTTAGTGGGAGTAACACTACTTTTCTTGTCCTATATGTTGATGACATATTAATCATGGGAAGTCACATACCAAGTCTTAATGAAGTTAAGGAATATCTTGGTAAATGCTTTGCCATGAAGGATTTAGGAGAAGCAGCGTATATCCTTGGAATCAAGATCTATCGAGACAGATCTAAACGGTTAATCGGATTAAGCCAAAGTGCTTACATGGATAAAATATTGAAGAGATTCAATATGCAAAATTCCAAGAAGGGATATTTGCCCATGCAAGTTGATCATGGCTTAAGTAGCGAAATGTGTGCTTCTACACCTGAAGAGGTGGCATACATGCAGAAAGTTCCATATGCTTCGGCTGTAGGATCTATCATGTATGCTGTTAGATGCACAAGGCCTGATGTGGCATTCGCTCAAAATTTGACGAGTCGATATCAGCAAAATCCAGGGAGAGATCACTGGCATGCTGTTAAAAACATTCTTAAGTATTTAAGGAATACCAAAGATATGTTTTTAGTTTTCGGGGGAAATCCAGACGCAGAACTGAATGTTACAGGTTTCTGCGATGCGTCCTGGCAAACTGATAAAGATGATACGAAGTCGCAAACGGGTTATGTCTTTGTCATAAATGGAGGAGCAGTAGATTGGAAGAGTAAAAAGCAGAGCACAACGGCCATGTCTGCTACAGAAGCTGAGTACAATGCTGCATCAGATGCTGCACAAGAAGCTGTTTGGATAAGGAATTTCATTACGGATCTTGGAGTGATGCCGTCTATTGAATTACCTATAAATGTGTATTGTGACAACTCTGCTGCAATCACATTCGCCAATGAACCTGGAGTTATGAAAGGCGCCAGACACTTTAAAAGAAAGATGCACTATGTTCGTGAACAAGTCGAACTGGGTGAAATCAAAGTACTCAAAGTTCACACAGATGACAATCTGGCTGATCCTTTCACGAAGGCATTACCTAAAGATACGTTTAATCGGCATGCTCAGGGTATTGGTCTTCGTTTAGCAGATAGTTTCATGTAAATCTGTTGGATTAGTATTTCGATAGGGACGTGTAAACAATTATTATTTTAATGAAATAAAGTGCGGATAACGTTTATTCTCATTATTAATATTTGTGTCCTATATTTGCATGTTTAAATCCGTGAATAATTTATTTATTCTAAATAGTCCGTTGTCAATTAATAATATAGGAATATTATTAAACTAAGACAAATGTGAGGATTGGTAGAATGAACTGTAAGGTTGAGACACCAATGTCACATGATATTCAATATTGGATAAATTGAATATAGGACTTATCCCAAATACATGATTATACTTTATGGATCATAGTCATTAAGTATATCATGAATATTTATCCTCAGACTTGAGATGACAGATAATTGCCGAGGATGTAGCTTATTTTCTGTAAGGTGGTCTAACGCTAACCGTAAAAGGTAGTTATAAGGGCTATTTTCAGAAATGATGCGAAGTTCAAGGGTTATGCTCGCAGTCAATATGGGATTTGTTCCTTCAACTTTGTGTTGAAGTTTAATACTGCTTGGCCACTCGTATGGTTGACAAGATGTTTGCGTGCGCACGCCCAAAGTCTATCTGGAAGACGTTCAGATGTTTTGGTAATCTTGTTCAATTATGTATAAACGAGAAACTAAGTTAATTATGGAATGACAAAGATCCATATCCAAATTAACGCGGTATTAGTAACAAAAGGATAAGTATGATGATTAATTTCATCACATGTGGTTTTTACCAGGAGAACCACAACTCGGATCGAGCTGGGGGCATTGGGAAGGTTAAGCTAGGCTGACCCATGTCATTGCTATATTAATGTTTATCCAAGTGGGAGCTGTTAGGTTTTGTGTATAAATATTAATATACGTATGTCCGGTTTCGAACCCGAGGCTCGGGATTGCACACATTAGCGTGAAAGTTTCAATGATGAATAATTAAATAATTATATATTTCATGTATTTATTTATTTATTCATTTCACTAATAAAAACACTTAACGACGGTTAGTACTTAACGGGATTTTAACTAACGACCGTTAAAGGACTAAACGTGAAAATAGGAAAGAAGGATCTAGAATCCCTTGTGGGATGTCAAGATCGACCGAACCCTCCCCTTAGGGTTTAAGGGTCGGTTGTGGTTTGGCTTGGAGGACAAGGAAAGAAAAACTATAAATACATCCCATTGTGTTTTAGTTTTCACCAAATCTTGAATCTCCTACAAGCCTAACTTCTCTTCTTCTTCCCTCTTGTTAAGGCTAGTCGACTTTTTCTATTCCCACTAGGGAATTCGGCTTGAGCTTTTAACATTCAAGTGTTTGGTTTGTTGGTGATCAAGAAACTAGCTTTTCTCATTGAAACGCTATAATTACGTGTGTACAAGAACGAGTGACAAGCTTCCTTTAGCTTGTGATCTTGGTTTAGTCGATCCATACATAAATCCTATTAGGGTTTATAATTTGTTCTTGTTCAAGAGATTCCTTGTTCTTGCTAGGAATCATTAAGGTACGTGTCTTGTTTAATTTAATTAATTACATGTTCTTGTAGATCTATTCCGCTGCGTGCTTTTGATGATGTTATGTGTTTATGATTTATTTATAGTTCACATATTACAACAGTATGAACTTTTCTTTTTTCATCATTTCTCAAAAGTTGTTTCTTTTCTTATTTTAATGATAATGATTGTAAACTGGTGTAAAATAATCCATGTTTAATTTGCATTGTTTGTCTATAAATTTGGGCTTGGGTGATATAATATACCTAAACTATTATATGTAACAATGATAGTTAATGCAAAAAATACATATGCTATTGTGAAAGGGAAGCATATTTGAGTGAGTTTTCCATAAGATAGCGATTTGCATGCAACAAAAATCAAATGTAAAAATATAATTCAATAGTCAAAAGGTCTTCATGCACATGTTAGTGACATCTCAACCAGTCTAATTAATAAGAAATTTATTAAACAGAGTTGAATTTCAGTACAAGAATTTTAGTTTAATGATTTGGTCTAAACTTTTAAGAAAAGTCTCCAAACACTAAATATTTAATTTCTGTCTTTGACTCTTTCTAAAACCTACAATCTTCAATATTTGTCCCACCTATAAATACAACATAAGACCACCACAACAACACCACAATAAAAACCATTTGTACTAAAAAGTAAAAATATAAAAAAAAGCCCTTCAGATCAAATTATGCAGAAGATGAACATCATTAGCTAGCTTCTTATCTCTCTTTGTTTTGTTCATGTTTCAAATTGCCACTGCATCCTCAGATGACTATGGTTTATCGACAGAGTATTATGATCGAGTGTGCCCTCAAGCTCTTCCAACTATCAAACGTGTGATGGAGGATGCAGTGGCACAAGAACGCCGTATGGGTGCTTCTTTGTTACGTCTACATTTTCATGATTGTTTTGTTAATGTAAGGAACTCATATATAGCTATTTCTTTTTTAGGTTTTAAGCTTTAAAATTTAATTCAGCCTTGCATACCTTAGCATGTTTTCTGATACAACATTTTTGTATTTATGTAGGGATGTGATGCTTCCATTCTTTTGGATCAAACATCTACAATTGACAGTGAGAAAAATGCAGGCGCTAACGTGAATTCTGCTAGAGGATTTGAGGTTATTGATAGAATCAAGTCTGAAGTCGACAAAATTTGTGGCTGTCCCATTGTGTCGTGCGCTGATATCTTAACCCTTGCTGCTCGTGATTCTGTCGTCGCGGTAAGTAAAAACTTAAACATGTTAGTGACAAAAAAAAAAGATGAAAAAAAAGAGCACAACGATACACTTATATGGTATGCTTAGTAGTCTTAGCACTAAGCATAACATAAAATCTCAAATTTGTTATTGATTTTTTATTGTGTTATTTATGATAGCTTGGTGGCCCCTCATGGAAAGTCAAACTTGGAAGAAGAGACTCGACAACCGCGAGCCGAGCCACCGCTAACGCCAATCTCCCATCACCATTCATGGATTTACCAGCACTTATCAAAAACTTCAAAGACCAAGGGCTTGATGAGGAGGACCTAGTCTTGCTATCGGGTGCACATACAATAGGGTTCGCTCAATGTTTTACCTTTAGGGATCACATTTACAACGACACAAACATTGATCCAGCCTTTGCGGGTCATTTAAGGTCCATTTGTCCACGAGTTGGAGATGACTCAAACCTAGCGCCACTTGACCCTACACCAAGTTCTTTCGACTCAAAATACTTCAATAATTTGATGAAGAAAAGAGGGGTTTTGAAATCTGACCAGGTACTATTCGGTAAAGGTGAAACTGGTGAGCTTGTTTCAGAATATAATGAGGATCTAACAAAATTCTTTTAAGGATTTTGCAAAGTCTATGATTAAAATGGGCAACATTAATCTATTAACGGGGAATAGAGGCCAAGTTCGTGACAACTGCAGGAGAGTTAACTCACAGTAATCTTAAACTTTTGAGTTAAAGTTTGACATGGTTACAAATATATTAAATAAATCTTGGAATTTGTAAACATGTTAAACTCATGGAGGTGATTGTTTGAAAATTCTATTTTTATTTTGTAAAATTGTCAATTGTATATTTGTTTGTTGTTGAATAAGAGTTATTAATCAGTTTTGTTTCTTATATTTTTTGTAAAGCTTAAGTTGTTTCATTATTGCTGATTGTTATCTAAATACTTTCTATCTTGAAAAACAAAATGCTGACATTTTGTGTTTTGGTTTGCAGCACAAACGGTACGACATTCATTTCTTGTATGTAAATCCATAGCAGTTTAAAATTTCATTTGTTTAGGTTAGTAACTTAGTTTTTGATTTACAAGGTTACTCATAAATAGAGTTTCATGAAACTGTTTAGAGAAATGGCAACACATATTGGAGTGATGGTCATTAGTTTTTAGAACTTAAGTGTGTCATGTAATATGTAGTTAATATTGTGGGCTAGTAGTATTAGTTTTCTATAGTCCAAATGTATAAGTGTAATACATTTACTAAGCCCACTACATGGTCCATTGTTAAAGCCCATTCAAAGCCCATGAATGTGGCTGTCTTTCATATTTAACGCCACACACACACACACTCAGGAAAGGAGTGCCTCATTTTGTAAGAAAAGAGTGTGTGTGTGTAACTTGTCTTTTGTTTATTTCTTTCACATTGAAGCTAATAAACATTTGACCAAAATATACCTATGATCCACATCTCTCTTCTTGTTCTTAATATGTGTATGTGAAGCATCATCTTGTTCTAGTTTGTGTTTGTATGTTAAAGTGCTCGGTGTTCATTCTAAGTGAAGATCGACTTTTACAAGTGGTATACATAGAGCAAGGTTTCAAGGTAGGATTCTTGTTTGTGTTCGGTTCCAAAAACAACCCTTGTAACGTTTTCTATCTAAAAACGCTACAATCTTTGTTTTTCTTGAACGTCATACGCAAATCAAGATCAAGTAAGTTGTGTTTGTTTGGTGTTTATTCGAAGTGGGTCTTCAAGCTACTGTGATAATTCACTTGTGTACACTTGTGGAATCTTGGATTTGGCTTGTTCTTCATCTTTTTGATCGTATGAATCAAAAAATTCTTGTATAAGAATTGTTTTGATTATTTTAATACAAAAGGTGAATTATTGAAGTTGGTATAGTTGGTAGAAAAGTGGCAGAGAAGCATGGGGAAGTGAGAAAAAGGGCAAAAGTTGGTAAAAAGTAGCAGATTTTCGCATTTCAGAAAGTCAAAGGTGTCTAGGAATTGCATTTCTCTCGGAATTGCTTCATTTCTCTCGGAATTGCATATTTCTCGCAATTGCTGCTGTTTCATCGCAATTCGTCTCGCAATTGGCACTTTCATCGCAATTCATACTGCTGTCTCGCAATTGCTCTATCGCAATTCACCTTCGCAATTGGCGCAGTTCTATCGCAATTGGAGTATCGCAATTCAGCAAGTGTCTCGCAATTCAACTTCTATCGCAATTGAGGTGCTGATCTCGCAATTGGAGCTTCTTATCGCAATTGCTCTCGCAATTCAAGTGTGCTATCGCATTTGGTCTCGCAATTCACACTTAAGACTCGCAATTGGTGCAATTTTCGGAATTGGCAACTTCAGTCCTTGTACTTTCAGCTGAATTAGAAGATCTTTCGGATTTGGCACTTCAGGCCCTCGCAATTGTGATTAAACGACTTCAAAGTTAGATAACTTTTGAGGATTTGATTCGAACGTAATTTCATCAACTCGAAAGTGAACTCGGTATTTTTACTCTTGTATGAGAGTGTAAAATACTTCGACAAACGGTTATCTAACCTCTTGTATAAGAGTGTTAGATTTTATATAAATTACCGATTTATATAAATTAGATATATTTCTATCTAAATTGATATCTAGCCATAATTTGTATAAATTTTGGTCAAATTGAAATTTCTATAGAAATTGTCGAGTTTATCTAAATTGTAATTTACATAACTTTTGTCGAAATTGTAAACTTTTGACTTTGTCTTAATTATACTCTAATCAAATTTTGTAACTTTATTTAAATTTGTTTCGTTCAACCAACCCTACAACTTCATCGATCATCAACAACAAACCAAGGCTTCACAACAACATCAACCAAGTTCAACCGTCAACAACAACGTCTCCTACTTTGTTGCAAAGATCCTAAATCCACTTTATCATACACAATATTTTAAAGATGACTACACAACAAGACATTCATGCCGCAGGTTCAGAAAACCGACCTCCAATGCTGGAAAAAGGTGGTTACCTTCCATGGACGAGTCGTATGCTTCGATATATGAGATCCAAACCTAATGGACAAGGTATACTCTTGGTTAAGTCCGTCAAGAAAGGTCCATTCCAGCCTAGTGAGATTGAAGAAACAGCTGGAAATCCTAATGCAGAACCTCCTGTCGATCCAACGTACAAAATCCAAGAGGAATCGGATTACACTGAAGCAGATTGGAAGCAAATTGAAGCTGATCACCTAGCAATGCATCTAATCCAACTCGGTCTACCACAAGAAATATTTTGTGCTGTAGATAGCTGTGAAACTGCCAAAGAAATGTGGGATCGAGTTAGACGTCTTTGTCATGGTACAGAAATTGGCATTCAAGAAATGGAAAACAAGCTTCTGACTGAATGGGAGAAGTTCACAGCAACACCAGCTGAACAGATTGAATCTTACTACACACGGTTTTGTACTCTAATGAATGAGTTGATCAGAAACAATTTGGCACCTAAACAAATTGTTCAAAACATCAAGTTCATCAACAACCTTCCAGAAGAATGGGGACGATATGTTACTATTGTCAACCAAACTAAGAATCTTCATGATGTGAACTACGATCAACTCTATGACTTTCTCAAACAAAACCAAGCAGAGGCAAATGAAGTCAGAAAAGAGAAACAAGCAAAACAACAAGATCCTCTTGCACTCATAGTCCAATCACCTACACCCGCAACAGTCAGTGCACAACCATCATCATCATCATCCACTCAGCAATTCATGCAACAACAGTATATTCCACAATCACCATTCTACCCACAACAACAACATGTAATCCCACAACAACAATACCCACAACACCCAGATCAAGACGATCAGGATGAGTCAACTGCTGCTTTGACTCAAGCTTTTGCTTACCTATCAAAAGCATTCCAAGGACGTTACTCCACACCCACCAACAACAATCAACGAATCTCATCGAATACTCGCAACAAGCAGATTGCACAACCGAGTTTCAACATGGGACAACAAGGACAGATGGTTGGGGGATATGGGAATCAGCAGGGATATGCTCCAAGATTTCAGATGGGCAATCAGAATGCAGGGCAGTATGTTGGTAATCAGATGGGTCAGTATGCAGGGAATCAGATGGGTACAGCTGTTGGTAATCAAAGGGTACAGAATGCTGGGAATCTGTTTGGGAATGTTGCTCAGGGAGCTGGGAATAGAAATCAGGGAAATGTGATGAAGTGCTTCAACTGTCAGGGTATTGGTCATATGGCTAGGAACTGTCCAGACAAGCCGAATAAAAGGGATCCAGCGTATCTGCAGAAAGCATTAATGTTGGCAAACAAGGAAACGGCTGGACTTCAGTTGAGTGCAGAAGAGAATGACTTCATGGCTATTATGGACAATTCAGAAGACCAAGAGGACATCGATGCAAACTGCATTTTCATGGCAAATCTCCAGGAGGCAAAGTATGACACAGACTCAGAAGCACCTCCTGCTTTTGACACTAATGCGGTTTCTGAGGTACAACCATATGCTACATGCACTACAAAAAAACAGGCTTTCAGAGACTGAAAAATCAGTCTCCGATACACCATGATCAGTTACGGATGGTCTATCAAGGACTGATTTTGCTAGTCACTAATCAGTGGTAGTAGCTTAGTTGCGGAAAGTGACGTTATCAACTGAAATTCAGTCCTTGTTGTATCGAACCAACGAGGACCAGAGATCAGTCACCAAAATAAAAAAGTCAGTCCTTATTTCTATGGTTTGGGATCATGTTATTTCAGTCCCCAATGCATATTATCGGCAACTGAAAAGTCAGTCGCCAATACTATGTTTGATCAGTTACTAACACATGGATTTAGGGACTGAAAATTAGTCCATAAACATTGTTTATAGTCCCTAATACGTTTCGTTGTTTTGTAGATCACCGTACCAAATCAGTCTCTAATAATAGGATTCAAAAACTGATTAGTCTCTGATGAAAGTCTTTAAAGACTGATTGTTAGTCACAAAAAACAGATGAATTAGTCCTTAATTTGTTTTTCTAGTGACTGAAAATTAGTTTCAAAATATATGTTAATCGATACAAAGTAACATTCAAATCAGTCTCCAATATGATAGCGCTGTTCCATTATATTTCTATTATAAACTAAAAGTTAGTGGCAAATACAATTTAATTCAGTCTACATTCACAATGCATACATGACCCCTTACAATAGTATATAAAACTCCAAACCATAAACAATAATAATAACAATATTTCTTTAAAGCATAATAATCACCAATCCAAATAACAAGAGTTTACAATTCAATATGTTTAAAAATAAAACCAAATTGAATAGAAATAAATTTGAACGTCCTATATATCACTATCGGTGAATGGATCATCGTTACCATCACCGTTACCATCACCTTCAGTAGTATTTGGTGAGTCTATTATGCTCTCGAAGTCTGGAAATTTTTGGCTCAAGAATTTTGCCAATTTCTCATAATTACGTTTATACGGTTCAAGTTCACTAACCTTTGCTCTCAATTCATTAATATCAGTCGAGTTTTGTTTAGGTGTTGAGTCAACTTGTTGAGATGATTCAGCTGCTTCTTTCATCCAATAATATTTTTTCCTCATCAGTAGCCCAACACCCACCTCCCATGCTGACTGTATTGTCTTTTTCGACCACAAACACTTTTTATGGCTTGTCTCTGAATCGTAACCTTTCCATCATTACTTACATCAAGCTTCACTTTACCTGCCAGCATAGTAATAGTTATTTTTAGTCAGTTATCTCTTCTTTGGGTTCTTTAATACATTAAGAAAACAAGATTTAAGCAAACGTGAAACTAGCATAAATACAGCAGTTTTTGAGGCATTATATTATCAGTTGAAAACTGTAGAAGCAAGCATCTGGATATATTTGTGTTGTTTAGAGTTGTAATAACTAGCTGTTGGAGTGTTTCGAAAAATCTAGGTCATCCTTCAGAAGTTCCCAGACACCCCAACGATTGTAGTAAACATGACGTGTAAAGCCTGAATAAGTATATTATTGGTTTCAGATGTAACAAAAACTATGATGTCATATAAGAGCTCAAGATGAGACTGGTTTAGGTTGTTGATAAAATGCTTTTCAAGGTTAATGCACAGAATCTCAAACTGACAACCCAAAAAGGAAAAGGTGGAAGAAAGATAGGTTCTAGGAAAACACCCCATTTCCTACCAATTAATTCATAGGTATTTGAAAGAAAATAAACTGAAGACTATGGAGAAGAACTACAATAAGTGATGACAGTACTTACATTTACCAGGTAAGGAAACCTGAAAGCATGCTGGCTTTCACCTATATCAGCAAGACCAAGTGGTGGCCCGACTTCCGCATCCTTAGCTGTACCACTGAAACTAACTGGTGTCTTTGATAACACCGATGTAAATCCAGGTGCTTCACTCATATTTCCTGTAACATTAACACATCTAGATCACTATTGCTGCAATAATATTTAGACGAGTGTGATGAAAACACACGCCAATGACTGCTACACGTTACAAAGCTATAAGATTATAAAGGGATAGTAGAAAAAAGAAATCCAAACTCATTCAAACAAGATATATGAAATATTTAGAACATGTGAATCGAAACAAAACACATAGATACACATAACCTTTAGTCACACCCTATACAATAACTGACAAACCATAAATGAAACCATAACATTCTTGGTAACTTAGGGATCTAAATATTAAATGTCGGTGGCAAAATGGTAGACGGATAACGGATTCAGGCCAGAATATGTAAATTTACGTGGGTCAAAAAGGATATCGTCATTTGAACTGTAAACGGTTTTTGTCGCTTGTTCTTCAAGTTATGCAAATAACTAATGCATTGAATATAATTACATATGCATATCAGTAAGATACTAGTAAATTTGTTTTTATATAGAGAAGATTTTCGATGGTTGTTAACATTTAGATATATGCTTGTTTTGAACCCTTTGATCTATTTGACGGTGTCCCTTTTGAACAATGTTTTTATAAGTTACACAATTTGGCCCATAGTGAATATCATAATCAAACAAGAGCATGTATGCATACCTGTGGTTTCACTTCTACTATGTACTGACCACTTTTCACAACGACGGGTTCATTAGCAAGCACACTTTCAAGATGGTCCAACATTTCCTTCGCCTGAGCTGAGCCGAAGCCTGGATCAGCATCTTGAAAGTGCCAAACCAATGCACTTTCTTTTCTTTCAATGTAAGAACCATCCGTGGATTCTGTGTACAGTTTCATAACAGGCTCAGCCATCTGCATCCATCCGAAATTGGCATTTTGTACACATGCTTCCCATTCTTTATCAGCCGGCCACCTAATCAAAATAGTTGATTTGTTAGTTTTAGTAAATTTTAAAATACCTTGTAATAGTTTATGCGTAGAAAGATCTTATATATTTATACCTCATAAAGTAACCATGTTCGGCTGCGATCCCTAGTTTCTCACACGGGGCAAACCATTTGGCAAGATCTTCCTTACCTCGTCCACTAACAACAAACACCTTGTTCTTAGGATCATTGGTTAGTCTGTTGATAATGCAGATAACATCAGCACTTGGACATTTGTCAATAGATGTTTGTGGCATAACAGTGCCATCATAATCCAACAAGATGGCTCTATTCTTGGAACGATCATAAGCCTCCATTATGGCACCTGAGGTCAACTTCCTAAACATGGGGTCAAGAGCTACAACTCTAAATCCAAAGCTCAACCCTATACCCCAACATCTTCGTCTGAAATGGTCAACACAAGTCCTCTCCAGATCTTGAAAGAAGCTACGTGACCAGTAACCCACATGATGGGTACTGACATATTTATAATGCTTCTCGTGACGCATCTGTTTTTCAAAATCTGCAATCGAGATAGCATCATACATTGCTTCAGCAGTGGCATCTATGTTCCACGGGTTGACCCGTATAGCACAACTTAAAGAAGGTGAACAACCCACAAATTCAGAGACCACAAGCATGCTCTTTTGGGGTGAATTTGAAACATCGGATCCTGATATCCCTTGTCTGCATAAAATATACTCGTATGGAGTAAGATTCATACCATCTCTTATAGCTGTGACAATAGCAGCTTTAGAGATAGTGTAGTACGCAGCCTTTTCGGTTAAAGTAAGTGGTCTGTCAATAAGCACAATAGGACTGTAGCCTGGAAGTCCCAACTCCTGATTGATTCTTGCAGTACTTGTTCTTATCTTTTCTTCTATCTCCTCCACATGACGCCTACATAACCATCTTTCTGGCAGCTAGTATAGAACTGATATAACCAGATAATAAAAATCAAAATCACTTTATCCAAAGACCAAAATCTGCTTATGTGTGTATTTTACAGTTAGAATAACTTCCCAAAGTGATATTATGGCTGAATCATCGTATACATATAGCATAGCAATCAAAATTTAGTATGAGCTCAAACTTTTTTGGATTAAACCCTGTACCTGATGCACGATACCAGATCCTGGTGGAACAACAAGCATGTTTTGGAAAGCTTTTGATCCCCACTTGAGAAAGGAAAATCTCTCCTTGTTTCTTCGAAATTCAAGTTCCATGTTTGCTTGAACTGCATTTGCTGACCTAGTAACATCAACTTGAACCGAATGATCAATCACAAGATCCACTGGAACCTGAAGCAAAACATCACAAAGAAATAAGTCATATGTTGCCAGTTTTGCATAGGCGCAAATAGAAGCCCTGAATGAAGTCGAAGACCCATTGTCATCATAGTATTCTTTTAATCAATATGCAGATACAAGACATACCAAAGGATTGATCTTGTTAGAGTCGCCACCTAGATTATTCATGGCATCACGCATGACTGCAAGGTCAACAACAGCTGGCACACCAGTAAAATCCTGTAAAACAAGACACAAATTACGATTTGATATCAACATAAATAATACACGATGGAAAGTTAACGTGCTGAAATAAATCAAAGTATGTACCTGCAGTAGTACACGGGCAGGCTTGAATGGAATCTCGACTTGCTTTGGAGCTGTCTTCTCCCAATCAATAATCTTCTCGACATCTTCCTTAGTAACTTGGAAATTATCACAATTACGGATCTCAGATTCCAAAAGAATCCTAATGGAATATGGCAGCTTGTCTGTTTTTCATACCAAAAGAATTATAGTTATTCTACAGTGACATGTTAAACATAAGTACTGCCGTAAATGAAGATCACCAATTATCACAACTGTATGAACATTCTAAAACAACGATTTGGAATTTGATACTAATTTTTGGTCCAAAATATGTCGAAAACTAGAATAGCAAGATTAAGGATATTACCGATCCTTGGATCATTAAGATTAGGCAAGCTGTAGAACTTTCCAAACTCTCCGCCGCCAGACTTGGGTAGACCGGTTAGAATTCCACTGAAAGGATTCTGAGACGCTGTGCATGCATTTAAATACACGAATAAGAAACAAAGCCTGAATGAAAAGCACATATGCGATAAACAAAGTCACTCATCTACCCAATTTTTGCAAGATTATATATATCACAAACGCTTATAAAGTCTCATGTGTCTTAGATTCCGTTTGATCCTACCTTTATACATATAAAATAGATGTGATAAATCTCATAAGTCGATTGTACACAAGTATATGACTTGTATTTTGGTATACAAGTTCCCTTTATTCGTTCTTAGTACCAAAATTCAACTTTTCCCGTAGACCACGATAACTACTTCACACACAACAACAATCACTTTTTCTTAAACAACTAATCATCCGAACATCAAATCAATATAACGACTAATCACTACAAAACTAGTAGAAGCTAACAAATACAAAATCTAATCAAACTAAACTAACGCTCACTCAACAAAAACTGAACAAAACATAAACTGAATGTCATATCTCAATCCTCCAACTCGAATTCACACATTCAAACACTATACGTATATAATCTAACAAATAACAACAATCAACATCTCATTTAATTATAAGCACAGCAATCTAACCGAGATGAAACTTATAGCCGCAATCAACATCTCATCACCTCACAACCTTTAATCACCAAAACAAACACTCGCATAATATGAAAGCGGAAAAAGCATATATTTATCAAAAAATAAACTGAATCAATCGAGTAAAAACACAATTACCTAAGAGTGACGAATGTAAATATTATCAACTCGAATAAACTGAATCTGTTAAGTTTCTTCAGATCGAATTGATGATATTTGTTTTTAGAGGCGGCAACTGCCCAAAATCTAAAGATATATCCCCCTTCTCCTTTTTTGAAATGAGAATAAAAACAGTCCCTAAACTTTGAATTTATTGGTATTGGTGTTGAATGAAAAATGGAAAAGAAAAGTGACAGGATAAGGAGAGATGGGTGGGTAGTTAGCAAAAGAAATAGAGAAGAAAAGAGGGAAATCTTGGGGTTTTGATTTTGGTGAAAAATTCTAAGAGGGAAGAATGAGAGGGAGAAGGAAGAGCCAATGTTTTTGGTATAAAAAATATCTAAATTTATATAATTTTGTTTCTAAGAACTAGTTAAAATTAATATTTATATAGATATAAATTATGCCAAACAAATTTGGTTTATATGTTTGAGTTGTTGTTTATGCGTTTGTTAAAAGGACCGGCCTTGTGTTCTCGCATGTCATCATTCCTTGGAGCGTCATTAAGTGTCAAATGGTTTTGATCTGCATTTTTATGGCGGTATGTTGTCTCTGCGTGAAAGAGCAGCAACATAGATGGAAGTAAATATGGATAAACTCAACAATTATGTATGGTATGTATTGAGGGTTTGGGTTGGTCGTCCATTCGGTTTCCCACGTTCGGTAAAGACCCCAAAATGTAACAAGAGTCACGAGTTGGGGTAACACTCACGAGTCGGCTGAGTTGGTTTGTGTCAATTACCCTAGAGGATAATAGACTTGAATGTGGAGTTCCCAAGGCAGGATATGTTGCTTGGGATTGGCTTGGACTATTTCGAGAAAATGGTCTAGTATTTATAAGGAGACCTTTAGGGTTGTGAGAACTCGTAAAGGCAATCTGATGGTCTACGTGGTGTGTAAAGTAGAGTGCGTTGATTGGCTATATGCCTATATGCAACTTTCTTGTTATTATCTTGAATGGAAGTGGTGTGTATAGTATAGTGGATTGACGATTGCTATAGGCACCACGACTTATTATATATGGTAAGAACGTAATAGTCCTTTCTTTAAAAGGGATCGGATGTCGCGCTCGATGAAGCAACTCATTGATATCATTATCCCGATTACACGTCTTAAATTGTCAACACTCAAAATGAAAGCCATCGGTGAATACTAAAGATGTTATGAACGTCTGAAACTTGAATTCTGCTCGAGTTCCCACGTCACGGGGGTATAAACCGAGGTTTCGTGCGTGAACCCCTAAGTGTTACACATAAATAGCAATCCGTAAATAGGTTTATACACAAACTTACAATTACTAACAACAATACAAATATATGTAGGTCTTAAAAACAAGTGTAGTACAATACAATATATAGAACCGTATATTCTGTCGGTAATCCATTTTCGTCCGTTTTTGTCAGTTTTTATCTGTTTTTGTCAGTTTTTATACGTTTTCGTCCGTTTTTATACATTTTCGTCCTTTTGTTACGTATTTATATGTTTTTGTCCTTTTTTACGTTTTCGTCCATTTTTTTACGTGTTCGTCCGCTTTTTTACGTTTTTATACGTTTTCATCCATTTTAGTCCGTTTTCTTTACGTTTTTATATGTTTTCATCCATTTTCGACCGTTTGTATACGATTTCATTCGTATTTTTATGTTTTCATCAGTTTTTGTTTGTTATATTTTAAAGTTTTTATACGTTTTCATCCGTTTTAGACTTTTTTTTACGTTTACGTCCATTTTTATACGTTTTCGTCAGTTTTTTACGTTTTCATCCGTTTTCATACATTTTCGTCTGATTTTAAACGTTTTCGTCCGTTTTTAAACGTTTTAGTCCGTTTTAATCTATTTTTATACATTTTAGTCTTAGCTATGATGTCCACGTATTAGGGACTGAGTTGTGATTCAAATTCATTCACTAACAAATTTCCCTCCAAACTTTTTTAATTGCGCAAACATATTTGTAACTGAATTTTAGTCTTAGGTATGATGTCCATGTAATAGGGACGCAGCTGTGACTGAAATTCAGTCACTAAAAAATTTCCCTCCAAACCTTTTTATTGTGTACACATATTTGTAACTGAAACTTAGTCTTAGCTATGATCTCCATGTATTAGGGACCGAACTGTGACTATAATTCAGTCAGTACCAAATTTTTCACCAAAATTTTTTATTGTGCAAATATATTTGTAACTGAAATTTAGTCTTAGATATGATGTAGATGTACTAGGGACTGAATTGTTACCCTTATTCAGTCACTAACAAATTTGCCTCCAAATTTTTTCCCTATACAGGCATATTAGTAACTGAAATTTAGTCTCAGATATGGGGTCACTGAATCGAGGACTGATTTTTAGTCACCGTAATCAGTCAATAAAAGGTCAGTCCTTAAAAGTATCAGTTACCGATGTTATGCATCAGCGACTGATATATCAGTCCCTATAAATTCAGTCTCTGAAAGCCTTTTTTTGTAGTGATGTCACAATAATGAAATGTTTGATATATCACATCAAAATGAACAGCATCCTGAGACTCCTAAACTCATTTATGATACATACATGGATGAACCAAGTTGTAGTAATACTAATTTGGTAACTCCAGATATGGATTCTAATGAAGAATTCGAGTCACAGCATACTGATAATGATGAGGAAACACGTGCTATGTTTGAATCATTATTGCAAAATTATAGTGTTGAAATTGAAAAGGTCAAAAAGGTCAATCGCGATGTTAAGGCCGCGAATGAAAAATTGACCACTGAGCTTGAGAGGTATAAGGTGAATGCAAGAGCTTATGATTTTCATAACAAAAAACAGTCGGACCTTGAGGTTAGCTTAAAAGATTCTGAATTAAGAGAGAAACGTTTACAAATCAAATTTGACACTCTAAATGTTAATTTGAATAACCAAATTAAATCTCTAAACAAGGAAATTTCTGAACTAACCAACCAGCTTTCAAAACAAAAATCAACTTATTCCAATCTTGAAAAAGAAAAGAAGGAGTTGAATGAAAGGTTTTCAAAACGTGAAAAGGATCTTCTTAAAGAGATCAATGACAAAAAGGAAACCATTGCAAAGTTGGATGATTTGCTTGTAAAAACGGGTCATTCTGCACAAACAGTTAACTTGTTAATAAACGATCCAAACCCGATTTTACATACATTAAAAAAGGTGGCTATCGGTTATGAAAACCCTTATATTCTCAAGAAAGCTCAGAAAGAACAGAATGTGCTTTTTAATGGTAATTTAATAAATGCTATCCATGGCCCTCCTTCGGGTTATGATTCTAGCGAAACGATTGAGCTGGCAGAAGAGAGTCGTAAGAAAATGCGACAATTGAACAGAGAAATAAAACCCATTGACTATAATGAAGCTAACAAACTTGCTGGGGTTCATCTTGTTAAAAAGGAGTCACCTCTGTTTTTTCAAAAACCAGTGGTTTTCACAAGACAAAAAGCTGTTTCAAAACATCTGCCTAACATCGAACAAATGGCATCTAAAAACACTTATGATTCAAGTGCAGCTAGACTATATTTGGTTGATCTTAAGCAGAGAATTGAGAAACTTCAACGTATTGTGGCTTCCAAAATTAACAATAACAAGTTTGAATGGTTTCCGGGTGTTCAGGATGAACTGAAAAAGATTTTTGAAAAGGAAATTAATCCACATGTTGCTGCAATCTATGCGGTTGTTCAAAATGTGGAAAATAATCTTTTAAAAGAGTCTGCAGAATTCGTTAAGGATCACAAATCCTTAGTGAAGGAAGCTAATGAATACTTGGAACACATAAAAGTTTTGGAAAAGCAAAATGACTCTCTCTCTTTCAAAGCTCTATCAACCGATATCATGTCTATTATTTTCCAAACATATTCTGTTGAGGATGATGAAACACTTCGAGCTGAGACTTCTCAAATTGTTGAAAAATATGAAAAGGCGCTTTTGAAACTTGAAAAACAAAATGTTACATATTTTAAACAACTTGATACGAAAAAGGAAGAATGCAAGTATGACAAACTGTCGTATGAGCGTTCTTACAAACAGTTGAAAGAACAAATTGATCTTTTGAAGTCTCAGCTTGCAAGTCAAAAAGGGCAAGGTGAGGAAACTACGGGTATTGCACCATTAACCCCCTTGCCTAATGAAAAACAAAAAGAGAAAGCAGTTGTCAAAAATACTAATGTAATAGCGCCTGGCCTTTATAGGATTAGTCCCACTACTGCGTCTACCTCTAAACCTAAAACATCTAGGGCGTTAGATAAAAGTAAGAACGACAATCCAAATAAATCTAGGAATGCTACAACATCTCAGGACCACAACAAAAATTCTAATGAGTGTGCCTTACCTTCTACAGGATTAGAAAGCACCACTAGGAGCAAGCGAAAGCCTAGGAGCACTATCAAGAAATCTAGAGTATCGCCTGTCTCTGAAAGTGAATGTAAGGAAGTAGAAGAACACCCTAGGAATTTAAAGCTTTCAAATAAGGAACAAATATCATCTGGATGTAATGAAAAGACCAGTGTTTTGAATGCATGTAATGAATCTGTTTGTTTAATGCAAGAGAAATCTTTGTCTGAAAATGCTTGTGATGATATTGTTTCTGATAATGTGAATGATAAGCCTGAACAGAAAGATATTCCTACACGAACTAGTGCTAAGACTAGATACCTTAACAGTCTCATTGTTGTATCTAGGACCATATCTAGTACTCTATTGCCTAGGGACTATCTTAAGCTTTGTGTATGGAAACCAACGGGTAGAAAGTTTACACGTAAGACTGGCAAACAAAAAGTTGTTCCCTTAGAACAAAATTAAACCATCTTTGTGTATGCGGTTCATGTGTTACCCCTAACCCATGGAACCAGATGTAATACGGTTTCCAAACGCAAGTGTTTTCTGTTTATGGCAGGTCATCGAGATTTGTCTTTGGATCGTAGACTCGGGATGCTCCAAGCACATGACCAGGAATCTGAAGCTGCTGATCAACTTTGTATGGCAGTTCATGGGGACTGTAAGGTTTGGGAATGATCATGTTGCAGCTATCCTGGGTTATGGTGATCTTCGTTTTGGGAATTATTTGATCACTCGGGTTTACTATGTCGAAGGGTTGGGACACAATCTGTTCTCTGTTGGGAAATTTTGTGATGCAGATTTAGAGGTTGCTTTTAGGAGAAACACTTGCTTTTTAGAAATTTGGTTGGAAATGATCTCTTAATTGGGAATCGTGGCACCAATCTCTATGCAATTGACATAAACCAAATGGCCTCTTCATCTCCGATTTATCTCATGACCAGGGCAGGTGAAACAAAATCCTGGTTGTGGCATAGACGTTTGTCCCATCTTAACTTTGACACGATCAACAAGCTTGCCAAAGACGACATCGTCTCCGGTCTTCCTAAATTCAAATACACCAAAGAACACCTATGTCCATCATGAGAGCAAGGAAAGAGCAAAAGAGCAACATATAAACCTAAACCCTTACCCAGTTCGGTTGATAGGTTGCATTTGTTGCACATGGACTTATGTGGCCCGATGAGAGTTCAAAGCATTAATGGGAAGAAGTATATTCTTGTAATTGTTGACGACTATTCAAGATATACATGAGTAAAGTTCTTGAGATCAAAAGATGAAGCACCAAGAACCATCATCACCTTTCTGAAGCGGATTCAAGTTCTACTTCAAGCTCCGGTTAGGATAGTAAGAACGGATAATGGCACGGAATTTGTCAATCAGGAGTTAAGAACATTCTTTCAAGAAACTGGTATTACCCACCAGACATCAACTGTTAGAACTCCACAGCAGAATGGGGTAGTTGAAAGAAGGAATCGAACCCTTGTAGAAGCTGCTCGCACTATGCTGATCTATTCCAGTGCACCGTTATTCCTATGGGCTGATGCTGTTTCTACTGCTTGTTTTACTCAAAACCGATCCCTAATCCATCCAAGATTCAATAAAACCCCATACAAACTTGTCAACAACCGAAAACCGGATATTTCTTATCTTCATGTATTTGGCGCTTTATGCTATCCAACAAATGACAGGGAAGATCTGGGAAAGTTGAAGGCTAAGGGTGATATTGGAATCTTTATTGGGTATTCTGAAAACTCGAGGGCATTTAGGGTGTATAACAGGAGAACGAAAAAGATCATGGAGACGATGAATGTGAAGTTTGATGAAATTTCACAAATGGCTTCTGAGAGACTCGCTCTAGAACCCGCGCTTAACCCGATGACTTCCGGACATATCAGTTCGGGACTCGCACCTCAAGGAGCTCAATCAATTCATGACGAACAACCCACAACTCAAGAAATGGATAATTTCTTCGAGTTCATGTACGATGAATACTATGGTGGCGCTTCGAAAAATGCATCTAACCAACATTCCGCTGCACCCACTCAACAACCACCACCACCACCACCACCAAATCCAGATGCATCCACAACATTCGAAGCCGGCGCACCAACTCCCTCAACATCAACATCATCTACATTTACTCCAGCAACTCCATTCATTGAAATTGTTCTACCAAGAATTGATGAGCAAGAACAAAATAATGTTGTGTTAGACGATGAAGTCTTTGAAAATCCGTTTGGAACGGAATCTGGTGAATCATCTTCCAGATTACATGAACCGACTAACACGCAGTTATTCAGTCCAAGGTACCCTTCAACTCTATAGTGGACAAAAGACCATCCGATTGAACAGGTTATTGGTGAACCCTCAAGACCAATTCAGACGAGAAAACAGATTCACACCGATTGCGACATGTGCATCTATGTCTGCTCAGTCAGTCTCATAGAACCTAAGAACATTCGGGAAGCAATGGCAGATAATGCTTGGATTGAAGCGATGCAGGAAGAACTTCTTCAATTTCAAATCCATGACACCTGGGATTTAGTTCCAAGACCAATTGACAAACTAGTCATTGATCTTAAGTGGTTATGGAAAAACAAAAAGGATGAAGAAATGACTGTGATTCGCAACAAGGCTCGTCTGGTGGCAAAGGGATACAGAAAAGAAGAAGGGATAGATTTTGAAGAGTCATTTGCACCGGTTGCAAGGCTTGAAGCAGTCAGGATTTTCTTAGCTTATGCCGCTCACAAGAACATCACGGTTTATCAGATGGACATCAAGACAGCTTTCTTGAATGAAACTCTGAAAGAAGAAGTGTATGTGAGTCAACCAGACGGTTTCGTTGACAAAGATCATCCGGAATACGTCTACAGGCTAAAGAAGGCAATCTATGGTTTGAAACAAGCCCTAAGGGCGTGGTATGACGAGTTATCATCTTTCTTGTTGTCAAATAATTTCACCAAAGGAACAATTGATCCAACCTTGTTTACAAGAAAATACAAAAATGATATTTTGATTGTTCAGATTTATGTGGACGACATAATATTTGGGTCCACTAATCCGACACATTCAAAACATTTTGAAAATCTCATGAAAAGCAAATTCGAAATGTCCATGATGGGTGAATTAAAATTCTTTTTAGGCTTACAAATTCATCAATCCCCGCGTGGTATTTTTCTTAATCAGGCTAAATATACAATTGAGATTTTGAAAAAACATGGTATGGAAAATTGTGACTCTGTTGGTACTCCAATGGTCACTTCACCAAAAATTGGCGCTGACCTATATGGGAAACCCATGGATCCGAAGAAATATCGGAGCATGATTGGTTCTCTCATGTACCTAACTGCAAGCCGACCAGATATTCATTTTGCTGTTTGCTTACTTGCACGGTTTCAGGCAAGGCCTACCGAACTTCACCTCCAAGAGGTTAAATGGATCTTTCGATACCTTCGAAGAACCATTAACATGGGACTTTGGTATCCGAAGGATTCGGAGTTTACACTAATTGCCTTTTCAGATGCCGATCATGCTGGATGCCAAGTAACAGCGAAAAGTACATCAGGCGGAGCGCAATTTCTGGGAGAATAGCTCGTAGGCTGGTCATCAAGGAAACAAGATTGCACTGCTTTATCAACAGCAGAGGCCGAGTATGTGTCTCTATCTGTGTGTTGTGCTCAAGTCCTTTGGATGAGAACACAACTCACAGATTATGGTTTCTCTTTCAACCGCATACCTTTATATTGCGATTCAAAAAGTGCCATAGCCATCTCGTGCAACCCAATGCAACATTCGAAGACCAAGCATATTAGAGTCCACTACCTCTTCAAAAAAGAGCACGTTGAAGAGGGTACTGTTGAATTGTTTTTCGTGAAGACTGAATACCAGCTCGCCGATCTATTTACTAAGGCCCTTCCAAAAGAGCGGTTTGAAAACTTAGTTCGTCAAATTGGCATGCGAAGCCTAACTCCCGAAGAGTTAGAAAGTCTTCTCGAATCTTATTGATTTATATCAAAAAGCTTCGCATGTAAATATTTTTGTAAATATATACTTGTTCAAAATTAATACTGTAAATACAGAAAATTTCAAAAAGCCATAAAAAATATAAAACATCAAAAACCAAAAATATTCTTCTCACGACATGTCTCTCGTCTAATCAACATTTTGTACGTACTTAGAAATGTCATTCAACAATGATACGGGAATGTACATATGCTTGAGCGAGAGTTATTTTTTTTATGTTTTTCTAAAACATGTCGTTTCTCAAAAAATTTCTTCATTACGGCTTTCGTGCATTTCAGTACGAAACCCGCGCTACATTGAATGACTTCTGATTATTTTCGATCAGGACTCGCAATGTTAATGGCGAAAAGCAAATACCTTGAGCACTTAATCAAAATGATTTCAAAGAGATTTTTTCAAAGTCTTCAAAATGCATTTTGTGCTCAAGATAACTCCCTCTAACACCCTTAACTGCTTTTAAACTCAAATGTTTAAATAAAATGCTCTGATTAAGGGGGAGTATAAAAAGAAAAAATGTTTCATTTTTCATGCTAAAATCAGTACGTCTCTCCACAAAAAGTTTCATTTTAATCAACTGTTTTCAAAAATACCACTTCATGCTATTTTTGAGGGGGAGATTAAGTGTTTAAATATATGGGGGAGAGGAAGTGATTAAAATGTGATCTAAAAGAAGTTTTGTCGTTTGAATCTCAAAACGAGTTCTTCAAAAAGACTCAGCATGAACCCTCGAATTGACGAAACTAACTGTCCGTTATCGAAAAGACTAGTCCTGGACGGGTAATAATTTCAAGCTGGTTTACCAGTGATGCAAGCGTGTCTCGCAAAGGACTTGTCTGAGTAGAATGTACTAATTCGAGAGATGATCATTGAATATGACCGGGACGGGTAATAATTTCAAACTAGTCTAACTATTGATGTAAGCGTGTCTCGCGAAGGTCGTGTTCATTGAAAGTCGATCATTTCAAATGTGCGAACTCAACCCAACATGTGCAATTTATTTCAAAAATGCATGAGCACATGTGAAGGGGAAGTGTTTCAAAAATGTAAAACTCTCGATGTGTTAACAAAATGTGTTTTCTCATAAACACGTTGAGAGATTTTCACAAGGTTTAATGGCATGTGACAAATAATCTAGGATAATCATGGAGTAATAAGGTGATTATGGTTAGGTTATGTCCAATGATCCGCCAGAACCGGAGGGATCTACCCAAGGACAATTCCAATAGCTTAGCATTAGAAGTCCTTAGGAAAGATTGAAAAAAGGAGTATAATGAGAAAGGAGAAAGAAGGGGTTGAAGAATTAAAAAGAAAAGTTTTTGTAAGGGTGAAAAGAAATAGCCCTCCATGAAAACTTAGGTCAGAAACCGGGTCAATACATCTGCTATCGGTATTCACTAAGGTGATACTGGTATTGAAGACAAGACGTCATGGACCCAGTGACGCAATGCACCACCCCTCCTATCCACTCAGATATCTCTTAAAAGATATTTGTTTCATTTCTCACGGAGAACACTGCATAATCTATCGACCTCTCACTCCGAGATGAGTTGATATTGAAAAGGTGGCACTCTGCTCCATGCCTCCGTCGACTAAAACCAAAACGCACATTATTGAGTCTAGAGACATGAGATTCATCAAAAGATCTCTTAGGAACACTTCCTATGTAATACACTTGTGCTCATCATAAATGATACAAGTTGTATGAGTCTTAACGAGATCTAAGGATCTTGCCTCACGACATGATGGCCGAAGGACGCTTTATTGCTAACTATTTTATGCAGGTACCGAAGAAAGTCCATCCACCATCATCATCTAGTAATGAAGAAGCATCTGGAATGAAGGAGGAGATCAAGGCAAGAACGACCAAGAGATGACTCTTTGAATATCACAGTGCATGAAGGAACATTGAAGGAAGACTATTTTGCATTGACACACAAAGTTCAAGTCATTGAAGACAAAAGAACAATCAAGGGACCATCATTTGAATGACCATCCCTTAGGGGGAGATTGTTAGCAATTAATTTCTTAATTGCAAAAGTGATGGTCATTAGTTTTTAGAACTTAAGTGTGTCATGTAATATGTAGTTAATATTGTGGGCTAGTAGTATTAGTTTTCTATAGTCCAAATGTATAATTTTAATACATTTACTAAGCCCACTACATGGTCCATTATTAAAGCCCATTCAAAGCCGATGAATGTGGCTGTCTTTCATATTTAACGCCACACACACACACTCAGGAAAGGAGTGCCTCATTTTGTAAGAAAAGAGTGTGTGTGTAACTTGTCTTTTGTTTATTTTTATTTCTTTCACATTGAAGCTAATAAACATTTGACCAAAATATACCTATGATCCACATCTCTCTTCTTGTTCTTAATATGTGTATGTGAAGCATCATCTTGTTCTAGTTTGTGTTTGTATGTTAAAGTGCTCGGTGTTGATTCTAAGTGAAGATCGACTTTTACAAAATTCTATTGAATTAGTATAAGAAACTTACAATGGGAAGTATCTTGATGCTTTTAAATGCTATGGCTTTGTACAAAGTATTTAATAAAAATATCTAATAAAGTATTAAACTAACTTAACTAATCCGGCATCTTGCGACACATAAGCTTGATATGATGTTGTAGAGTAGAAGCCTCATCTTGTGCAGAGATACAGGGGTGTTTGAGTTTCTGTGAACTGAATGGACAAAGTATTTTGGTTGGGGCTTTTGGGAGTATATTATTATCCCCTCGCAAGTTGGTACAGAGCAAGGATTACACATGTCTAACGTAGATAAACAACTGTAATCAAGAGGTTTGCATAAACCCTTGGTGCGGATGTCAGATATTTGGTTTTTTTTTAGATGAAGGTAGAAAGTATTTCGCCTTTTACCCAAAAAAATACTACCTTTTACCCAAAAAAAGGTAGGAAGTATTTCGCCTGCTTTTACCTTGTTTTTCAAAAAATGGTAGTCAATCTCTATGTGTTTAGTCCTAGCATGATAAATTCGATTGGATGCTAATGCTATGGAGGCATTGTATTGGAAAATATATGATGGATTTTTGAAGAACTGGAAAAGTATCAACTAAACTGTATGTATAAACTAGTTTATTGTCTCGTTTATCACGCGTAAAATTTTACAAACATTGATCGATTCACAACTAAGTCAATTTTGTGTCTTCGTTTCTGAATATAAACTCGCTATACAAGTTGATTGTTCGATTTATAGTGTTCATTCGTTCTTTTTCCTAGGTATTGTAATTTTTTTATTAGTTAAACCGATACTGAATCAAATTTGTATCACATCAAACCGTTCCGAAAAGTAATCTGTTTGTTTGGTGTGATGAATCAGACTTGCATTCTCAGGTTTTGTGGTTGAATCAAATGATATAAACTGTTATTGATTGATTAATAACTGTCAGATACAATGTGTATATATAGTTAATGAACAGGCATGAAGTGAATGGGTGTGATGGTTCAAATTGACCCAATAGACACAACCCTTCATGACCAACTGTCATAACCATATTAACTGCTATAACCGACCAAACTAACACATAACGAACTATTGTACATGTCATCAATCCTAAACTGAGTTTTATGCAACCTTATTGGTTACTTTACATGTCTGCTATCTAAGTTACATAACTAACTAACATAACTGATTTGTGTCATTAATATCCAACATTCCCCCCTAATGACAAAATCAGTATGGTTCCTTAATCTTCGATCTTCGTTCTTCATTTGATGTGTCTTTACAGCAATGGTGCGCCAATTATTATTTCATCATCTTCGTATTGAGCTAAGTTAGCCTCCTCCTTCTTCGTACATTCATGTTTGAAGTGTCCAAATTTATTGCACTTGAAACATTTTATATTTCTCTTGTCTTCCTCCTTCCATTTGGTGCATTCATATGCAAAGTGACCGAAATCACCACATTCATAGCATCGTAGTTCTTTCTTGCTTTGTTCTCCTAGACTTGTACCTCTTCCGCGTCCTTTTTCTCCTTTGCTAAAATTTCTTCCTTGACCCCTACCATAGCTTTGATTACTTGCACTTGCCATTAGAAGTTTGCTTTGGTAATCTTCTTGCGGTTCATCTTGACTCTTGAGGCGTTCTTCATAAGTAGTTAGTCTTCCAACAGCCTCTTCAAACGTCATGTTGTTAATTTCTGAATATTGCTCGATGGATGCCACAATTGGTAGAAATTTCTTTGGAACGGAGTTCAGCAACTTTTCCACTAGTATTTTGTCTTTAAGATTAGAACCAAGACTTTTACATTTGCCTCTTATGCTTCCCAATTTTCCCGCAAAGTCGTTCACGGTTTCGTTGGTCTTCATTTTTAACGTCTCCAATTCGCTTCTTAAAGTTTGTATGCGTGCTTTCTGAACTCGATCTGCTCCTATATATCGTACTTTAATTGATTCCCATACTTCCTTCGCAGTCTCATACTGTGTGATGAACACAATTAAGTACATTTTATTACCGTCATTTATCCTATTTATTTTACTTGTTTTATTATATTATCTGTGAGAATTGATACGTTAATGTTTACTTTTGTAATTCTCAGGTAAAAACAAGTACTATGTGAAACTTGGCGATTTTGGACTAATTATGGAGCAAAACAAGCAAGAAGTTAAGAGTCTACTGGAAATGTACAAGATCAAGAAATTGTGCTCCAGATACGCCGCATCTTACTTATTACATACGGCGCATCACTATCAAGATTTCACAAGATATTATCCAAGACAGCGAGGACATGCGCCGCATCTAAGAATGAAGATACGCCGCATCTTCTGGCGGTGTACGAATATTCCTGAATATATTAATCTTGGACCCCACGCGAAGTTAAGTCAATGCGCCGCATCTACTTATTAGATGCGCCGCATCTTACCCTCAGACAGAAACTATAAATACCCCAAGACCAGACGAATTCGACAGGTTAGAAAGTGCTAGTTTTAGAGGACCGAAGACCACAGAAACCCTAGGACGAATTCAGTCGAAGTGGCAGCACAAGACACACCTTGAACGAAGATACAAGAGCTCTAAGAAGGTCCTGCATGTATTCAATTCATTAAGTAGTTTTGTTTTATTGTGTTAGTAAGCTTTAATTCATCAGGATTGGTGGCTTGTGTAATGTGACAACGGAAAGGTTGCACTCCCTTAAAACTGCTTTCCCATTAATTAAAGTTTATATGTTGATGTCTTTGGTGACTTTTATTAGTGCATTGATAACCTCTGTGTCTAGCTGAGCGTTGATCGGGTCGCCATGCCTCTGCCCTCGCCTATTTATTAGATCGCCTATGCATTCTATCGTCTGTAGAAAAGTAGGAAGAAAGATAAATAGGATAGTCATAAGTAATCATTAAGGGTTTACTCGCCGATAAGATTAGAACCAACGAGAAAGGACTTAATCTCGGTGCGTTGCATCGAACTATACACTTCATATAAAACTAGCAATAAAACAAGTGACAAGCTACTTATCTATCAGGACAGGCCTTCTTATTGTCTCGAGTATTTATATGTGTACGTGTGTGCTATTCGCTGATTCGTGCCTATTAGTTTAGTTTATTATTTAATTGCAACCAAACCGTGCCAGTCTCTCAGGCTGAACCCCCTTGCGTTAGATTAGGTTGTATAGCTAACTTAAGATATTAAAATACTGATTAGGATAACTAGATAATACGTTCCACTCTTAGTGATCGACACTCTACTTACCATTATATTCATACTAACCGGGTACACTGCTCGTTAAAGTGTGTGTGTTATTGATAAGTTGGCTAAATATAAATTTAAAACTTGAATAATGCTAAAACCACAACGACATACCGTGGGTATAAATTAGAGCATACGCACGCACGCATCAAGTTTTTGGCGCCGTTGCCGGGGAGTGAATTGTTATTATCTGTTAATTTGATTAGTATTTTAATTAGGTTTTTCTTTTTAATTTTTTATTCTAACCGCTAACTCTGTTGTGTATTAGATTAAATTGCATTCATTGTATTATTTGCATATTTTCTGTTTTGTGTGTTATTTGTTTTCTTTTATTCTTGTTGCTTTTCGTTTGTGTTTATTTTTGTTTTTATTTTTCGTATTTTCTGTATTCTGCTATCGTTGTACTGAGCTTATTCAAACGATACGGCGCATCTATTTTCATAGATACGGCGTATTGCGTTTAATTTTTATAAAATACAATGCGTTTAATTAATTCGATACGACGCATCTTTCCCCAAGATACGGCGTATCTGTTTTTAATAGAAATTTTTTCTAAACGTTAACGCCATACGACGCATCTGTTTTCACAGATACGGCGTATCTATTATTTTAATTAAAAACAGTTTTCGAATTATTAAACAGATACGACGCATCGATCTCTTTCGATACGGCGTATCTTCTGAATCAAAAATCTTGTATTTTGAAACGTAACGAAAATACGACGCTTTAACTTTTGTTAATACAACGTATTTAATTTAATAAATATAGTTGATTTTTGATATTTACTTTGATCGGTCCGCTACTCTCGTTCACAAGTTGTTTATTTTCAGGATAAATGATATCTCATGCATCACCATGAAAGATTACATTCTGAACCAAACTAAGGAAACAATAGCTGGAGTGATCAAACCATTGACGACTTAAATGCTGTAATAAGACAACAAGAGTGGAGGAAAACTCAGTACTGGTAACATAGAACGTCTTAAATTCTTGAAATAATTCCAGGTAACCTCTACAATAATTCACCTTGCCTTAAAAAGTGTTCTCTCAATTTCACTATACATTTATAATCTTGATTTTGTAAGCTAAAACGCGATATTTGTTCCTAACCCCGGAATAAATCATTATCTACTAAACAATAAGATTATAATTATTAATAAAACAAATATACTTGTTGATCTTATCTTGGATTTATATATATATCATATGCCATTTAACCCCAATTCGATGTATAAGGAATTGTGTTGCGGAGGCCAAGGTACGTTCCTTATTTAAATTTCGTTCACTAACATAGCGATACGGCGGATCTAAATATCCCAAGCGCCGTATCTCTGACCTACAAGGACTCATTGACTAGTCAACGAAATTAAATAGGTACGGCGCATTCCAATTTTTCAATACGGCGCATCGTTTTGCCCTATAAATACGACGGGAATGCGCCGGATCTCAAATTTTTACCCCAAATCCTCACACAGTTAGAAACATACACGCAGTAAAATTAAACCCTAAATCCGAGCATTTTTCTCAAATCAAACCTCTAATCCGATCTCTTAACCTACTCCTAATCATATAATTAAGGTAATTATTCTATTTTCGATTTAATTTTGTTTAATATAAAAATTAGGGTTTATGTGATTAATTCGATTAGGGCTTAAATGATATAGAGATATGATTAGGACTTGCATTAGATAATTTCCCCCGTATTTAATTTGCATAAATCATTGGATTTCTGGCCTAGTTTGATTTGAATGAAAATTTGGGTTTTGAATTCGATTTTGAATTTTAGTGGGAAAATGGATTAGTGGTGGTGTAATGAGCTTTTAGAACTTTTATAATGGGTAAATGGAACTGTGATGTTAAGTGGGAGTTTACGTCACGGGTCTGGATTCTTGGAAAACGTGCCTTATCCCTTATTTTATACTGATATGCTTACAGATGCGGCGCATCTAGGTTAATTGATGCGGCGTAACGACCTATTTCCAATTTAATAAAACTCTATATACGTCGTACTACATAATCTAGATACGACGCATCTCCATACGCCATATCGCATTTCTTGCTCCGCATCTCTTATATTTTGTGCAGATACGCCGCACTGATTAAATCAGATGCGCCGTATCTACCTAATTTGCAGACTGTTTACTGACTTTGAAAATTTATTTCTGATGGCATTACCTGAGGCTGCACACAGACATCAGTGGCTCCGTTTCGAGGATATGGGACTGACTCCTGGTACTTTGGATGATTACTTGCGGAGACTAGACTCGATTTACTTTAAGAGAATATTTAGGGTCCAGGTTTTGGATATTGCTGATGTTGGATTGATTGGAGCGGGGCATGCTGCTAATAGTTTGCATCGTAGGTTGGAGATGGTGGTTAGTGATGCTGATGATGAGGTAGTGTTTAGATCTTTTGCTTTGGAGAGGTTGTTTGGGGTCGATGAGCCTCTTATCAGGGAGCTTATGTTGGAGTTCTTCAGTACTGTCCATTACAGGGAGACTGATACAGAGTTGGATACCGCCGACACTTTGGTTTTTAGGTTGGGGGAGTGCACAGGCAGATGTCGATGAGGGAGTTTATTCTGGCTATGGGGTTACACACTGCTGAGGAGCTTGAGTCTGATGGGTTTGCCAGGTACTGGGCTGACAGCTTGAGGGCAGTTCCTGATAGGGCATCGCTAGGATATTACTGGGATAGGATCTCTTCAGGGGGTGATATCGCTACTTCCACCCCTTCTTACACACTGATCAGGGAGCCCATGAGGAGGTTGTGCCACCGCATGATAGCTTTGACCATGATTGCGTGGTTTTGTAACCTTACAACAGGTTTTACCTCTCGAGGGATCTCAAGAGGCTTACAACCCCACCAGGCAGTGTACCTGACCGATGTAGTATAGTGTAGTGGTAAGTACGGGGGATTGATCGTTCTCCACAGGGAATAGTGTTCGTTAGGTATGAAAGGCTACTCTAATTAGGTCTAAGGGTCGAGGAAGATTCTTTTTATGTTTTTATAGTTTTTATGAAAGCAAGTAAAATCTCGGTTTTGAAGGAGTGGGCGGAATTAGTTGCTAGTCAACTAACCCAAATTACTACGAATGCAAATAAAATAAAATAACTGAAATAAAAATGTGGTGAGAAACTTATGTGTAGAGAAATGTGTTTACTTAGATTTCCTTACTCCCTAAATATCTTTTACCGGTTAATTAGTGTGTATTAGTCGCGTGGATGACGGGTGTATTCCTTAATACCATTCGTGGGGTGGCGTACTTACTTCCCCAACTCTACAAGCTCCTACTTCACTCCTATGTCGAGCCGGCTAGGAAGCTCCTAACATGGGATCACTAGAATTCGCTTGTGCATTAAATACAACCATAAAAACCTTTAGTACGCATTTGGTTCATGTTTCTTAAGACGTTCAAGCAAGTTACCGAATAGGAAGTTAGCCAGTTTTCTTAAGCCTAACATAGATAAACAATCATCCAATACAACTAACAACACACTAACAACCAATAATCAATAGCTAGGTTTCATTAGATCTAAGCAAACACAAGATAAATTTAGCCTAACATGTTAAACAAAAGATAAGAATAAGATAGAATCAAACAACACATAGACATATTGAATGATTAATTGATAACTTATCTTTCAATGAGACATGGAAGATCTCAAGGCAAAAAGCCCTGAAAAAGTAGCTAAAATCGTCTTAGGGTTTTATCCCAAAATTCCACACACTAAGCTCTCCTTAATGACAAAAAATTAGAAAACTATATATAGATTTTTGGATCTGACGGCGTCACCTTATGGAGTGTGACGCCGTCACCTCGCCGCTTTTAGGGTTCCCGGATGACCTTCTTGACGCCGTCCCTCTTTAGCTCTTCAAAAATCCATTCTGGCTTATCAAGGCTTGACGCCGTCTAACCATGAACGTGACGCCGTCCCCTTATGATTTAAGCCGTGACGCCCTTGATCAAGTTAAAGCGTGACGCCGTCAGAATTCACATGCTATTTTCACTGGCCCGTCATGAGTAAATTTCACGTCCAACTTTTCTTGCCAAAGCATGACGCCGTCTGGGGTTAAATGTGACGCCGTCAAAGGTGACTTTGAGCCGATTTTTGAGACTTTGCCGTTTTCTTCACTTTAATGCTCCAAAAACGTCCAAAATGCCTCCTTTTCCAGATTTCTCCTCAAAAGTACCTAAAATGACAAAAGGAACGATTTAGGGCAATATTTGATCAAATAAATACGATTTAAGGCTTAAATGACCCCTTAAAAGCGGTACACTTTTCGCCTCATCAAATACCCTTACACTTGAGATTTGCTTGTCCTCAAGCAAATGCGCTTTTATTCTAATCAAAATACAAGATAGGGGTCATTTAATGCAAACATAAAAGTAATTACAACAAATAATCGTTCCACTTCAATCATAATAAGCACGGAGATTACACACTAGCACCTCACAAGTAGTGTTTAGATACTCACATCTCTCAAGTGTCATCAAAATAAATCTCATAAATGAAAACGGATAATATCTCTCACTACCTGTCATAGCAAATAGATTACCATAGGCTTGGGAAAGGATCGAAAACCTCCTCCACTAGGCGTAAGCACCTAAGATAAACTATCAAAGAGGGCTTTTAATTGGGTTATAACGTTAGGTGTAGGGAAAAGGAAAACACGGTTTTGTTGGATAAAGGATATTTTACTGGTGGCGAGTTAAAGATCTTGATCAATTACATGTACTATACAATGTTGCTAAGCCAAGACTAGACTCGATCTTAAGCTAGAAACGAAATAACAAAATAACAAAAACATAAAACAAACATAAAATGAAACGGGATGGTAGTCCGTATGTTTTTTCTATTTTTCATTTTCTCATTTTTTTTGTGTTTTTCTTGATTTTTTTTTATTTATTTTTTTTTTTATTTTTTTTTATTTTTTTTTCATACACTCTTGCCCTACCATCCAAAATAATACATCATAGGGGCATTGCATTCCCCTTACACTTGAATTTTTACATAACTTTACAAATACTAATCTAATGACTCGAATTAAGATAATTGAAAAACTTGGAGTACTTTTAAAACATTTAGCACATATGGGGGTAATAAATGATGTTCTTCCCCATTACTCCATTACACTAGTACTTTACCCATGAGTCCCAATCGTCCCAAAACAATATGTACAAGGATATGACTCGACTTAGCAACCATGTAATCAACTAGATAATTAACTTGGGTTTAAACAAATGTTGTAACAATAATGCACTAAAAATGAGTGCATACAAGGTAGGCTAAGGCGATTTGGGTGTACATTTAAGTGGGGTGTAAACAAATTCTTCCTTTAAGTAAAATGCTTAAAGGTCGAAACGAAAAGATAGGCTCTGAGGGGTGTACTAGGGGTATCGTGTACTAAAAATGAGTACAACGCAAAGGGTGTGGGAGAATTACTTGACCAATGTAGCCAATGTAATTATAACAAAAACACAGGTGTAAAACAATGGGTTAATCCTAATGCCTCTTATCATGTAGTAAATCTAACTAAACGAATGTAGTCTCACTTGTGGCCTTGGAATGGTCCTAACGCAAGTTCTAGAATCTAAGTGCTACCGGTACACACATCATAGCATAAATGCTTTTCCTACCAATTCTAGGGGTGAACCTCACATATTTGGGGTGGAAAATTTTTTAGTAGTACGGTTTTTGTGCTAGTTATATAACTCCTATCCGTGAGACGCTCATTAAGATCAAAGTTTCACTCCTAAATGTTGTAAAAAATTTTAAATTTGGCACTAAAATTACTTTAACAAGTATTTCTCTCAGTTTTATTACACATCTACTATTAAACAAACAAAAATCAAGCGTAATGGTATTCTCTAAAATCGTACTTTTACCCTCCCCTTACACTTAAGATGAACATTGTCCCCAATGTTCAAATAACAAGATGTAAAAGCATAAAGTAAAAGAATGAAATCAAATACTCCCCTGATTCGCTCGGTGGATAATGAAATTACACGGTTAAATCTTCCTCCAAAGAGAATGTTGAAGCTCCATGACTAATGCATCGCCATAAGCTTGATTCCATAAACATCTCCTTGTCCAAAATAACCTGTTAAACCTGAGAAAACAAACACGAAAACTTGCATAACATCGGCGGGAAAAATCTATATATAAGGATATAATGCTTGTGGAATGATAATTTTGCATATTCCTGGAGATTATAAGTTGGAGATTTTAATAAAAACTTTTTATGAAAACAAAACTTTCAAAAATTTCTGAAAATTAAATCTGACGCCGTCAGGTTATAACCCCTGACGCCGTCAGAAATGACCTGACAAAAATTTTCATTTTTAGTTTCCGGAAAATTTCTGGAAAAACCTTTACCTTACTTCCTGGAAATCCTGCAAAACATCATTATGACTCGATACAAGCATTTGACTCAAACAAATACGGATATGTATGTTAATTTATTATTATTACGATTCATGTTCATATGTGTTCTAATAAACCAATTTAGATTTCCCTTACACTTATCTTTTGCAAAATACCTTTATATGTAGTTAAGACGAAGTTAAAAACAAAATAAAGCATTTTCACAAATTACTTTTGAACATGAATCAATAATAATAAAAATTAAACACACATACGGAAACAAATAAAAACAAACAAACAAATAAATAAACACACAAAGCAAATAAAGCAAATAAAGCTTGGGTTGCCTCCCAAGAAGCGCTTGTTTTTGTTCGAGTCATGAGCCTGACTCTACCCTTATTTAATGGATAAAGAAGAGGTTTTCCCTACACTTAGGATTAAGTGCGGGTGATAGTAGCGATACACACCAGCTCGGTAGGAGTATGCCACGTGAGGAAAGAGTGGTGGATGAATTATATGCTCAAAGGGGTGTGCTCCTTTCATCATAACCTTACCTAGTTCACTTTGGTCAATGGGTGAATTAAAGTTTTCTCCTAAAAAGGGATCATTTTCTAACAACTTCGAGAGACTCCTAATTGGGAATCCATCTTGACCCAATAGACCCGGTTTAAACCCATAATGTTTCTTGTGATCAATCATGAATGGGTGATGTAGACATGTAAGGTCATTTTTCACTCCTATATTGTCTTCCTCACTACAAGGCCTAGAGTCTACTACCTTAATCTTAACATTACCCGGACTACATGGTTTGATGGGTGGATCGGGACCTAATTCAATTCCTAAGTTCACATCTAAGGATGGAAGATTAGGTAACGGTTTTGGTTTAGGCTCCGGTTCATCAAAACTAGGAACTTCCATAGAACTAAAAGAAAGGTTATGAATACAAGTATTCAAACCTACTTCTTCTAGTTTTGTTTCTTCCAAAGGTTCTACTTCAATTGGGGTTCCTATAGTCTCTTCTACTTCTTCTGGGTAAGTCACGGGCGGTGTGTATGCCTCGAATGATGGTAGGACTTGTGGGGCACTTTGTGGGCTTATGTTACTTACCTCATCATTCCTTATGTCAAGATCACCTATATCCTCATCATGTGTTTTAGTAGGATCTAACCCTAACATTTTCCCTAGTATCTCAAGTGCTTCTCTAGGCATCTCAACTTCTATATCCGAATCATAAGGATCATCCTCAATATTCTGACTGCTATATTCAAATTGCCCAAAAGATTCATCATGTGTTTCTTGAGATTCATCGTCATCGATCATAAAACCTAGGTCTTTTTGATCAATGTGATCATGCTCGGCTAGATCCTCCATCACATCAAGATTACCTAAGTGTTCACCCTGTATTATGGTAGTGCCTAACCATGACATGCAGCTAGGTGGCTCAACTCTACCCTCATCCCCAAACAAACTTGTTTCATGATCCTTGAAATTTGTGGTCAATTGACTTGTATTAATGTTTGTTGGGTTGTCTACCATATAATAATATTGGGCACAATTCTCAATAGCTTCCCATGCTTTCTCAGCACTTAATTCCCTAATATCCCTGCCGGCAATATGGTAAATGTCCCTTTGGGCATGTCGGTCGACATGATTGTAAAAGATTTGAGTTAGGGACCAAAAATCGAAGTTATGATGAGAGACTTTTTGGAGTAAATATTTAAAACGAGTCCATGCATCATAGAGAGGTTCGTCTTTATGTTGTTTAAACATCAAGATGTCATATGGAGTGGGTGAATTACGTGGTTGGTAGTATGGTGGATTCGCGTTCTCCATAATGGTGAACGGAAGAGTCAATGGAAATTACGAACAAACAAACAAAGAAATAAGATAGACTAAAGAAGACCTATAAAAATAAAATAAAAATCTCACTAGAAAGGAATCTAGTGAGTAGACCTAATAAAATAAAATTCAACCTAAACAATAACTATTCCCCGGCAACGGCGCCAAAAACTTGATTGCGTGGTTTTGTAACCTTACAACAGGTTTTACCTCTCGAGGGATCTCAAGAGGCTTACAACCCCACCAGGCAGTGTACCTGACCGATGTAGTATAGTGTAGTGGTAAGTACGGGGGATTGATCGTTCTCCACAGGGAATAGTGTTCGTTAGGTATGAAAGGCTACTCTAATTAGGTCTAAGGGTCGAGGAAGATTCTTTTTATGTTTTTATAGTTTTTATGAAAGCAAGTAAAATCTCGGTTTTGAAGGAGTGGGCGGAATTAGTTGCTAGTCAACTAACCCAAATTACTACGAATGCAAATAAAATAAAATAACTGAAATGAAAATGTGGTGAGAAACTTATGTGTAGAGAAATGTGTTTACTTAGATTTCCTTACTCCCTAACTATCTTTTACCGGTTAATTAGTGTGTATTAGTCGCGTGGATGACGGGTGTATTCCTTAATACCATTCGTGGGGTGGCGTACTTACTTCCCCAACTCTACAAGCTCCTACTTCACTCCTATGTCGAGCCGGCTAGGAAGCTCCTAACATGGGATCACTAGAATTCGCTTGTGCATTAAATACAACCATAAAAACCTTTAGTACGCATTTGGTTCATGTTTCTTAAGACGTTCAAGCAAGTTACCGAATAGGAAGTTAGCCAGTTTTCTTAAGCCTAACATAGATAAACAATCATCCAATACAACTAACAACACACTAACAACCAATAATCAATAGCTAGGTTTCATTAGATCTAAGCAAACACAAGATAAATTTAGCCTAACATGTTAAACAAAAGATAAGAATAAGATAGAATCAAACAGCACATAGACATATTGAATGATTAATTGATAACTTATCTTTCAATGAGACATGGAAGATCTCAAGGCAAAAAGCCCTGAAAAAGTAGCTAAAATCGTCTTAGGGTTTTATCCCAAAATTCCACACACTAAGCTCTCCTTAATGACAAAAAATTAGAAAACTATATATAGATTTTTGGATCTGACGGCGTCACCTTATGGAGTGTGACGCCGTCACCTCGCCGCTTTTAGGGTTCCCGGATGACCTTCTTGACGCCGTCCCTCTTTAGCTCTTCAAAAATCCATTCTGGCTTATCAAGGCTTGACGCCGTCTAACCATGAACGTGACGCCGTCCCCTTATGATTTAAGCCGTGACGCCCTTGATCAAGTTAAAGCGTGACGCCGTCAGAATTCACATGCTATTTTTACTGGCCCGTCATGAGTAAATTTCACGTCCAACTTTTCTTGCCAAAGCATGACGCCGTCTGGGGTTAAATGTGACGCCGTCAAAGGTGACTTTGAGCCGATTTTTGAGACTTTGCCGTTTTCTTCACTTTAATGCTCCAAAAACGTCCAAAATGCCTCCTTTTCCAGATTTCTCCTCAAAAGTACCTAAAATGACAAAAGGAACGATTTAGGGCAATATTTGATCAAATAAATACGATTTAAGGCTTAAATGACCCCTTAAAAGCGGTACACTTTTCGCCTCATCAGACCATTACTGGGAGAGGTCAGTCACCCGAGAAGGTGACTACTCTTGACCTCTTCCTTCTGAGGAGCATGGACGAGGGGTTGTCGGTGAACATCCCCCACTTTCTGGCACATTACCTCCATCGTGCAGCTGCAGGGAGAGACAGGAGGAGTCATATGACTGGCGGGCATTTTGTATCTAGGCTGGCCCGCCATTTTGGAGTGATTGGAAAGGAGATTCCAGCAGGGCTGGAGGTTGTGGTGACCCATCTCCCGGTTATTGACAGGGATTATTTGGTTAGACTTGGGATCTGTCAGTTGGCTATGGGGGATTACTTTTGGGTAGCATTGGGGCCCGCTAGAGCTGCAGGGCCAGAGGCGGAGCAGGGAGGTCCCCAGGGAGCTCCGGCTGCTGCTCCAGCCCATCAGGAGGAGCCACAGGCACCAGTACCCCCACTAGCACCTGTACATACGGTGAGTCAGAGAGTTGAGGCAGTTGAGGGAGAGCTGAGAGCCTTGAGAGGCGTTGTAGATGGTATGAGGAGGGACTCGGAGTGGCTTGTTACGAGTGTGAGCCGACTTTTGGAGCAGCAGGGTATTACCCACACTCGTCCGGATGGTACTCATGTTGCAGGAGTGACACTTGCATACACTCGCAGAGTCCGGGCTAGGACAGATGATGCCAGTACTTCCGAGACCCGCCCACACGACCCCACTGACCCATGATCTCTTGATTTTACGTGTTTATTGACATTGTTCCATGCATATTACTATTATTTTTGGATTGTACTAATCGTTATTATCATGTATACATTTGATGTTTCAGTCTATATTTCTTATTATGCTTGACAAAGACTGGCATTAAGTTCAGCATGAGAATACGAGAGGACGCGGGAGAAAACCGTGGAACGAGCCATATTACAACAGACTGTTAACAGTCTGTCTGGTGAACACATGCGCCGCATCTGGTACAACAGATGCGCCGCATCCTATCTTTTATCTTATTTTATTTCAGGCTCGATATGGCGTATCTTCTTCCATAAGATACGGCGTATCAACTGACCTGATGAAGTTATAGAGCAATTGCCAAATACACACACACTTGATGTGTATACCAACAGAAATACTGGAATGGAGAGCTGAACGTGAGTCTAACTTGAATACTCTGGAATAAAGACAAGTGCTGACCGGGAGACAACCCAGGGAATTTTTACTATTTTGTTCTGTGTCGAGTCAGTCAGGCCCGCAGAGGATACGGCGCATCTCAATCCTGAGATGCGACGCATCTCCTGCAATGGTCATATCTTACTTTATTTTTCTGCATTTTTACTTTTGACTTTAAAACTTTTTGTCAGTTTATTTTAATGCGGCACCTCCCTGGTTAAGGATGCGACGCATCTTCTATTCTGATCCGTAATTATTCCAGGCTCGATACGGCGTATCTTCTTCCATAAGATACGGCGCATCGACTGACCTGATGATTTTCAGTTTTAATTTTTATGTTTTATTTTTACTAACTACTAATGTATTATGCAAGTTTGAACCTTCTTAACTTAGGTGTGTTAAAGTCTTGGTGGTATTATAGATTCCTGCATTTCCTGTGGATACATCAATTATGAAGCTTAAACGTTCTTATCCACAAGAAAGATGATTTTTGCTCTCATACGAATAATAGAGGATCATACCGAGCAAATCTCAGGGGAGTTTTTCTGTTCTAATTCTTTTATTTTTCCAGTTTTTAACCTTTGATACAAACAACGAGGACGTTGTTTAACTTAAGTGGGGGGATTGGAGAATTAGAACACTTACTTGTCCTAAACTTTTCAAAATATGCTTAAAATGTGCTTAATATATCAAAATTTAAATTTTTAGCATGTTTTTGTTTAAGATCTAAGTTGCATAGCTGCACACATAACGTTATTTTCAAAAATTGTGATTTTTCAAAAATTCACAAATCTATGAGTGTGCCGGTGACTTGTAAACTTTAGAACTTGGCTTGTATACTATTCGAGACCACCATAATAAGTATTATTTATATAATTGGAATGACTTGTCTAAATTGGTAAATTTCTAGGATTACACCCAAATAGCCTTTATATGTTTTGTGTTATTAACTAACTACACTGGTTAGTTAACCCCCGTATAAACCCTTTTGTTACTCTCACTTTTAGAGTAAGATACCCCTAGAAAAACACTCAGAGCCATTCCTTTCGTTTCTTACACCTTTGTTAAAATGTTTCGTTACACCCTTACACCTTAGCTTACCCTGTAGATTAAAATCCGTGGTTGGTTAATTGCTTTAGGCAAAGTGTGTTTCCTTACATTACCTGTGTTCGCGTGCGTAATTCATTATCTATGGTTTGGTCAGGAAATTGCACAATGCAATTGGAATGAAAGTAAATATTGTATATCTTTGAGTTTTATTTTTCGTGTGTTTACTACTTTCACTATTACCATTATTTCTGAAAGTATGAAAAGTATGGAAAAGTTATCCGAAAAGAAAGTGATAGAACAGTTGTGAAATTTTACACATCTATGTTTATGTTTCAACTTAAAGTTAAAAAAAAAAAAAAAAAAAAAAAAAAAAAAAATCGAAAAAACGAGAAAAGAAAAAGAAAAAGGAAAAGTTGGATGTTTGTTTTAACCAACTTATGTAAAGTTTTGTATTAAGTGGTCGATATCACCATTAGTTGTTGTATATTATATCTATGGATTGAATGGGAGTTGGACGTTATGGGAACGCCAACTAAAGGTTATTCTTTGATTGAGATCTTGTTGAGTATAATTCGTGTCTACCTAAAGCGTGTGTTTCAAGTGTTAAAGCGTGAGTTATTCAATGATATGAGTCTTATTCATGGGATGGTTGGGATAGTGATTAACCACACTTAGGATTTTAATTTATCTGTTTTGTTTATTTTTCATTTTACACCAATTTATATCCCAAATATTATCCATACCCTATATTATTCTTTATCCAAACCTTTGATTTATTGAGATTAGGGATTTGAGCAATCTTAAGTATCGTAGTCGTGGATTCGGCTATGTATTTATGATTTTGTCGCCCTTTTTGATATAATATTATAGGTGAAGATTACTTGGTCCTATCTTTAGCCTATTCGAGTTAAGGATTTGAGCAATTGCAAGTATCGTGTTCATGGATTCGATCATGTATTTGTGATTTTGTCGCCTTTTCTGGAATTTGAGATCGATAGAGATTAAGAAGAATGATTAACCCTTAACCTACAAACCCTTTTTACCGCTTTAGACTTGTTATTCCTTGGCTTTAGTGGGGGAGATGTGTATACTTGCCAAGCCTATGATAGAATATTCGTCACGACTGGACAGTTAAACGATTAGATTTGCTTTTATCGAATTATTTTATTTTACTTCTAATTCGTTAAGTGTTTGGTTGTGTGAATTATGACAAAAATGAATACATGCTTAAATATAAAAATAAATCCTAACATCTTTTAGGATACATTTTCATAAGATTAATTCTAAGGTTTACTTGGGGACAAGTAAAGTTCAAGTGGGGGGATATTTGATGAACTCAAATAAGTACATTTTATTACCGTCATTTATCCTATTTATTTGACTTGTTTTATTATATTATCTGTGAGAATTGATACGTTAATGTTTACTTTTGTAATTCTCAGGTAAAAACAAGTACTATGTGAAACTTGGCGATTTTGGACTAATTATGGAGCAAAACAAGCAAGAAGTTAAGAGTCTACTGAAATGTACAAGATCAAGACATTGTGCTCCAGATACGCCGCATCTTACTTATTACATACGGCGCATCACTATCAAGATTTCACAAGATATTATCCAAGACAGCGAGGACATGCGCCGCATCTAAGAATGAAGATACGCCGCATCTTCTGGCGGTGTACGAATATTCCTGAATATATTAATCTTGGACCCCACGCGAAGTTAAGTCAATGCGCCGCATCTACTTATTAGATGCGCCGCATCTTACCCTCAGACAGAAACTATAAATACCCCAAGACCAGACGAATTCGACAGGTTAGAAAGTGCTAGTTTTAGAGGACCGAAGACCACAGAAACCCTAGGACGAATTCAGTCGAAGTGGCAGCACAAGACACACCTTGAACGAAGATACAAGAGCTGTAAGAAGGTCCTGCATGTATTCAATTCATTAAGTAGTTTTGTTTTATTGTGTTAGTAAGCTTTAATTCATCAGGATTGGTGGCTTGTGTAATGTGACAACGGAAAGGTTGCACTCCCTTAAAACTGCTTTCCCATTAATTAAAGTTTATATGTTGATGTCTTTGGTGACTTTTATTAGTGCATTGATAACCTCTGTGTCTAGCTGAGCGTTGATCGGGTCGCCATGCCTCTGCCCTCGCCTATTTATTAGATCGCCTATGCATTCTATCGTCTGTAGAAAAGTAGGAAGAAAGATAAATAGGATAGTCATAAGTAATCATTAAGGGTTTACTTGCCGATAAGATTAGAACCAACGAGAAAGGACTTAATCTCGGTGCGTTGCATCGAACTATACACTTCATATAAAACTAGCAATAAAACAAGTGACAAGCTAGTTATCTATCAGGACAGGCCTTCTTATTGTCTCGAGTATTTATCTGTGTACGTGTGTGCTATTCGCTGATTCGTGCCTATTAGTTTAGTTTATTATTTAATTGCAACCAAACCGTGCCAGTCTCTCAGGCTGAACCCCCTTGCGTTAGATTAGGTTGTATAGCTAACTTAAGATATTAAAATACTGATTAGGATAACTAGATAATACGTTCCACTCTTAGTGATCGACACTCTATTTACCATTATATTCATACTGACCGGGTACACTGCTCGTTAAAGTGTGTGTGTTATTGATAAGTCGGCTAAATATAAATTTAAAACTTGAATAATGCTAAAACCACAACGACATATCGTAGGTATAAATTAGAGCATACGCACGCACGCATCACTGTGCAACTTGCATTAGAATATCTTCCGGCAATGTTGTGAGAATCATTGCTTTTGTTGTATGCATCCTTTTTTCATCTACTTTTTCTGTATCTTTAAGCGTTTCCCAAAGTCCATAGGCCTTCAATATTGTCTCCATCATAATTGCCCATGTTGTGTAGTTTGTTTCATTTAATTTTGGACATTGAAGTGCTATGTTTTGGTCACGAGTTGGTGTAGATGATTCTCCTTTTGTCATGCTTTGTTGCTTTCTGTCTTGCATTCTTCTCTTGCCTGAAATACTAAGATTTCTTCTTCTCTTGCCTAAAACACTAAGGTTTCTTCTTGCCTGAAACACTGAGGTTTCTCCTTGCCTTGCCTGAAACACTAAGGTTTCTTCTTCTCTTGCCTGAAAACACTAAGGTTTCTTCTTTCCAGAAAACACTAAGGTTTCTGCTTGCCTGAAACACTAAGGTTTCTTCTTCTCTTTCCTGAAACTCTAAGGTTTCTTCTTGCCTGAAAACACTAGGTTTTCTCTTGCCTGAAATTACTTCCTTTCCTTCTTGCGTTTGATTCCCAGATCGTCTTGCTCTGATGCCACTGTTTGATTGGTGTGATGAATCAGACTTGCATTTACAGGTTTTGTGGTTGAATCCACTGATATAAACTATTAATGATTGATTAATAACTGTCAGATACAATGTGTATATATAGTTAATGAACAGGCATGAAGTGAATGGGTGTGATGGTTCAAATTAACCCAATAGACACAACCACTACTACACAAAAGGTTAGATAGATCACTTCATATAGATCGGTTATGTTAAAAACTGATCTATGTAAGGGAAAAGAGGGGAAAATATAATAAATAGATCGTTTTTTTGGTTAATAACCGATCTAATTAGTTTCAAAATTTAATAGATCGGTTATTAACGAAAAAACCGATCTATGTACTGCTGAGTTTTTAAAGTAATTGAACATGTTTGTATTATTAAATAGATCGGGTATACTATATATACTCAAAATTCACCAAAATTTTTTAATTTTTTCGTCCTCCCCCCAAAACCCACCGCCAAAAATTTCAACTTTAATTTCATTTTCCCCCTTTTCCTTAAATATTTCGGTTCCCCCTAAATTGATTAGGGTTTCTATTATTTCCCCCATCTCACATTTACTCATCTTCCCTGCCACTGCTGTCACCATTTTTACCTCTATTAATCTCATCTCGCTCAAGGTATATTGTTCTTATCTTTTTATTTAATATATGTTTAACGATTAGTTGTCCTTATTTAATTGGGAATTTATTATAGTTTGAGGGGCTGGCATCCAGTTTATGCATTGATCTCTAGCCACAAGGATATACAAAGATTATGCTTTGGTATCTTCTACTCATCTATTTACTTAAGTGTTTCTCTTTAATTTGATTTATAAATGGAGTATTGTGAAGCAGAGTTTGACTTTTTGTCATGGTTACTTAAAGATTACAAGGAAACAATTGACTTTTTGTCATGGTGTACCTAAGTTAATTTTTTATGTTAAAATCAAGATTTACCTCCCTAATTGTTTGACCTGCAAAACATTCAAAGTTAATGTGGTTAAAATGAAAATTGAGTGATTGTAACTCATGAAACTGTCATATAGTATCAATGTTTTTAATGTTAATAAGTGGATTCAAGTGAGGTTGATTTTTTGCAAAGATTATTTTAGTGTCAATGCGAATGATTTTTTGTTTGATGGGTTTTTAGAAGGATATGAACTTTAAGTGTAACAAGAACATTTTTTTTATGGGGATTGTTTAGCAAAGTTTTGTTGGCACACGAACATGACAATCTACTAGTGTCTTGGGCCAAGATCAAAGCTCATCAGTTTATTAATTTTGCCAAATGTGATACTTTTGACTATAAATATTAAATTTGTTTTATTTGAATTATACAATTGAAACATATAGTTTCAATCATTCAATGTTCTTGTGATGACCACTATGTAGTATAAAGTATGTAGTTTTACATATGCATGACTTATTGATTTGGTTATAGAAAGTGTACGTTAAAATCTTTTATAGTTAAGTATTTCAGTCTTTCACGTTTAAAATAAATCATGTCTAAGTAAACATCATCAATATTTTGGGAGGGTCATAGCTTTTTCTCTAGTAGATCAGCACAGAACTCATCTGCGCTCATTCAAACCATAGTTTATTGGCATTTATGAGTTTGACAAGGTCCATAACAGTGTTCTTATTATTGCATCTCACTCTTGTCTATGCGTTTTCAGGTATCACGAATATTTTGCCACTTTATTTTAGTAGGTCTGTTGTGGGTCTTATTTTTATGCATAAATTGTCTATACAACAGTATCGGTCTTATATGTGATGTTTCTGTGTTCCCTAAGAGAGGGAGCTTAGTTCCGCACATTTGTTCTTATCAGTCACCAATCCCCTGCTTACTGATGGAGTTTTTATTTTCTTTTATGTCCAAATCATCCTGTCGGTTGAAACTTCAAGTGTCTTGAACTGTATGGTATTCCTGTTCCACGGTATGCACTTGTAAATAGAGAAAGGCCATATCAAGAGTTGGATTATTTTGTTGAGGAAGAAGATTTTGTTGAGGTTCATGGGCAGCGATTTTGGAAGCCTTTTGTGGAGAAGCCCGTTCATGGTAATCTTTATTGTAACCCGGCCTACCAGTATGCTTTTATTTTTCTTTATTCTTTTCCATATGTGTTTACATTTACCAAGTAAGCTTTTTTGTCCTTCCATGATGTTATAGGCCGAATTTTAGGGCATATTTCTTTGTGAATAGTATAGGGAACCTGTATTAATAATGCGCCTCTTTTTTGGGAATAGGTGATGACGTTACTATTATTTTCTTTTCTGTAATCTATCCAAGTTAGATTATGTGATGTTCTAAGCAGAATTTTTTCTTGTTAATTACTTTTTTTTAAGGTGACGATCATCGCATAATGATCTATTACCCCAGTTCAGTAGGAGGCGGAATTTTACATTTGTTTATATTTACTAAAAAATAGTAAGAGTTGGATATGTTCTAATTAAGCTGCAATGTAGGTTCATTTTCAATATTGATAAGACCTATTTTTTTTTTCCTCCAAGTTTATATAGTTAGTTACTTTTTACTATGTATTTTGTAGCTATGCACCCTTGAGTTTGAGACACGACGTGCTCCATACTATTGGTTGCTGGATGCACTGAGCCTTTACCAGCCTTATGTGTGGGAGTATTCACGCCTGAATATGACCAATAAAGTTATGTCAAAACGTAAGGTATGTTATAGTTTCAATCTATAAATAAAGGTATAATCACATCTACCATGCACTTTACTTATCATTGTTCACTCTCAGATCTTTTCTATTAACTCGGTATATTTCATACACAAGTACAATGAGTCTTAGCTTAAGTGTTTTCTATTTTGAAGTTAAATTGTCTCGTGACTGAGAAGTATGAGGATATATATAGTTGGGATGATCCTCGTTTGATGACACTAGCTGGCTTGAGGCGTAGGGGTGTCACTTCCACAGCAATAAACACTTTTGTTAGAGAAACCGGTATTACGAGAAGGTTGTCATTTGTAGTTTATTTTCAAGAAGGATAATCAATATGTATGTGTTTGCAGTTGTTTTCGTTGGTGGATGACTAATTACTGTATGTGTGCTATGCAGTGATGGTAGTATGATACATTTAGAACGCTTCGAAAACCACGTACTGGAAAAATCAATTTTCATGTACTATTTTTGTATATGATTAAATTCTGGAAAAATCAATTTTCATGTACTATTTTTTTTTAAATCATAGCCATTAACTAGATCGGTTATTAGTTAGCAACTGATCTTTATGTAACCATTAACTAGATCGATTATTAGTTAGCAACTGATCTTTATGTAAGCTTACAAAGATCCGTTCTGAACCGATCTATATATGTATCTACTCATAAAGATCACCCTTAGATAGATCGGTTCATTACTGATCTATATGTGGCATTCTAACCGATCTAACTAGCTTCTTTTGTAGTAGTGAACCCTTCATGACCAACTGTCATAACCATATTAACTGCTATAACCGACCAAACTAACACATAACTAACTATTGTACATGTCATCAATCCTAAACTAGAGTTTTATGCAACCTTATTGGTTACTTTACATGTCTGCTATCTAAGTTACATAACTAACTAACATAACTGCTTTTTGTCATTAATATCCAACATAATAAAAAAACTGAATTTCGTCTGGTTCAGCTTTAAACAGAAAAATTGTATCTAAGGTGGGTAACCCATTCTCAAAAGTGGGTAATGTGGTTGTTTCTGATAGCGACGATGATGAAGTTCTGGAATATCCTAACGAGACTAATTATTTTGGTAGTGGAGGGAACAAGAGGAGTTTTTTGGAGCAATAGAAAGATGGTACATGTGACTACAATGATTATGAAGATGATTACTTTGATGATTGTAGTCTATATGAGGCGCAATTAAAGGCTGCTGCTATCCATGACATTATACTTGGATAGGTTAAAAAAGTCCCCATCAACGACACACAAGGTTTTCATGATTCGATATGCACCCATTGACGGTGATGCGGCCATGCTAATATTGTCATAGTATATGCAATCAAGAGTTGTCATGCATATTTTTAAATTTTTTGGTGCGAAGATTGTTAAGACAAGTATTTTGTTAAGGAACATTGTTTGAATTTTTATGCCGGAAAGTAAATGGAAATTTGAATTTTAAGTTTTAAAAGGGTATTTTAGGGATTGAATATTATTCATTTTTAAAATGTTTAAGATTTAGGAAAATAAACTTTTTTAATTTATATATACAGTAAAACCTCTATAAATTAATACTCGATAAATTAATAACCTCAATAAAATTAATAATTTGTCCAGTCCTAACTTGGGACCAGTATAAATTTGGACCCCAATCGATAAAATAATAATTTTTTTGAAACCCCATTGTATATATATTAGTCCCAATGAAACTATAAATTAATAATTACTAAAAATTCCATATATATGTATGAGGTGAGATCTATCAAAAACAACTAGTATCTAAAGTACATATAATCAAATCTCAACCATCCAATCCCCCTCCATCTAATGGCTTAGATGAAACCAAAATATACAAAGAAGGGCAAGATAGTAAAATCACAAAACTCAATAAAAACAAAAAAAGAACTGCCATATCAAAAAAATCAGATCTCACGCCATATCACAAAAATTGCCAGATCTCACGCCGGAAAATCATGAATATCGCCGGATTAATCATGAATCCGACGGATTCATCAACAACACCACCGCCGCCGCCGGAAATCAGATCGGAATCATCATCAACCCAGCCGGAAACATCAATAATCAGATCGGAATCATCAACAAACCAATCGGAAATCATCGGAATAACGAATTCATCAACAACACCACCGCCGCCGTCGAAATCATCAATAATCAGATCGGAATCATCAACAAACCCGCCGGATTCTTCAATAAACACGTCAGAAGATGATTTGATTACAGAAGGTGATTTACCAGATGAAGATGAAGATGAAGATGCTACTGTTAAAGAAGTTCATGGTAAATCTTTTTAGAATCTAATTTTTTTGTTCAATGATTTAAGAGAAGGGTAAATCCCATGGGATTCATACTGAATCCTATGGGATTCTGTATGAATCCCATTTGATTCATTATTAATCATTTGATTCAATATTAATGAATGAATCCTACGGGATTAATAAATGAATCAGGATCATCAATGATCAGGATTCATCAATGAATCCTTTGGGATTCATCAATGTGAATTTATAAATGTATCACAAGGAACTTATAAAGAATCCCATGGGATTCTGTGTGAATCCCATGGGATTCTGTACAGGATAAATTTATAAATGTATCACAAGGAACTTATAAAGAATCCCATGGGATTCTGTGTGAATCGATGGATTCTATGTGATCATGGATTCTGTACAAGTAAATTTATAATGTATCACAAGGAACTTATAAAGAATCCCATGGGATTCTGTGTGAATCCCATGGGATTCAGGACAAATTTTAATAATTTAATTCTTGTGTTTTTAGTTATCTTAATCCCTTGATATTCATAACTAATCCCATGGGATTCTTGCTGAATCCCATGGGATTAGTTATGAATATATGGTTTTCAGGATGAATTTTAATAATTTAATTCTTGTGTTTTTAGTTATCTTAATCCCTTGATATTCTGCTTTTTATATACAGATTCTTTGAAATCACCAAAACCAACTTTGTATGAACACATTGAGACACCGGGCGGATCAGTATATTGGAAGCCTCATGTAGATGAAGGAATTACTGTACCGGAAGAGGGAAAAAGCTATGACACTATAGACGAAGCTATAGATATGTATAGTAAGTACGCTGAAGCGGGAGGTTTTCAAATAAAAAAAGCAGGACAAAAAATAACAAAATCTGGAATTGTAACACTCAAATACATCATGTGCAACAAAGAAGGAGCACCAAGAAATGTTAATATTGACACTTTGGATGCAAAACACAGTGGCAAACAGAAGAGAAATACAACTGTTCATGTAACAGGTTGAAAAACTCTCCATATTTATGACTTATAACATATAACTTGATTCATAAGAATAATGTTGAAACCCATGGATTCATTGAATGGGATTCATACAGAATCCCATGGGATTCTTAATGTTTTTTTTTTTTTTTTTTTTTTTTTTTTTTTTTTTTTTTTTTTTTTTTTTTTTGTATAACTAATGTTTTTTAAATGTTTTATTTTTTATATAACAGGTTGTAGAGCTCGTATAAGGTTAGAATTGGATATCGTTTCTGGAATATACAAGATACTTACGTTTATTGAAGAACACAACCATATGCTTTTACCAAATGCGTACAAACATTTTACAAAAAAGCAAAGAAAAATGACACATGCAGAAAAACTGTTTGTTGTTAAATCTGCAAAGAACAAGATTGGTCCAACACGGGCTCACAACTTGTTAACTAGTATGAAAGGTGGGTATGAATATGTTCACGGGACAGTTGATGATTTTAAGAATGAACTGCGGGATATTAATATGTTCATAGGGGAAAGTGACGCACAAATGTTTATAAATAAAATGGAAAACAGAAAGATATATGTGCCGAACTTTACGTTTCAGTATAAGGTAGAAAAGAGTGAGTTAGTGGCTTTGTTTTGGGCTGATGAAGTTGCAAAATGCTATTATAAGGATTTTGGAGACATTGTATCCTTTGATGCGACATTTAGGTGTAACAAGTAAGTGGTTTTTGTTTTTTTTAAATTACAATACGGAATCTTATGGGATTCTTTGTGAATCCCATGGGATTCTTTATGAAATTCCCATGGGATTCACAATGAATCACTTAAGATTGTGTATGTAGTCACATTGGATTCACACAGAATCCCGTGGGATTCTTTATGAAATCCCATGGGATTTATACAGAATCCCATGGGATTCTTTATGAATACAGATGGGATTCACACAGAATCCCATGGGATTCACAATGAATCCCTTGAGATTGTGTATGTAGTCACATTGAATTATGTCACTAAAACATATATTATTTTTAGGTACAATATGGTGTTTGTGCCATTCACAGGTGTCGATAATCACAGAAAAAGTGTCACTCTTGGTTCGGGAATGCTATTACATGAAGACACTGAATCATACACATGGCTATTAAAAGCATTTATGACTGCTTTCAAGAAAGAACCAACCATGGTGGTAACCGATCAAGATGGGCAATGAAGAGGGCCATTGAAGCCGTTTTCACAAAATCGAAACACAGACTTTGCATGTGGCATATTCACCAAAAGATTCCAGCAAAGGTAATTTATCGAGTTTACAAAAAAATGTGTTTTTTTTATCACATATCATATATAGATTAATCACATGGGATTTTGTATGAATCCCATGGGATTCATACAGAATCCCTTGGGAATTAACCTGGTAGGAATCCCATGGGATTCATCAATGAATCCCATGGGATTCATACAGAATCCCTTGGGATTAACTGTGAATCCCATGGGATTCATACAGAAACCCATGGGATTCAAACAGAATTCCATGGGATTAACTGTGAATCCCATGGGATTCACCTATGTTTATATCATGTTACTTATGCTTGTAATAAGATTCTAAAACAATCTTTATCAAAAACAGATTTGTAAAGACATATACGTAGAAACAGATTTCAAGAAGCGTTTAAACAAGATTATTTGGAATATGTTCATCGAACCGTTGGAATTTGAAAAGAAATGGGCTAAGTTGATTGAAGATTTCGGTTTGCAAAATCACAAATGGATGACCAAAATGTTTAACCTAAGAGAAATGTGGATTCCTACTTATTTTATCGACTCGCCATTGTTTGGTTTGATGAGAACCACATCAAGGTCCTAGAGTGAGAACTCGTTCTTCAAAAGTTTCACTAGCCCAGGAGCAACGCTAGTTAGTTTTATGATGTCATATGAATCAGCAATGGAAAGACAATGATATAGGCAAGAACATTTGGATTTTAAAACATTTGACGCGGCTCCAATATGTTTAACACAGTTAGAGATTGAACTTCATGCATCAAAAGTGTATACTAGGACGATATATCTTCTTGTTCAAAAGGAAATATATGAAGCATGCTGGACTTGTACAATTCAAGATTTAAAGATAGAAGAAGGTTGTGAGATTGTGATGCGTGGTTTTGCAACCTTACAACAGGTTTTACCTCTCGAGGGATCTCAAGAGGCTTACAACCCCACCAGGCAGTGTACCTGACCGATGTAGTATAGTGTAGTGGTAAGTACGGGGGATTGATCGTTCTCCACAGGGAATAGTGTCGTTAGGATTGAAAAACTACTCTAATAGGTCTAAGGGTGAGAGAAGATTCTTTTTATGTTTTTATATTTTATGAAAGCAAGTAAAATCTCGGTTTGAAAGAGTGGGCGGAATTAGTTGCTAGTCAACTAACCCAAGTTACTACAAATGCAAATAAAATAAAATAACAGAAAATGAAAAGGTGGTAAAACTTATGTGGAGAGGAAGTGTTTTACTTAGATTTCCTTACTCCCTAAATATCTTTTACCGGTTGATTAGTGTGTATTAATTGCGTGGATGACGGGTGTATTCCTTAATACCAATCGTGGGGTGGCGTACGTACTTCCCCAACTCTACAAGCTCCTACTTCACTCCTATGTCGAGCCGGCTAGGAAGCTCCTAACATGGGATCACTAGAATTCGCTTGTGCATTAAATACAACCATAAAAACCTTAGTACGCATTGGTTCATGCTTCTTAAGACGTTCAAGCAAGTTACCGAATAGGAGGTTAGCCAGTTTTCTTAAGCCTAACATAGATAAACAATCATCCAATACAACTAATAACACACTAATAACCAATAATCAATAGCTAGGTTTCATTAGATCTAAGCAAACACAAAGAAAACCTAGCCTAGCATGTTAAACAAAAGACAAGAACAAGATAGAATCAAACAACACATAGACATATTGAATGATTAATTGATAACTTATCTTCAATGTAACATGGAAGATCTCAAGGCAAAAAGCCTTGAAAAAGCTGCTAAAATCGTCTTAGGGTTCTTACACACAAAGTTCCACAATAAGTTCCACACTAATGACAAAAAATTGCAAAACTATATATAGACTTTCAGATCTGACGGCGTCACACTATGGAGTGTGACGCCGTCACCTCGCCGCTTTTAGGGTTCCCGGATGGCCTTCTTGACGTCCGTCCCTCTTTAGCTCTCCAAAATCCGTTCTGGCTTATCAAGGCTTGACGCCGTCAGAATTAGGCGTGACGCCGTCCCGCTTTAACTTATACCATGACGACCTTGATCATATTAAAGGGTGACGCCGTCAGAATTCCCATGCAAATTTCTCTGGCTTATCATGAGTAAATTTCACATCCACCACTTTTGCCAAGCCATGACGCCGTCTGGGGATATTCCTGACGCCGTCAAAGGTAACTTCCAGCATAATTTTAAGACTTTGTCGTTTTCTTCACTTTTATGCTCCAAAAACGTCCAAAATGCTTCCTTTTCCAGATTTCTTCTCCAAAGTACCTAAAATGACAAAAGGAACGATTTAGGGCAATATTTGATCAAATAAATACGATTTAGGGCTTAAATGACCCCCTAAAAGCGGTACACTTTTCGCTTCATCAAATACCCTTACACTTGAGATTTGCTTGTCCTCAAGCAAATGCGCTTTTATTCTAATCAAAATACAAGTTAGGGGTCATTTAACGCTAATATAAAAGTAATTGCAACAATTAATCGTTCCACTTTAATCATAATAAGCACGGAGATTACATACTAGCACCTTACAAGTAGTGTTTAGATACTCACATCTCTCAAGTGTCATCAAAATAAATCTCATAAATGAAAACGGATAATATCTCTCACTACCTGTCATAGCAAATAGATTACCATAGGCTTGGGAAAGGATCAAAAACCTCCTCCACTAGGCGTAAGCACCTAGGATAAACTATCAAAGAGGGCTTTTAAACGGGTTATAACATTAGGTGTAGGGATATGATAAACACGGTTTTGTTGGATAAAGGATATTTTACTGGTGGCGAGTTAAAGATCTTGATTAATTACATGTACTATACAATGTTGCTAAGCCAAGACTAGACTCAATCTTAAGCTAAAAACAAAATAACAAAAACATAAAACAAACATAAAATAAAACGGGATGGTAGTCCGTATGTTTTTTTCTACTTTTCTTTTTCTCATTTTTTTTTTTTGTATTTTTCTTGATTTTTTTTTTTTTTTTTTTTTTTTTCATACACTCTTGCCCTACCATCCAAAATAATACATCATAGGGGCATTGCATTCCCCTTACACTTAAACTTTTACATAACTTTACAAATAACTATTCTAATGACTCGAATTAAGATAATTGAAAAACTTGGAGTACTTTTAAAATATTTAGCACATATGGGGGTAATAAATGATGTTCTTCCCCATTACTCCATTACACTAGTACTTTACCCATGAGTCCCAATCGTCCCAAAACAATATGTACAAGGATATGACTCGACTTAGCAACCATGTAATCAACTAGATAATTAACTTGGGGTTTAAACAAATGTTGTCACAATAATGCACTAAAAATGAGTGCATACAAGGTAGGCTAAGGCGATTTGGGTGTACATTTTAGTGGGGTGTAACAAATTCTTCCTTTAAGTAAAATGCTTAAAGGTCGAAACGAAAAGATAGGCTCTGAGGGGTGTACTAGGGGTATCGTGTACTAAAAATGAGTACAACGCAAAGGGTGTGGGAGAATTACTTGACCAATGTAGCCAACGTAATTATAACAAAAACACAGGTGTAAAACAATGGGTTAATCCTAATGCCTCTTATCATGTAGTAAATCTAACTACACGAATGTAGTCTCACTTGTGGCCTCGGAATGGTCCTAACGCAAGTTCTAGAATCTAAGTGCTACCGGCACACACATCATAGCATAAATGCTTTTCCTACCAATTCTAGGGGCGAACCTCACATATTTGGGGGTGGAAAAAATTTTTAGTGGTACGGTTTTTGTGCTAGTCATATAACTCCTATCCGTGAGACGCTCATTAAGATCAAAGTTTCACTCCTAAATGTTGTAAAAAATTTTAAATTTGGCACTAAAATTACCCTAACAGGTATTTCTCTCAGTTTTATTACACATTTACTATTAAACAAACAAAAATCAAGCGTAAAAGCATTCTCTAATCGTATTTTTACCCCCCTTTACACTTAAGATGAACACTGTCCCCAATGTTCAAATAACAAGATGTAAAAGCATAAAGTAAAAGAATGAAATCAAATACTCCCCTGATTCGCTCCGTGGATAATGTGGTAACACGGTTAGATCTTCTTCCAAGGTAATGTAGAAGCTCCAAGGCTAATGCATCGCCATAAGCTTGACCCAACAAACATTTCCTTGTACAAAATAACCTGTTAAACCTGAGAAAATAAACACGAAAACCTGCATAACATCGGCGGGATAAACTCTATATATAAGGATATAATGCTTGTGGAATGATAATTTTGCAGATTCCTGGAGATTATAAGTTAGAGATTTAATAAAAACTTTTTATGAAAACAAAACTTTCAAAAATTTTCAGAAAATTAAACCTGACGCCGTCAGGTTGTAAAACCTAACGCCGTCAGAAATGATCTGACAGAATTCTCATGTTACGTTTCCGGAAAGTTTTTGGAAAAACCTACACCTTACTTCCTGGAATTCCTGCAAAACATCATTATGACTCGATACAAGCATTTGACTCAAACAAATACTAATATTTATGTTAATTTATTATTATTATGATTCATGTTCATTTGTTCTAATAAACCGATTGAGATTTCCCTTACACTTAACTTTTGCAAAATACCTTTATATGTAGTTAAGACGAAGTTAAAGACAAGATAAAGCATTTTCACAATTTAGTTTTGAACATGAATCAATAATAATAAAATTAAACACACATACGGAAACAAATAAAATTAAACAAACCAATAAATAAACACACAAAGCAAATAAAGCTTGGGTTGCCTCCCAAGAAGCGCTTTTCTTTATTAACGAGTCTTGTAGCTAGACTCAAAGTCACGTACATTACGTGATTCCATCATTGGTCACGGTTTCTAGGTCATCCTCATGTCCGGTTCTATATTCCGGTCCTAATTTCAAACAATCCTTGTAGAAACCGAATATCCTTCCCATAACATAGTCTACTCCTTTACTTCTATCTTTATCATTCCTATAGTAGACTGCTTGCTTAAGCTCCTTCTCAACATTTGACAAGTGTTGGAATTGTTCTATCTTATATGGCATTTGGTAGTTTACCTCATCGGTCTCATCCTTAAATCTAACTATCCCTAAGGAAGGTTCATAAGTCATTCTAGAGACCTCAACAAATGGTTTTCCAAAAACCACTTGAGTTAAGGATGCATCGACTACTGGGCGGATATCTTCTACAATTACAAAGTCGGTGACATAGGTGAAGTTTCCTACATAAACCGGTAATCCCTTAACTCTTCCCGTGAAGTTACTCATCCAACCCTTGTCAGGGAACATCCTATACCCAAGTTGATTTTTCATTATCAAGTTGTAGTGGGCTCTAGTCATGATGTTTATGGGCGATCTAAGGTCGATGTAAGCTTTCCACACATGCAAATGTCCGATGTTGCATGTTATGTTGAGATTAGAAGGATCACCTATTTTTATAATTGGTCTACCTAGGAAGTATGGTGTCTCGGGGTCATCGAATAAGTCTGTATGATATGCGTGCTCTTCCTTAGTGGGTAGCCTATTGAAGTAGTCCTCATCATTATCTACTTCTTCAATCTCACTTTTCCTAACTTCCTTATCAACCTCGCCTTTCTCAACCTCATCCTCAGGTTCACTATTATCCTCATTCCTATCAATCGGTTTGATAGTGACAATGTTGACGAAGTGGACATGTTTGGATGAAGAGGGGTCTTTTACTTGGGGTCCGCTATTTGTGTTCCTAGCGTCCTTATGTGGAGGTGATAGCACTTGGTTATTGAGGGCTTTCAATAAGTTGTCAATTTTATTGGTCATTGGTATGTGCTTAAACACATACCTTTATTTGACCAAAACCGGACCCAAAAAGACCAAAAACATATTAGAAATGCCAAATATATGTTTGTTTTTGTGTTTTTAAATGTGCAGGTAACGGATATGAGAAAAGGACAAAAAGAAAGACAAAATAGACAAATCCGAGCACGGGAATGGAAAGAGCACGAAAAATCGAGTCCGGGGGTACTTTCTTTAATTCTTGAACCAGGCCATAACTGCTTTAAATTGACAGGTCGAATTGTATTTTGAACCTTTTTATTATTAAAAAAAAACTGAACTGTCAAATGTAAGTTTAAGAATATTTATGATACAAATATTAATGGAACCATTGCCTAGCTCAGCTGGTAAATGTGTTCACTCTCACACAGAGACTCGGGTTCGAATCCGGCCTGGAGCAAAATTGAGTATTAATACTCACTGCCACGTGGCACCACCTGAGTGGTTCCACGTGGCAACCGACCCGACCCAGTTACCGGCCCGACTTGACCCATTGACCGACCCGACCCGACCAAAGGACAGGCGTTGACCGTTGACACGTGGCACTGCCACGTGGTAGTGGGCCCCACCTGAAATATCACAGCTTGTGGGTCCCACATGCTGACGTCACTGGCGGCTGACCAATGGGAGGCTGCCACGTGGCGGCGGCGCATTAATTACTAATCATTGGTACGAGGTTTTGCAGGTACGGTGCCGACATTTCTGACTGACGCGTCAGTACGAGGTTGCAGACGTGGCAGGGCCTCGGGCCAATAGGAGAGCGACACGTGGCGTCTGTGACGCTGCAGTACGAGGTGGCAGACTGACACCTATCTGCACGTGGTTGGATGGTACGAGGTTACGTGGCGTCGGGTGACCAATGGGAGCGTGACACGTGGCAGAAGTGAGCTGTTAATTTGGGAAGGAATGAATGTGTACGCTAAATGGACCAGATTCAAAGAGTGTGCTATAAAAAAGCCATTCGGATCACAATTTTCACACACAAAATTTAGTAGAGAGTAGAAAAATATTAGGATTTGAGTAGGAGTAGTATTTTAGCTTATTGTATTAGCTTAATTCATGTAATAGTTTAGCTTATTTCAAGTGCTTATTTTTACAACTTATTTCAAGTTTAATGAAGATGTTGAAGTTATTTGAAGATTTTTAGTGCTTATTTCTCTTATTCTTCTCCTCTTTCTTTTACTTTCTTTTTTTTTTTTTTTTTACTTTTCTTATCTAATAAGTCATGAAAGCTTATTAGCTTTTTGTGGTTTATTTAGATCTAGCTTATTTAATAAATACTCTTTTACTACTTTGTTTTTAAAGCTTTTATAAACTTAGATCTACTATTTGTTTTACAAATTATTTTATAAAAAACCAAATATATTTGATTTTTATTAGTTTTTCTTTTATTAAAAGCTATCCATTAGATTATCACTCTAGATCTACAATTTTTAGTTTAAAAAGTTTTCGACTTTATTAGTTTTTAGCTTATTAATTTTAGAAGTTTGTAGTTTTCTCAACCAATAAGCTCTTCCATAGCTTAATTGGTCATTATTATTGCTTATTCCTAATAAAGTTTTGATTTATCTTTGTCTCTCATTCATTTCATCATAAGGCGAGGAGCTTATGGGTTTTATAAGCTTATTTACTAATCAAAGTTTGTAGCTTTCTTTGTTTCTATTAATCTAAATAGTGAATAAAGTTTATAACATTATTGATTACTTGGATAAATACAAGCTAATAAAGGAATAAACTTTGGGGTTTGATAAGTTTATAAAATCGGGTGGTTTATTATTCTCGTCGCGTTAGATCGGGTTCTACTTTCTTATCATTTTCACTTTTAGTTAATTAGTTTAATGAATATGCTCATGTTTGTTGGATCATTTGTTTTGGTTAGTTTATTTAATATGTATCGTGAGTAGATTTTTATATACTTGTTGAGTAGATCATTCCGTGAATTAAGTGTGGTTTTAAAAAAAGTTAATTGGTTAGTAATTTTAAGTTACTTAGATTGAAATTTTGGTTGTTTGAGCGGGCAAAAGCCGTGAAAATAATTGGGTTTTAATTTAGATATTGATATCTCTTTATGAAATTATTTTCAAAATAAACCAACGTTGTGAGAAAATGATTATTTATAAAAGATATTAATTCATCAATAGCGGACTTAATTGAAATAATAAACCACACTTAAGGATCGTGATAATTTGCTTAACAGGTATATCTTTTTATCATAAATTTCTTATTTTGCTTGCTTAGTATAATCTAGTTTATCATTTTTTTTAGTTGTTATCTTTTATCGTTAACTCTTGATTATTTACTTTCTACTAGTTTTTTTTATTAGGTTGCGTTTAGGTTATTTGTGCTTTACATGCGTAATTTGTGCTTTATGATTGTTATTCTAGTTTAAAAATCACAATTCTCACTTTTATTCACATTCACTACACGAATCACGTTCCGGGAACACAAATTCCATTCGATCTTCGTCGGGACAAACGACTCGGGTCAACACATATTTCCACGTGTGTTTTCCTTGAACTATAATTGACTCGTATCAATTTTTGGCGCCGCTGCCGGGGAAGATTGAAGTGAGTTCGTGATTTCGTTCGTCGAATCGTGTTTTGAAGACCCTTCCTCGGAAGTTATCGTTTTTATAAAAAATAAAAATACAAAAAGAAAATAAATAAATTAAAAAAAAAACACTTTTCCTAAAGTGTTTTCATCTTAATAAACATCCTCGGTCTTCCGTTGAAGGAGGGCGGTTGTAAACCATACCGAATAAACAACAAAAGAGATCGTGTAGTTAAACTTTGCTTGGATTATTTCTTTACTACAACCTAATTACGGGGTTTAAGGAAGTCTTGACATTAAATTGCAGACTGAAGAGAGATCCATTCTTCTCTCCCGCCACGCTGCGCGTAGTTTTGAAAGAAACGAGTACGGTTGATAAAACGATCACCAAAAAGATAATAATTTTTTTCCTTATATATAAAAAAAATCCAAAAAGATTTTTCTTTTCAAATTTATTTTCCATTTTTCTTTTGTGATTTTTCATGTTTCTAAATTTCAAAACCCAAAAATAATCTTCTTTAATCCTCTCATAATGTTTAATTCTTATCTTCTTAATCCTCTATATTTTTAATTCTGATGGACTCATTTATCCCGTGCGTCGGTTGTGGAGAACCGCTTTTTGGATTACCTTGTCGGTGGTGTACGTGCGAACGGTGCGGAAATGATATTCGAAACGGAAGTTGTTTGTTTTGTGGTTCGAGGAATTCAGTTGATTATAATCCAAATTCGAATTCATTCAACGACTCTTCAAATTTTTACAACACTACCACCACAGCCCGATATATCATCGTTTGATCAACGTTATTGCGATGGGTGTGGAGATTCGATTGATCCGACATCGTCTTATTGTCAACGGTGTACTTACGAGAGGTGTGGTAGTAATTTGATCAATGGATTTTGTTCGTTTTGTGCTTCGGAAGCCAAAAATTCATATGCTTATGATTTTAATCCGAACATTTCCGATTATCCTCAAAACAATTTCAATCACCCTCCTCAAAACTTTTATGAGCAAGAACCGTATTTCAATGATACGCCGAACTTTTCTTGTACAAATTGTGGGGGTCCTCATAATGATTATCAATGTCAACCGTGGGGTCAAAATTACTATGAACCTAATCCTTGCTATAATACTCACGGTTTTGACAATTACCAACCCCCACAAAATCCCGTCAATTATCCTAATCAAGTTGGAATGCGCGAAATTGAAAAACTTGTGGTTCGATATCGAGAGCAAGCGGCTAGTCTTAATACTCCCGGGAAGTCCATGGAAGAATTACTTGCCGAGGAAAGAGCAGCTAAATTTCGAGAGAGCTTAATTTACTATGACGATGATTCCGATGATGACGAGGAGAGATTTGTTCCGGTAACCTTCCCTCAAATAGCACCCGTCTTTCCTACCGTAGAAACCGAGGACTCTCTAAAAATGGGGGACGAGCATCTCAACACTATTTCGGCAACGGAATCAGACAATGTTGAGCACCTTGTCCCAATCCCAAGTGAGTCCGAGGAAATATCCGACGATGAATGTGATTTTCAATCTTATGGAGATTCCCTTGACGTTTCCGAGATTACTTCCGGAATTTTCTCTAACCCACTCTTTGAATATAATAACGATTACACTTTCAGTGTTGTTAATCCTCTTTTTGATGAGGGGTTAGAGGACGTTGAGGGCGAGGAGGATCTTCTTTCTAATCTTGATGAGCCATACCGGAACTCACAGATTCTCCTCGTATTCTTGAATCTTTTCATGAGGTGTTCTCAGAAAAAATCACTCATATCATACCTCCTCCGGAGTATGATTATTTTGTTATTGAAGAAGATCCCGACCCGGGGGGAGGTAAACTCTATCCTAAGAGTTTGCTTGATGATGATATCACCCCGACCCTCCCTCCCGAGGTTTTCAAGAGCTTTGATGATGAAGAATGGATCCCCATTCTAATTATGATCTTTCTTCCTTTCTTCACCTATACGGTGACTTCTCCTCTTATTTACTCCTTCGGGAGTGAGGACAAAATCTTTGACCCCGGTATCACCATTTCTGGTTATTCTTTCTAAAAAATACCGTGGGTATCTCATCGGAGTGGAACTTTCATGTGTTTCAGTGTTTATCCAAACATCTTGAACGAAAGTCCGATTGAGATTATCTTTTCCACATGCTTCCCCATGGACAAATTAATTCGGGGTCGAGTCAAGCTCATGTGACTCGGTTACCAAAAACAAGCGCTTCGTGGGAGGCACCCCATGCTTATCTCTCTATCTTCTTATCTTATTTCTAATAAAACATGAGGAGGGATCCCCTCTTCCGTCTCTTGTGTTTCGTGTTTTCTGTGCTGTGTCCAGGACTGCCCGATGATGAAGACTCTCGTGCTCGTAGTTTCCTTCACGCTACTCGAGTTTCATCATTCGCAGCTTATCGATATCCTAAATCTTATCGTTTACATTTATCTTTTGGCATAATTAATAAACGGCCTTAGATTTATGTAGGAGAACCCTTACCTTTAAGACATTGAGGACAATGTCTCGTTTTAGTCTGGGGGGGTAATCTTGCGATTTGATTTTTGCCTTGCATTTTTGCCATTTTCTCATGTAACCCCGTTTTTCCTCCAAAAATTGAAAAAATCAAAAAAAAAAAAAAAAAAAAAAAAAAAAAAAAGAGAAAATTTTTAAAATTTTTGTCAAAAAATATAATAAATTTTGACATTTTTGTTGACTTTCAGCTGGAGAGAGTAGGAATAAAATTCTGACTTGACCGGGCGTGTTGAGCCCTAGCTTGTCTCCTTAACCGTTTATAATCTATAAGCTCGTGCTAGTCTTTTACACAAGGAGCTATAAAACGCGAATTCTTTTTAAGAGTTTGCAAGTTCCCGTATTTGACTTTATATATGCATGGCTTGATTATAAGGCTAAGCATTCGCGGATCTTATTATTTAAGATTTTAAATTTGCGAAGAACGAGAAATGATAGAGTTGTTTATAAGTTAGATTGCTAAACGTGGAGTAGTTGGTTCTCTTTAGAGCTCATCGAAGTTACTTGTGGCTTTTTGTTCCCACAAGCTTGTTTCACTCAAAAATAGTAATTTAGGAATAATTAAAGCTATTTTAGTTTTGGCGATAATTAGTTTTTATTTCTTCCTTAGATAATTCTTGCTTATGAAAGTTGGGTACACATCAAGGTACTGTCAGTGTTACGGTGTAATAGACTATTCCATCTTGCCGGCTCGCAACCGATGTTGGGATTGTTATAAAAGCCGTAGGACTTGGGGTTTGGCAAATAATTAAGATGATAATGAATAATAATAATCCAAAGCCATAAAAAGTTTTCTGCATCTTGCCGGTTCACAGCCGATGTTGTAGACTTCTAATAAAGGCAGAGGAAAAATTCCAAGGTCATAATAGACTATCACATCTTGCCGGTTCGCAGCCGATGTTGTGATTGTTATAAAGGGCCAAGGATTAAATACGTTAATGTGCTTAATAATGTTTAAAAATGCCAAACTTCGACTCCGGGGGTGTCCTAATAAAGGCTTCCGTCTCTGGACTCGTAGATGAGTTGTTTCGGTCGCAAATAAAAGGGATATTCTCAAAATCGTGTTAAATCAGAGACCTTGATGTGGACCTCATTTTTGTATGCAACGGTTTTCGAGGGAAGGCTTGGAAACTACTTAGCGTCTAAACTAGGTATCTTTATCGGACTTAAAATTATCAAAACGAGATTTTGAAGAAATTCATTTCTCACCAAAAATAAAATAAATAGAGGAAAATAGGAATTTGGGAACGAGAAGTAATACACAATTAGCTTTCTGAGTAGTGTTGGCAATCTAACTTGTAAATAACAATGATTTCGTTTTTAAGCTTAGTTTGGGGGCTCGTGAAAAATCGGGGACGACGAATTTTATCCGTATGGTCACTTCTTTATGAGTCGTGTTTCCTACTCGAAGACCCTAAAATTATCGTTAGATAATGATTGTCAACAAAACCGTCACTTAAATAATAAGAAAAATACAAAAATAGAATAAAAGGAAAATGGGGAGTTTTTAGAACTTAAGGTTTCTTGATCTCTTTTGAAAATTTTGCTACTTCTCAAAGTTAGTAAAAAGAGATTGGAAATTTTTGGTTTTGAAAACGTGTTCTTATAACATTGCATGAGGACATTGCAATAGCTTAGTCTGGGGGATTTTGGTATGTGCTTAAACACATACCTTTATTTGACCAAAACCGGACCCAAAAAGACCAAAAACATATTAGAAATGCCAAATATATGTTTGTTTTTGTGTTTTTAAATGTGCAGGTAACGGATATGAGAAAAGGACAAAAAAGAAAGACAAAATAGACAAATCCGAGCACGGGAATGGAAAGAGCACGAAAAATCGAGTCCGGGGGTACTTTCTTTAATTCTTGAACCAGGCCATAACTGCTTTAAATTGACAGGTCGAATTGTATTTTGAACCTTTTTATTATTAAAAAAAACTGAACTGTCAAATGTAAGTTTAAGAATACTTATGATACAAATATTAATGGAACCATTGCCTAGCTCAGCTGGTAAATGTGTTCACTCTCACACGAGAGACTCGGGTTCGAATCCGGCCTGGAGCAAAATTGAGTATTAATACTCACTGCCACGTGGCACCACCTGAGTGGTCCACGTGGCAACCGACCCGACCCAGTTACCGGCCCGACTTGACCCATTGACCGACCCGACCCGACCCAAGGACAGGCGTTGACCGTTGACACGTGGCACTGCCACGTGGTAGTGGGCCCCACCTGAAATATCACAGCTTGTGGGTCCCACATGCTGACGTCACTGGCGGCTGACCAATGGGAGGCTGCCACGTGGCGGCGGCGCATTAATTACTAATCATTGGTACGAGGTTTTGCAGGTACGGTGCCGACATTGTTGACTGACGCGTTAGTACGAGGTTGCAGACGTGGCAGGGCCTGGGTCCAATAGGAGAGCGACACGTGGCGTCTGTGACGCTGCAGTACGAGGTGGCAGACTGACACCTGTCTGCACGTGGTTGGATGGTACGAGGTTACGTGGCGTCGGGTGACCAATGGGAGCGTGACACGTGGCAGAAGTGAGCTGTTAATTTGGGAAGGAATGAATGTGTACGCTAAATGGACCAGATTCAAAGAGTGTGCTATAAAAAAGCCATTCGGATCACAATTTTCACACACAAAATTTAGTAGAGAGATAAAGTAGGAGTAGAGAGTAGAAAAATATTAGGATTTGAGTAGGAGTAGTATTTTAGCTTATTGTATTAGCTTAATTCATGTAATAGTTTAGCTTATTTCAAGTGCTTATTTTTACAACTTATTTCAAGTTTAATGAAGATGTTGAAGTTATTTGAAGATTTTTAGTGCTTATTTCTCTTATTCTTCTCCTCTTTCTTTTACTTTCTTTTTTTTTTTTTTTTACTTTTCTTATCTAATAAGTCATGAAAGCTTATTAGCTTTTTGTGGTTTATTTAGATCTAGCTTATTTAATAAATACTCTTTTACTACTTTGTTTTAAAAGCTTTTATAAACTTAGATCTACTATTTGTTTTACAAATTATTTTATAAAAAACCAAATATATTTGATTTTTATTAGTTTTTCTTTTATTAAAAGCTATCCATTAGATTATCACTCTAGATCTACAATTTTTAGTTTAAAAAGTTTTCGACTTTATTAGTTTTTAGCTTATAATTTTAGAAGTTTGTAGTTTTCTCAACCAATAAGCTCTTCCATAGCTTAATTGGTCATTATTATTGCTTATTCCTAATAAAGTTTTGATTTATCTTTGTCTCTCATTCATTTCATCATAAGGCGAGGAGCTTATGGGTTTTATAAGCTTATTTACTAACCAAAGTTTGTAGCTTTCTTTGTTTCTATTAATCTAAATAGTGAATAAAGTTTATAACTTTATTGATTACTTGGATAAATACAAGCTAATAAAGGAATAAACTTTGGGGTTTGATAAGTTTATAAAATCGGGTGGTTTATTATTCTCGTCGCGTTAGATCGGGTTCTACTTTCTTATCATTTTCACTTTTAGTTAATTAGTTTAATGAATATGCTCATGTTTGTTGGATCATTTGTTTTGGTTAGTTTATTTAATATGTATCGTGAGTAGATTTTTATATACTTGTTGAGTAGATCATTCCGTGAATTAAGTGTGGTTTTAAAAAAAGTTAATTGGTTAGTAATTTTAAGTTACTTAGATTGAAATTTTGGTTGTTTGAGCGGGCAAAAGCCGTGAAAATAATTGGGTTTTAATTTAGATATTGATATCTCTTTATGAAATTATTTTCAAAATAAACCAACGTTGTGAGAAAATGATTATTTATAAAAGATATTAATTCATCAATAGAGGACTTAATTGAAATAATAAACCACACTTAAGGATCGTGATAATTTGCTTAACAGGTATATCTTTTTATCATAAATTTCTTATTTTGCTTGCTTAGTATAATCTAGTTTATCATTTTTTTTAGTTGTTATCTTTTATCGTTAACTCTTGATTATTTACTTTCTTCTAGTTTTTTTTATTAGGTTGCGTTTAGGTTATTTGTGCTTTACATGCGTAATTTGTGCTTTATGATTGTTATTCTAGTTTAAAAATCACAATTCTCACTTTTATTCACATTCACTACACGAATCACGTTCCGGGAACACAAATTCCATTCGATCTTCGTCGGGACAAACGACTCGGGTCAACACAAATTTCCACGTGTGTTTTCCTTGAACTATAATTGACTCGTATCAGTCATCTCCGTTTGTTGTTGATTGAATTCGGACTCAAACTTAGCTATCCGAGCTTCTTGAGATGCCATAAATTGGGACATCAATCCTTCAAAGTTATTGGTACTACCATTGCTGGAAGGATTGTTGTTGAAAGTACGGTTCGAGTTGGAACCGCTTGATTGGAAAAGATTAGGTGGGTTGGGAGAATTGGTTTCTTGTGCGTTTTGGTTTTGTTTCCACCTAAGGTTCGGGTGATTTTTCCATGAGGGGTTGTATGTATCACCGTAGGGGTTTGGCTCGGGTTTGAAAGTGTACCACTTGTCTCAGGCTCCGTCGGTACGCGAGGATGCGTAGTCCGCAAAAGCTTGTTCGGGGAGTTCCATGCAATCACGAGTGTCGTGGGGACCACTACATAATTCACATGAAGAAGTGATTTTGTTCACTTGGCTTGAAGGTTTAGGAGCCTCGTAGGATTTCATGAGAAACTTGACTTGGTCTTCAAGTTCTATGATCCTACGGTCGGAAGTGCTTGAATTGTTCGAAGGCAAAGATATTGCCTTGATCGTTTTATTCAAATCACGGGGATCACTCCAACTTTCATTGTCATAAAGAGCAAGATCTTCTAGGAGAGCCCATGATTGTTCCGCACTTAGATCACGTAGCTTACCACCGGCCGATTGGTCAATGGTTTGCCTCGTGGAGAGATTGATATGGTCATAGAAGATTTGGACTTGGAGCCAAAGTTCTATGCCATGGTGAGGGACTTTTTGGAGTAAGTCCTTGAATCGAGTCCATGCCTCGTAGAGGGTTTTCGCCTTGACGTTGTTGGAACATCAAGATATCATTCCTTAGCTTGGTAGTTCTTCCCGGTGGGAAAAACTGAGCAAGGAAACGAGTGGTGAGATCATCCCAAGAGGTGATGGATCCTGCGGGTAGACGCTCTAGCCATTGACTAGCTTGGTCCCGCAGAGAGAATTGAAAGAGACGCAGTCGGGTCGTCTCTCGAGTGGCAACATCAAGGTCTATTGAATCAACGATTTTGAGAAAGTCCTTGAGATGTTGATTAGAATCTTCGGAACGAAGTCCATGGAATGCGCATCCGCTTTGCACCAACCGGATGGTGTCGGATCGCAAGGGAGTGACATTGGCTCCTTGAGTGAGCTCAATGGTGTTTCGATAGCCATGGTGGCTAGGACGGGAGTAGTCTCCTAAAGTACGGGCTCTAGGAGGTGGGTGTTGTTGTGGTGGTGGGTTGTTGGGATCAAGGATATTACCATCTTCCATGATGTCGAATGGTAATGGTTACGAACAAAGAAACGAAGAAAATAGATAGACTAAAGAAAACATAGAAAAAGAAAAAAAAAATCTCACTAGAAAGGAATCTAGTGAGTAGACCTATAAAATAAAAATTCAACCTAAACAATAACTATTCCCTGGCAGCGGCGCCAAAAACTTGATGCGTGGTTTTGCAACCTTACAACAGGTTTTACCTCTCGAGGGATCTCAAGAGGCTTACAACCCCACCAGGCAGTGTACCTGACCGATGTAGTATAGTGTAGTGGTAAGTACGGGGGATTGATCGTTTTCCACAGGGAATAGTGTCGTTATGATTGAAAAACTACTCTAATAGGTCTAGGGGTGAGAGAAGATTCTTTTTATGTTTTTATATTTTATGAAAGCAAGTAAAATCTCGGGTTTGAAAGAGTGGGCGGAATTAGTTGCTAGTCAACTAACCCAAGTTACTACAAATGCAAATAAAATAAAATAACAGAAAATGAAAAGGTGGTAAAACTTATGTGGAGAGGAATGTGTTTACTTAGATTTTCTTACTCCCTAACTATCTTTTACCGGTTGATTAGTGTGTACTAATTGCGTGGATGACGGGTGTATTCCTTAATACCAATCGTGGGGTGGCGTACGTACTTCCCCAACTCTACAAGCTCCTACTTCACTCCTATGTCGAGCCGGCTAGGAAGCTCCTAACATGGGATCACTAGAATTCGCTTGTGCATTAAATACAACCATAAAAACCTTAGTACGCATTGGTTCATGCTTCTTAAGACGTTCAAGCAAGTTACCGAATAGGAGGTTAGCCAGTTTTCTTAAGCCTAACATAGATAAACAATCATCCAATACAACTAATAACACACTAATAACCAATAATCAATAGCTAGGTTTCATTAGATCCAAGCAAACACAAAGAAAACCTAGCCTAGCATGTTAAACAAAAGACAAGAACTAGATAGAATCAAACAACACATAGACATATTGAATGATTAATTGATAACTTATCTTCAATGTAACATGGAAGATCTCAAGGCAAAAAGCCTTGAAAAAGCTGCTAAAATCGTCTTAGGGTTCTTACACACAAAGTTCCACAATAAGTTCCACACTAATGACAAAAAATTGCAAAACTATATATAGACTTTCAGATCTGACGGCGTCACACGTGACGCCGTCACCTCGCCGCTTTTAGGGTTCCCGGATGGCCTTCTTGACGCCGTCCCTCTTTAGCTCTCAAAAATCCGTTCTGGCTTATCAAGGCTTGACGCCGTCAGAATTAGGCGTGACGCCGTCCCGCTTTAACTTATACCGTGACGACCTTGATCATATTAAAGGGTGACGCCATCAGAATTCCCATGCAAATTTCTCTGGCTTATCATGAGTAAATTTCACATCCACCACTTTTGCCAAGCCATGACGCCGTCTGGGGATAATCCTGACGCCGTCAAAGGTAACTTCCAGCATAATTTTAAGACTTTGTCGTTTTCTTCACTTTTATGCTCCAAAAACGTTCAAAATGCTTCCTTTTCCAGATTTCTTCTCCAAAGTACCTAAAATGACAAAAGGAACGATTTAGGGAAATATTTGATCAAATAAATACGATTTAGGGCTTAAATGACCCCCTAAAAGTGGTACACTTTTCGCTTCATCAGATTGTCATTATAAGAGACAGAAATCCGTGGGTTTACAGAATCATTAATAAGGAACTTGCAAAAGAACAAGCAGAGGAAGAAGAAACAGAAGCAAAGAGAACATTTATAGACTATAAGGTATGTTTCTTGTTATTCAACATGAATCATCTGTGAATCAATATGAATCCCATGGGATTCATAATAAATCCCATGGGATTCATAATAAATCCCATGGGATAGAATAAATCACATGTCATTCAGAATATGAATCCCATGGGATTCTGTATGAATCCCATGGGATTCTGTATGAATCCCATGGGATTCAGTATGAATCACATGTAATTCAGTATGAATCCCATGGGATTAGTTATGAATATATGGTTTTCATGATGAATTTTAAATCTTTAATTCTTTTGTTTTTTGTTTAAAAAAGGTGCTGCGTACTATAGAAGATGGGTCGGTGGTATGCACTTGTAGACATTTTGCCCGATTTGGTTTTCTATGCCGACACATATTCTGTGTATTCAAGAACCGTGATATTAACGTCATTCCAGAACAGTATATTTTGAAGCGTTGGAACAGGGATATAATACCGCCTGAATTGAGAAGCAAAAGAAACAGATATGGGGAAAAAACTGTAGAAGTTGAAAGACTTACAAATGAAGCAACTTCTGTGGTGGACGAATGTTTATTCAGGTTAGGCGATAATGTAGAGAAGATGGGGGATTTTGTAGAAAAGTTGAAGAAATTGAAAACAGAAGTGGAGGCTGAGGTGCCAAATCATCCTTCAAGAGAAACACGAGATGTGATTGGAGAACATTATTCCATTTCTAAACCTGACGAACAAAATGTTAACAATCCAACAAAGATAGGCAACAAAGGGAATATTACTGAAAAGGCACGCAATAAAAGGCGAAAGAGTGAGAAAGAAAAAGCACTTGGAGTTAAAAAGAAACAAGAGAAGGTTTGTGGCTATTGTGGAGTGAAGACCAACTTGCACACAAAAACAACTTGTCCGGATAACCCAAAGGCGCGAAAGCCGAAACCAATAGTTTCTTGAACAAACTTTTTATATTCTGGTTTTATGTTAGTTCTTTTTTCTTCTTTACTTGAATATTTAGATGATTTGAAAGAATATATCTTGTTTACTGTTATTCAGGTTTCTTACTTATATTATGTATGAATTACAAGTTAGTCATTTGAGAATCCCATATGATTATGAATGAATCAATTAGGATTTTTACTTGTCAAAAATATCAAATACCAGCAACAAAGGATGAATCCCATGGGATTCATACAAAATCCCATGGGATTCACACAAAATCCCATGGGATTCAGCATGAATCCCATGGGATTCTGAATAAAAAAACATACTCCCATATGATTCTGAATGAATCAATTAGGATTTTTAATTGTCAAAAATATCAAATACCAGCAACAAAGGATGAATCCAATTGGGATTCATACTGAATCCCATGGGATTCATACGGAATCCCATGGGATTTTGTATGAATCCCATGAGATTCTGAATAAAAAAACATACTCCCATATGATTCTTTATGAATCAATTAGCATTTTTACTTGTCAAAAATATCAAATACCAGAAACAAAGGATGAATCCCATGGGATTCATACAAAATCCCATGGGATTCAGCATGAATCCCATGGGATTCTAAATAAAAAGACATACTGATGAAACTACTAAACAATCTAGCATAATGACTAACTGAAAAATTGTTTTACCATTCACATGTCTCCAAAAGATAACTGATCTACCAATCATTGTTCTACCATTCACTATTCTACCAATGACTCATCTACCCGCATGCACTCACGTGCATCCCTATTCCTAGCTGCTTCAGATATTATTGAATACCTTTCAGAAGGAGGAATTTTATCAAACTCCTTTGCTAATTCCAACATTTTCCCAGCATGCACATTAATCTCATGCAACAAAATCTTCGTTGCATACTTGAATCTTAGTCGCCTAAGCATGTCATACTGCTCTTTTGACTCAGCCACCATCCCACAATCCCATTTCGTTGCGGCTTCACCAGTGTAGGTTTCCATATGCAACATGGTGAATACGCCGCAATCTTGGAAATTTTTCTTGGTTCTCCATTTCAGCTTTGGAATTCTTGGCTTGGCTTTACGAATGGCAGCATGCTTTGAGTGACCATTAATGTTGAGATGACGAGCAAACAACGTTTTCTACAAAATGATTAAAAAAAAAGAAAAAGAAAGCATAAATAATAAGAATTCTGGGGAAAATGTCAATTGTGATTTTGTATGAATCCCATGGGATTCATACTGAATACCATAAGACTTGTGAATTCAATCAGATGAATCCCATGGGATTCATACAGAATCCCATGGGATTCTAAATGAATCCCATGGGATTCAGTATGAAACCCATAATACTTGTGAATTCATTCAGATGAATCCCATAATACTTGTGAATTCATTCACATGAATCCCATGGGATTATGTATGAATCCCATGGGATTCATCTGAATGAATCCACAAGCATGTTCATACTTTTCATACTTTACAACAGAAAACTAAATATACTTACCAGTAGTTCACAAGTATTTTCATATTTTTCTGCATATGTTGCTCCAGAATCACTATTATCAAGAATTGTCATTGATGCTGTTTTAGTGAGGCTGAAGACAACAACATAAAAATGTCCTCCTTTGCGGATAGGAAAAAAAGCCTGTTTAAACAAAACAAAAAAAATAAAAAAAAAATGATAGAAAAATAAAAACACGAATAAAAATAAAAAAAAAAAAAAAAAAAAAAAAAAATAAATAAAAAAAAATTTACCAAGTCAATGCCATCGAGACCCAAGCCAGCAACATTATTTTTAAATTGAGCAGTCATTTCCTTTTCAAACTCTTCAAATTTAGCATCCTCAGATGACAAGGTTCCATCAAACATGGATTTACTCTGTATATGCGAATTGGTAAGTCAAATAAACAGATAAGCAGTTTATTAAGCAAATCAAAAAATAACTACTTACAATACATCCTGTTGGAAAGAAGTGTCGTAATGGGGAACCAGGTTTTCGAATCCCATGAAAACTCTCTTCGTGATTGAGAATAGCAGCCCAACAGTCGATTACATTCGCATCAATCCATAAGCCAGGTGCTAAAGTTTCCATATTGATACGCACAGAACATATATCGATTACCCCTTTTGATTCAAATACAGTTTCACTATAAGAAGAAAAAAATAAATAAATTACTATGAAACTTATGAAAAAACTACATATGTAAATAAATAAAACTCTTTAAGAATCATATGGGATTCTCCATGTGAATCCCTTAGGATTCTGTATGAATCCCATGGGATTCATGCTGAATCCCATGGGAATCATATGGGATTCTCAATGTGAATCCCTTAGGTTTCTGTATGAATCCCATGGGATTCATGCTGAATCCCATGGGATTCTGTATGACACAGAATCCCATGTGATTCTGTATGAATCCCATACATACAGAATCCCATGGGATTCATACAGAATCACATGGGATTCCTTCACATTGAATCAAATTATAAATTACTATGAAAAAACTAGACATGTAAACTTACATCTTGTCACCTTGCATTGCAAACAAACTATTACCAAGAATAAATTCTATCGAGGTAATTTTTGGTACAACCTTGGTCTTCTTGTTTACGTACGGAGACAATAGGTATGAAGAAGGTTTCACCACACGCTTCTCAACGGTAGCTGGAGTAACATCCTTTCCCGAGAAACCTCCTTCAAGCTTAAAAAAAATAAAAAAGATTTAATTAAAAAGAAACAATTATTAGGTAAAAAAAAGGAATGAATGCAAGAATATTACATAATCTTGCTCGGCAGCTACACAACAAATCGTCAATTCATCAATCAAATCCACATTCTCTTCTATCCATTGTGTTAAAGTCTCCGGCGAACTGGTGATCTCAACCTCTTCACCATTTCCTTCACTGGCTGGATCAGCTTGATTCTCAGCATCATTAACAACATCATTAGCAACCAGCTTTTCAGAATCTGCATCGATTTCTTGATCAGATTCTTCGATTCCTAAATCTTCTAACCCCACTTTGCTACCATCATTTCCTTTATCATTGTCATCTTCACCCACATTCTCATCTTCACCAACATTCTCATCTTCACCAACTCCATCATTGTCATCATCATTTCCCCCATTTCCTGAATTGTCATCTCTATCAACATTCTCATCTTCGCCACCTCCATCATTGTCATCATCATTTCCATCATTCACATCTTTTCCATCAACTAATTGAATTGGACTCTTGAAAATCTGAGAATACTTTTGATGAAGCTCAAGAAGCTTTAAATCAGAAGGGTATTCTGAAAAAGCTTTCCTCAAGCATTCCTCAACAACATTTCTTTCATTACAGATAACATTCAACTTTTCTTCAACTTTCTTCAACGATTCCTGGAATAATAATAATAGTATAAGCACATTGGATTAGTTAGTGATTCTAATAAGAATCCCATGGGATTCATTATGAATCTCATGGGATTCTAAACAAAGTCACAAGGGATTCAGAATGAATCACATGGGATTCTGTATGAATCCCATGGGATTCATACAGACTCCCATGGGATTCATACAGACTCCCATGGGATCCTGTCTGAATCCCATGGGATCATGTCTGCATCCCTGGGATTCAGACAGAATCCCATGGGATTCAGACAGAATCCCATAGGATTCTAAACATTATCATATGTGATTAAATAACAATAAATGAAAAACAAAAACCAAAGAATTAAACGACCCTCTTTAAAAGAAGATTCAGAAGAACCACCCTCAACAAAACCTTCAGACTCATTAACCTCAAATTCGGTCCAGTCTTCGTGAAGATCTAACATACCCACAACCTCTTCTTTAAGCTCCAACTCCTGCCTTTGGCCCATTAAAATTGATGACCAGTTTTTGATTGCTGGACGAGTGCGAACAATAGGAAGTCTCTCGAACTTTGTAGAATCCATATACAAAAGCTAAAAACAAAAAAATAAAAATTGTAAGAAAGTTGCAACAAACATGGAAACAATTTAAAATTTCGTTTAATTTAAAACTTACAACAAGGAAGAGATATGGACCCGTGTACTGGTTTAGAAGAGTTGAAGGGAGTTTGCTGTATTGAAGACAGTTGTGAATGTAGTCACACCAATCAATACCACTTATGTTCGTATCTTCACGAAGACGCCTAACAACCTCCATATTTATTTGCCCCTTCAACCCGGCACACATGCCAATTGTGTTTGTAAAAAGAGTAAGAAAGTTAACTTTAAAAAGAAAGTCAACTTCCTTAGACTCGATCAATTTCATGGCAATATCCTTCACTCTTATTTCCTTTACAGACATAGGATAAAATTGACCAACCCAACGCCTCTCAAATTCACAATCTGGTCTATAATCTAAAGAAAAAAGAGATATGCCTCCAGTTGGAATACCTAAGATCTCATGAATTTTGGCATGAGTCACCTCAATTGACTTGCCATTCTCCAAAGTCAACATGTAAGTCTGAGCATCGAATTTAGAAACAACATATCTACCCAACTTAGACGGTATGTAATCTATATCCAGATTGTTAAAAGAACTAAAACCTATTTCAGACAAAAATTTCCCCATATTCACCTATTTGGATTGATGGATGGCATTATATAGAGAAGTAGGAACCGTCCTAGCATGAAGAATCTGAAAACTCGAAACATACTCTTTATGCTTTGCTTCTTCAGGCGTTAATTCCTTCTCTTTTTTCTGGCCTCTCATCTTTGGCTTAACTTTAACATCCTCATCAGATTCATCTTTAGCGACCTTTTTTTTCAAAAGATTCTTTCTCTTCGGTACAACTTGCTCAGAATCGGAAGAATCAGAACCCAAATCATCCCTCTTTCTCTTCGCTAAAACTTTAGTCTTCAATTTCTGTTTCTTCTCATCTTGAAAATCATCGGAGTCTACATAAAAAAAACACGTAATATAAATAATTTGATCACAAGGGATTCATACAGAATCCCATATGGGATTCTGAATGAATCCCATGGGATGAATCCCATTGGATTCTGAAATAATCCCATTGGATTCAGACAGAATCCCATGGGATTCTGAATGAATCCATTCAAAATCCCATGGGATTCATACAGAATCCCATACAGAATCCCATTGGATTCTGAATGAATCCCATGGGATGCATACAGAATCCCATGGGATTCTAAATTTCAACAGTGTCTAAATAAAAAAAACACACCTTCTTGCTCCTGCACCTTCGCTTTCTTTTTCTTCACATCTAGTTGAGAATCTTGAATATCAACAGTGTCTACATAAAAAAAAATACAAAATATAAACAACTTGATCACAAAGGATACAATATGAATCCCATGGGATTCTGAATGAATCCTATGGGATTCTGAAATAATCCCATGGGATTCTTTATATCAAAAGTGTCTACATAAAGAAAATACACCTTCTTGCTCCTGCACCTTCGCTTTCTTTTTCTTCACATCCAGTTGAGAATCTTGAATATCAACAGTGTCTACATAAAAAAAATACAAAATATAAACAATTTGATAACAAAGGATACAATATGAATCCCATGGGTGTATTCATGGATCTGTATGAATCCAATGGGATTCTGTATGAATCCCATGGGATTCTTATATCTGGATTATCAATTAAATAAAAAAAACGGATTGACACCTTTTTTACTCTTATCAGCTTTTGATACAACCCTTTTCCACTTGGGTGTATCATCTCGCTCAACCAACTTATTCCTCAAAATAGGTGCTTCCGATAAAAGTTTAGAAGCATTTTTCTTAACAGACTTTGAAGACTTTGACGACTTTGACACATGCTGGTCCTGAGGTTCTTTAGAAGCCTTCGACTTGACCTTTTCTTTTGACTTCTCCTTTGGCTTTTCAATTGCCAAATCAGAAACAACATTCGCAATAACTTCACGAGCCTGAACTCCTCCTTATCCGTAACAACTTTTTCTTTCTCATTCTTACCCTTAACAACTTTGTCCTTCTCCTTCTTATCCTTAACAACTTTGTCCTTCTCATTCTCCTTACCCTTAACAAGTTTCTCCTTCTCCAACTTATCCTTAACAACTTTCTCCTTCACATTCTCCGTCTCCTTACTCGGCGCCTTAACAACTTTCTCCTCCTTCTTATCCTTAACAACTTTCTCTTTCTCTTGAACATCAACAACCGCCTTCGCTGAAACTGACTTCTTCGAATCATAAATGGAAAGTGGCGTTGGGTTTAAAACATTCTTCGATGCCTTCTTCGCCTTCATTTCAGCACGTTTATCATAAGGATTAAACCTCGGTAAACTACCAGCAGTAGCTTTAAAAACACCTACAAAAAAAAAAAAAAAAAAAAAAAAAAAAAAAAAAAAAAAAAAAAAAAAAACATTAGTTATATAATAAAAAGCATTAAGAATCACATTAGTCTGAATCCCATGGGATTCATATTGTATCCCTTGTGATCAAGTTTCACATTAGCAAATCAAAAATCAACATATCCATAAGCATACCATAATTTAAAATTAAATTCTATATACAAATTAAATTCTACATGTTACATGTTACCATAGAATCTAACCAAGTCGAGTCAAGCTTGAAACTATCAAGTCAGTTCATACTAACCTTAATCTATACTTAAAACATTAGCAGGTACTAGCAGTACCAACCTAGCCAAGTCAAGCTTAAAAGTATATCTAATCAATGAGGCTCAAATCGAGTTTCATAACTGACACAAAGTAGAGCTTGGCAATACATCAGCCAACTGTTAACTTGAATTAATATATAGCTACTCACATAAAAGGAAAAAACTCAGGCAGGCATTTTCAACACTCACAAAAAAAATAGCAAAGTAAAAATATCAAATCCACAACATCCGAATCCACATAACAAACTATTAATCTATACCAGCTATAAACACAGTCAAACACACACAAAAAAAAACTCAGTTAGTCAGTCATTTCATCAAACACTTTACCTACACATTAAAACAATCAAATAAACTCGCGAATCAAACACATCATATCATCAAACCATCGTTATATAACAAAATAAAAAGCATATCACATCTATACAAAAAATAAGAAAAAATAAGAAAAAAAATAAGCAATACAACAACATATAACAAAAGAAGCTAAAAAAAACCATAAGCTACATTTGGAAGCTTACTTTGATCGGATTTAGCCAACAAGTCCGATTTAGCCAACGAATCCGGTTTGGATGGAACAATTTCATCTCGAATGTCCATTTAATGAAATGATTTAAAGAATTAGTGGTTTGACGGTGGTTTAATGGTGGTTTAAAGAATTAGGGCACGGAGAAAAATGGTGGTTTACGGTGAGGAGAAGATTTGGGGAAAAAATGTCTGTGTGTGTGTGTGTAATTTGGGGAAAAAATGTGATAGTATATTAGAATACGTAATGACTAAAATGCCCTTAACTATATTTTTATTTTAAAATGATAATAAATCTAAACCATTGGATTGAATGTGGATGGATGGATGAGATCTTTCCATTTGTTTTTTAGATAAAACTTGTTTTGTATGGAACTTTTATCATATATGTATACATGTGTGTGTGAGATAGAGAGATATATACTTTAAAATCCTAAGATTGTTTAATAAAAATGAATCTATAGTCACTAGTTTTTTGTTGAACTTCAAATCTATATTGAGTTTATCTTAAAATCTCCTTATTGCACAAAAGAGTTGGTGCGTTGTCTTCTCGTATTGCAACAAAAAGTGTTAATTTTATTTTCATAAAGTGTGAATGTGAACTCATGAAATGTTAATTGGAACTTGTTTTTCAAATATATTTTTTCTTCTCTAATGAGTATACATTGTAACTAGCTAGTATATTAGACTTGAAAATTTAAAGGCCATACGTAAAACCTCTTTAAATTAATAAATTATTAATTTATCGATAAAATAATATCTCTTTAAATTAATAAAATATCTCGGTCCCAACACTATTAATTTATAGAGGTTTTACTGTAGTAGAGATATATTCTGTAACATTTTTTTAGGCTTCATCTTTAAGGTCTCGATACTTTAATGCCCTAAAAAAGGATTTTACAAGATAAAAGACTAAGTCTCTTATTTGAGTTAAGAGAAAGTATTAAGTTCATTTTTATTTATTTTATTTTATTTTTTGCATAAAAGACTCGTCGTGCGACACTTAGTATGTACTAAGTCATACCTTTTGGGACAACCAACGATGTGAGCAACTAAAGGTAGGACACAAAAAGGCTCGTAATGTTGAGTCGGAAACTTAGGTAAAAAAAAAGGGGGGTAAAAAGGACGGACATAAAAATTCAAGTGAGACAAGAAAATAGAAGAATTCACAAGAGAAAATACAAAGTGTTTTAAGATGCGTTGATCGAAATCAGGCAATATTTATACTGATTCTTAGTATCTACAAATGTACATGATTTTTCTAACGTTCTATGATGTTTTTATAATGTTCTTAGATGGAGCCTTCTAAGACTTACTTTAAGTATATTGTAGATAGTTTCATAATTTCGGGCTTGACGGACTCGTAGCGTGCGAATCGTTACAATAAGCAAGTTAACACGAACGAAGGTAATTAAAATCGATTTATATGTATATGTATTGGTAAAATGTTTTAATTTTTTATTTAAGTTTGTTCGCTTAACATATTGTAAAAAAGCAATAACGAACATGAACAAACTTATTGTACAAAAAAATATACATATATCCTTTTGTTTCAATGTTCATATTATTACGAACATTTTCACACTCTTCGAGTAATTAAGGATTAAGAAAAAAATTGCCACCCAAAATTCCAAATAATCGACAAACAAAATTTTGCAAATCAATAACAACCAGACTAGTTGATTATTTATGGCATGTCATGAATGATTTAGTGGTTGTTCAAGCGGTTGCTTGAGGTTAATATGATATTTCAAGCACATTCCATTATACTTAATTGTTTTTTTAGTAATATATTTTAACGGGTGAAAGACCCTTTACTCAAAAAAAAAAAAAAAAAAAAATTGTGCTCCAAAATTTGTTAATCTCAAATGGATTATAATTTATATAAACGAGTCGGGCGCCGGTCCGCCGCGTTGCGTCGGGGCGCTGTATTTGACAAAAAATTTAATTAAGATTTTAAGACAGAATATTGATGTAATTATTTTATGTTAATTCAATATTGGCAATTTTTTTTTCTTATAAGTAAACCAATAGAGTCGGCCATTTTTTTTGTTTATAACTAAACCAATTGAGTTGGCCGTGGCTGGTCGTTGTATTCAACATTGGCAATTTTTTTGTTTATAGGTAAACCAATATAGTCGGGCATTTTTTTTTCATTACTAAACCGATAGAGCTTGCCGTGAGTGAGCGTTGTATTTGACAAAAAATTTAAGTAAACTAATAATAGGCAATTGGGTCTTTTTTTTTTTTTTTTTGGGCCTTGTGTTTATGTTTGTACTTTGTTTGTTGGCCCAATATGATTTACTGTTTTTAGTATCAGATTAACCGGATTAATATTTTAGAACATGGGCCAATTAATAGCAATGACTATTTGGCCAAAACATGCCAGTGGACCAGGCCATCTCAGCCCAAAAAAAAGCGTGGTACTGTAGCTACAAGACACGACGTCGTATTAAACGTGTTTTAATATATATAGTAACAAGCATGGCGTCGGCCGGCCGCGTTGCGGCCTGGCGGGGTTTTTTTTCATTGTATTTGGTTATAATATTGTTTATCAAAGGTATGTGGCGAGGTCGTTTTTTCACTAACAGGGGATGTTTGTAAATGCATTCGTTTTTTTGTCGTTGTATTTGGTTTATTTCGAATAGCTAAAAGGTCAAGCAAAACTTATGACTACGTGCACATAAGGATTACCCATTCTGAGTGGTCACCCTTTTAACCCGTTAAGAACAATACACTAAAAAAATCATGTCAAATAAGCTGCATTGATGCAGTACATGGGCCTTATAGAGCAAATCACATAAATAGCAAAACTTATGACTCTGAGTGACAACAACCAACCTAATAGTGAAAGAAACCGTAATTTTAAAATGCAAATGCGAGAATGAATGTATCATTAATAGATACACTCCTAGTCTGTAAATACTATAGTCTACTGATAACAATTTTAAACCGCCAACGACTACTACTTATGTAGTTAAGCTACCTGAACATCTAAGGAATAACCTGCTGCAAATGGCTGAAATTTCGTCTTCACTTTATAATCCTTGGAAATATCTCTTTATCTCCATTCTTTGACCTTTTTTAGGCCCTGAATTCATCGACATTTACAAACTGAGCATAAGCAAAAAACTATATCATAGCATATTCTAATGACATCAAACAATATTTCAAATTGACCACGAAAGCTTTAGATTACAGCTCGTTACGAAAACAGAATTTAATGTAGAGGAGCTAATAAAGCCATTGTGTTTTCTATTAAACCACTCACACGATACTGATAAGTTTAAACAACGTTAACACATAATGAAAACTTCCCACAAATCATTAGTGTTTGGCGTATATGGTTGTCTTCACTTTGTTTTCAGAAACAGTTAACACTATAAGAATCCAAATACAGTGAAATAATATGTTACCTGTTGTCACGTCTCCAAATGACAGCCATCGAAGATATTTAATCCTCTTCTTTTCCATCTTAATGTCGACTTTTAGCTTATGAATCTGCAACATTGAATGGGCAGAAACCTGCATAAATTTCAATCAAGGGTTGTTGTTCGGAAAAGTAATAAAACTGAAACAAAATCATGATATTTTGAATTTACTTTAGACAAATTCTATCTCAACTGACCCACTTTGTTTTTTACCCATTTAACCTATTGTTATATTTAACGGTTTAAATTTACTTGCTCGTCAACTTAGAACAAAATACCTGTTTTTAACACAGTTACCCAACCGCCCTACCTACCCTTTATGCCACCTGTTCATGAGCTCAAGGCGTCATAACTACCTGTGCATTACCGCCTGTATCATCTAAAACTTCCTTAGCCACTCGTACCCTGATAAAAAAATATGAAAAAGATCATTACGAACATTTAAAGCTTTGTTTGGAACGTTAAGATGCAGAATGTACCTGTGGATGACCGAAAACCTTTGTAATATGTTCAATCTTCACACGTGATCGGCTAACAAAAGAGAAGGCCTTATTCCCGCGCACATTAGTGGGATGAATACCTACAACAGATATAAACGAAAAAAGAATGAACATAATTTAACATGTGCGAAGATGCAAGTGGGAAGAGCTACATAGTTGAAATATTTAACCTCAAATATTTAATTCAGGGAGAATGATATTTTCAAAAAACGACATATGTTTTTCAAAGAATGACAAACTTTCATTTGGTAATTAAGTTCAGTTAAAAAATTTGCAATCTACGTTGAAAAGGGTGGTAGTTACAAATATAGGATAGAATGTTATAAGTTACTAACGAAACCGAATATTGCATACCCATATTATAGTATTATATGGAATAAGGTAGACCTAAAGAAATATGGCAAGAAGGTCTGTGTGGATATAAACAGTTTGTTGTTAAAAAGAAAGAATGCAAACAACCTTAAAGAATGATCAGTTTAGCCGTGAATGAATGTAATGTTGGAGTATGCCAAAAAATTTTACCACTGCAAGCTTTAGAACATGCTCATTAATCAGCGAGTAGGTTTGTACAAATGGGCAATGGCCAATAATTTGAAGTACACACATCCAAATACCCCGTAAACGGTTTCTACATTTGACAAAATTAAAGACCCGTTATTTTGAAATCGTTTGACGATTGAAAATCTGCAGGGATATTTAGGTGACTATCAACCCAATACGCAATAATTTTACATTTTTGGATGAAACAGGTTCGGGTCAGGAGGGTTGGGTAATAGGTGAAAACAATGATAGACCCATATCGAAATAGACCGATCCATACGTGCATAAATGAAGATTGCTAAATGGGTAAAAATTGCCACATCCGATCTACACAATCATGATAACAATGACGAAATAAAGTACCTGTGAATCAAAAGGCCGAAAATCAGTTATAGATATCTTATAATTCCTGTTCAACGTTGGCACCATTCCAAAACATGTAGCAACCTCTCCTGCGACAACACAAACATTGGAGCAGGAAAATAAGAAAGAAAGAAAGAAAGGCAAACTCGGATGCACGTATGTCAGGCGTCATTATAACGTACCATGTTTCTATGGATCAATCTTTAATGCTTAACCCAATGTCGATATTGCAACTACAAAATCAAAACACAAATAGCATAAAATAAGCAGCTTAATAAGCAACCCCAAAACCCTCGTTCCAACCTGGTAAAAAGCATCAACTATCTATGCAAATTCCTAACGAATTTCACATGAATTTTACTATAACAAACATCATCCAAAGGCGACTAAAGATTCAATTTTTTTTATATAAAAACTAAGCCAAATACCCCTTAACCTATCTTCGACAGTAACATGTCATCTTAAAAAACGCCTTAATAACCCCTTTTATTTAACAATTCCAAATATCACCTAAAACCTTAAACGACAACAAAAGCAACCATTTCAATTACAATCAATTACACTGCATTAAAAATCGGCTAAAAACATAGAAAACAAAACCCCTCAAATTCCAATTAATGAAAACATAAAAACCAAAACCACTAAATTTTTTTTATATAAATCTGAATCTAAAGGACATAAATTATTAGGTAGATAAAAACCTACCTGATGATTAAAATACCCTCGTGATTACATCAACAACAAAACCCAGCTCCTCCTTTAGCCAATAATCACAGCAGTCACTGTAAAATAGTCCTTAGGCGAGAAACAAAGGAACCAAGCCCTAAAAATTACTGTTTTGAACCAAATATTTGTGTATAATCTTTGTGTGTGTATTAGCCGGTGAGGTTGCCACCATCATATTTGTATGAGATTTAGGATACTGTGTGTGTGTGTGTCGAGAACGCTAGAATGTTCCAGGTCCTAATTAGTATACTTATCCCGGGGGTGTAGCCGGGCCAAACTGCCAAAGCAATCGTTCATGGACCAGTAGCGATGGATCAGTGGCGGCCCAGAAATTTTGGCGGGAAAAGCCCAAGTGGAAACGACGTAGTTTTGGCGGGAAAAGCCCAAGTGGAAACGACGTAGTTTCCTATGGGATTTAATATATACTTATCACTTTCCACGGTTTCCTCATTTTAGTTAAAGTTCGATTAAGTTTTCTAAAACCGTATATAATCAAACAAAAACCCAATAACGCAATCCCGTTCAGTTGCATATAATATTTGATCCAAATTCTGATTTCCATTTAGGTTTTAGGTTAGTTTAGAATAAATCGACTGGATTAAGTTCGATTGGGTTTCATCTTAGTTTAGAACGGAACATTAAACAGCGTACATGTGACTAATTAAAGTTATTAATAAAATGTTACGCGACTCAGGCTTCACATCGACAAGATTAAGTTCCATTTCAGTTTTTCATTGGAATCATATACAGTGTATGTTATCATATGGCTCATATATACCATACATAAGTACTACAACTATAAAACTACTCACAACTCCTTATGCAATTATACAATGTTTTAAAGTTTAAATGTCTACTCTTATTTTGGTGCTTACCAAAGGATAAATCCACACCATTAAGACTATGTTTGGCGCGGAGCTTTTTTGGGTAATGAGCGGTGAGAATGAGCTTTTTTATTTTTGATGTTCGTTTGGTAAGGGAGCAATGAGTTGTAGCAATTTTTTAGGAAAACTTTTTTTCCAATGCTTCCTTTTGAAGCTGTGGATATTTACAAGAGATGTGGATATTTACAGCTATGTTTCCAAACGTTTTTATTTAAAAAACAGCTACTGCTCACGGCTACTGCTCACAGCTACTGCTCACTGCTACTGCTACTTTTACCAAACACAGCCTAAATGTGAAAACATAATTGCCTGTTTTTTTTTTTTTTTTTTTTTTTTTTTTTTTTTTTTTTTTTTTTTTTTAATTCACGTTATTTTTTTCCTTATTTTGGTCTTTTTTCTAATTCAGGTTTTTTTTTTTTAATTCACGTTTTTTTTTCCTCGTTTTCATACGTTTTCACACGTTTTCTTAGGTTTTCATACGGTTTTGTCCGTTTTCGTCCGTTTTTTACGTTTTCGTCCATTTTTAGACGTTTTCGTTTGTTTTCATACGATTTCATCTGTTTTTATACGTTTTCGTCCATTTTCATACGTTTTCGTTCGTTTTGCCCGTCTACGTCTGCTTTCATACGCTTTCGTCTGTTTTCGTTCGTTTTCATATGTTTTCGTCCGTTTTAATACATTTTCGTCTGTTTTCGTCCGTTTTTTTTTCGTTTTCGACCATTTTTCATACGTTTTCGTTTTTAGACGTGTTTTTACGCTTTCATACATTTTCGTCTGTTTTCTTACGTTTTCGTCTGTTTTCATCCGTTTTCTTACGTTTTCGCCCATTTTCATACGTTTTCGTCCGTTTTCATCCATTTTCTTTTGTTTTCGTCCATTTTCATATGTTTTTGTCCGTTTTCATATGTGTTTTTACGCGTTCAAGCGTTTTTGTCCGATTTCATACGTATTCGTCCGTTTTCATATGTTTTCATCCGTTTTCTTACGTTTCTAAATATTACAAGTGATATTCATAATATCACTTGTGATTTTCTGAATATCACTTGTGATTTTTTTATGTTTTCGTCCGTTTTCATACGTATTCGTCCATTTTCTTACGTCTTCATCCGTTTTCATACATTTTTGAATATCACAATTGATATTCAGAATATCACTTATGATTTTCTGAATATCACTTGTGATTTTCATGTTACAAAACATTAGTTGAAAATCACTTGTGATATTCAGAAAATCACTTGTGATATTCTAAATATCACAGAGTATCACTTGTGATATTCAGGATATCACTTGTGATATCCTGAATATCACACAATATCATTTATGATATTCAGAAAGGTAAGAAAATGTCTGAAAATGGCCAAAAACATTTAAAAACGGATGAAAACGGATGAAAATGTATGAAAGCGTAAAAACACGTATGAAAAAGGACGAAAACGTATGAAAAATGGACGAAAATGAAAGAAAACGGACGAAAACGTATGAAAATGGACGAAAGCATAAGAAAACGGATGAAAATGCAAGAAAACGGACGAATATGTATGAAAACAGACAAAAATGTATGAAAGCGTAAAAATAAGTCTGAAAACGGACGAAAACGTATGAAAAATGGACGAAAACGAAAGAAAACGGATGAAAACATATTAAAACGAACGAAAATGGACGAAAACGTATGTAAACGGACGAAAACAAACAAAAACGTGCGAAAACAGACGTAAACGTGCGAAAACGGACAAAAACGTATGAAAATGTAAGAAAACGGGCGAAAACGTATGAAAACGGGCGAAAACGAACAAAAACGTATGAAAATAGACGAAAACGTATAAAAGCGGGGAAAAAAATCATGAATTAAAAAAAAAAAAAAAAAAAAAAAAAAAAAAAAAAAAAAAAATAAAAAAAAAAAAACACACAAAAAACTTGAATTATAAAGAAGAAAAAAAAAGTGAATTATAAAAAAAAACATGAAATAGAAAAAAAGACAAAAAAACAATGAAAAAGGGGGAAAAAAAACATGGATTTAAATTTTCATATTTAATCTTAGGTTAATCTCCACCATTAGATCAAACTAAATGAATTGTGAAGATTTGTCGCTTGGTAAGCACCAAAATAAGAGTATGTAAAATAAAGTGACTTATCAACCAGGTCTTGCTTTTGCATTACTTATTACACAAGTTTCATATTTTTCTAATATTACCTTTTAAATTACAACTCAAGGCAATCAACCTTTACCGATTCTTAAGTTTCTAGAAAATTTTTGGGTTAACCAACTTACAACTTTCTTGCTGCATATGCGAGTCTTATATATAAGTTTCTAATATATTCTCAAGTTTGAAAAGTTATTTTGCCTTATGAACCAATAATATGGTTTTTCGCGTAGTTACCAAGTCAAAATGTTACTGTTATATCTTGTGTATAACTTATAGGATTATAATATCTACCAAGTCTTACATGTTCTTAGATTGCGTGTTAACTTTCACTATGCGGAAATCATGATCATTTCAACGTTCGAAAAGGTAATACGTGATTTGCATGGAACAAAAACGAAATTTAATAATAATTGAATAGTCAAAAAGTCATCATGTACATGTTTTGTGACATCTCAACCAGTCTAACCCTATATATATATGTGTGTGTGTGTTTGATGCGTGCTCAAGTGACTCTACTGGTTACAGATATTCTATCAAAGGCTTCATATACTTGAAATAATTTAATTATAATATAACGGTAACCCAAAGAGATGGACTTGCTCATCATCATTTCGTATTTGTCGTTGGGCGTTGCAGTGGTTTCTACTGCTGTTGTGGGATTCTGCTTGAGAAAATCTTATGTCATCTACAATCATAATCTTCTATATGTATTTGGTAATTTCGAAGCTAGACCGATAAGTAATAAATCTATGTTCATTTACTCTATATATATTCACTTGCTTTTATGTCTTTTTCAGGTTTGGTGTTTAGTCGTTCATTGACAAACGATGCAGTTGTAGCAGTATTAATGTGGTATTTTACGTACTATGACGAAGATCTTGTTACGTCAGCAGTTTTGTCAAACATCCAAGACGCGTTATCATCAATTTTGGTGATAGTCATGTCAAATTTAGCTGATTCATTTATTGGAAGATATAAAACAATCCTATTTTCTAACGCAGCCTATATTGGAGTAAGTATAGCCAACCCATCTTCAAAACTAGATATCATGTACAATTTCGCGAAACTTGGAGTTATCCTAATAATGCTCTAAAATTACTCAAAAGCAGCAGCCAATTAATACTTCCCAAATATCTCTTGTTGCAGGGGTTGTGGCTTATGTGGATCTTCAATCCAAACGATGTGAAATGGCTTGTTGTTATAATACTAGTTCTCCTAGCTTTTGGAACATCAGGAACCAATCTTGTAGACAATGTGCTTATTGACTTGGTTAAGACCAAGAGTAGTGGCAACGAGCGTTGCCACAACAACGCCCAATCCACCACCTCCACCGGTCCCCCAAAAAAACAACGAGCGTTGCCACAACAACGGGCAGAGAGGGCGTTGCCCTCTTCAACGCCCAACCCACCACCCCCATGGGCGTTGCCCTGCAGGGTTGCCCTCTTCAACGCCCAACAACGGGGCCTGGCATTCTGGAGAAATATAGCAAAAGTATCGGGTGCCATTTCTGCAACCATGTGGGTTGCCCATGACTCTATTGGAGGGGTTAAGGATTCCTGGAGAACTACATTCTTGATTTGCATAATTTTCATGATGCCATCTGTGGTGGTTTTTGCTACAGGTTATAAAGTGTATTATCAGAATAAGCTAATTGAAAGGCCCTTTACAATCTTCTTACGAGTGTGTCGTGGATGGTTTCGGAAGTTATTCAAGTCCAACCGACGGTAATATCTTTGTTCATCCTCTTTTCTGATCTTCTAATTAACTATGAACATCAAGTTAATTATTTCATCATTATAAAAATTCTACTTCCTGACAATCACCAATTTAGTATGAACAAAAATAACTATACCCAATCCACCCAAATGGGGCACGGGTGGTAGGATGTAGACAATTGTATTTCTGCCAAGAGTAGGGGGACCACTTCCAGATTCACCAATTTAGTATAATCCCACCTAATTGGTGGGATATCATGCCTAGAAGTTACTGGTCAATTGTAATCGCAACTACAAAACCACTAAAGAAAGCGTTAAATGTCAATATTAAACTTTTGTGAAAATTAATTTGGTGCATCATAACTTTATGCATCAAAATTCGGTTCTTGCATTGGTTTCTTCTTTCTATTTTGTGTATAATTTCTTAGTGCACAAAAACTGGCGTATAATATCAAAAACTTCTTTCACAACTTTTTTTTTCATCAACGCCCCCTTTCTTGTGGAAATTTTTTGAATTTTTTTTTTTCAGTTCTATATATTAGTCAATAGTTTTATATTGGGGATAATCTTTGAAAAAGCATCGTACTTGTCGCAAAAATCGGTTTCGCGGTGCGAACAAAAAATGGGTAAAAAGTGAGAAATAATTTTCATAAATGACTCTATTTAAGTAATAAAGACAAAAAAAAAAAAAAAAAATTGTAATAATCTTTTTACCCTATATTATTTGAAAATTGCATCCACCGTCCTTACACTAAATTACATAAACGGTCCCTGTCGCTACGCTAAATTGCGTCCAACGTCCCTATTTTTTTTTTCAAAATTTTTTTTCCAACTTATTTTTTCGGAAAAAAAAAAAAAAAAAAAATTCCTAAATTTATTTTCGGAATTATTTTTTTTCAGAAAAAAAAAGTTTAGAAAATTTTATTTTCGTGAAATCATTTCTTTTTCTTAAGTTTTTTTTCGAAATGAATTTTTTTAGAAAAATTAAACTTTTTTCGAAATTAATTTTTTTTATTAATTTATTTTTTTTTAAATTAATTTTTTTTTGAAATTTTTTTCCATTTATTTTTTCTGAAATAAATTTTTTAGAAACTTTTTTCCAAAAAAAATTTTTTTGGAAATTTTTTTAAGAAATTTTTTTCTTGAAAATTTTTTGTTAGAAAAATAATTTTTTTATTTTCGAAATTAAATTTTTTTTTCATTAAATTTTTCTGAAAATAATTTTTTAGAAATTATTTTTGAAAAACAAATTCTAAAAAAAAGTTTTCAAAAAAAAAAATTTGTAAAAAAAAAAATTTGAAAAACCATTTATGAAAAAAAATATTTTCGAAAAAATAATGTTGGAAAAAAATAATTCGAAAAAAAATAGTGGACGTTGGACGCAATTTAGCGAAGGGACAGGGACTATTTATGTAATTTAGCGTAAGGATGTTGGATGCAATTTTCGCAAACCCACATGGACCATTTATGTAACTTGAAAGGGTAAAATGGTCATAATGACTAAATAGAGTCATTTATGAAACTTTTTTACTCACTTTTTATCTATTTTTTGTTCGCACCGCGAAACCGATTTTTACGACTACTATGATGTTTTTTTAAAGATTATCCCCTTTTATATTAGGCCAATTGGTGCAGGCCTAGCTCATTCATATTAGCTCTAGAACACTCCATTGTAATCTATATATTGCCTTCCAATACTTTAATGTGGGACTTCTCACAACAAAAGCTATATTTATTTGATTTTTCCCTATTAAATATAAATGCGATTGTTTAGTTTTAGTTCTATATTTCATAATAATTGTTAAAAAAACTTGATACATAAGAGTAAAAAAGTTAATTCAGCAATATAACATAGTTTGTGACAAGGCGTTTATCTTCAAGGCTTTTAGAAACAACATCGAGGGAAGAAGAAACACAAGAAGACAGAGCAAGCAATGCCTTAAGGAATGAGACATCGACAGGGGAAGAAGAAAGGCAGGAATACAACGATAAGGAGGTAGTAAAGAGCCTCTTAAAAATATTTCCAATGTGGGCAGCTTTTTTTGTTGTGTCGCTAATATCAGCAACTGGAAGCACTTTCTTTTTGGAGCAATACAACAACCTCAGTAATAGTAAAAACATACCCATCCAAATCTACAACTTGTTTCAAAAATTCTCAAGATTTTCAATTCCGTATCTGTATCGTTGGACAACATGTTCCCATAAGAATGAGAAGGTCAAAATTGGTGTTGGGATGGTTTTTTCAATCATATGTTGTCTTATTGCCTGGCAATTAGAGGTTAACAGGTTAAATAAAGTTAGGCATCTGGATGATAAAAGTACTAATACTTCCATAAGTTTTCTTTGGTTATTGCCTCAATTTTGTGTGCTTGGATGTATGGAAGGACTTACAAACAACGGGTTATTGATGTTCTTCAAGTCACGAATGAAAGACAAAGAGTTAAAAAGGTATGGGGAGGAATATATAGAGCTTGTGACGGGATTTGGAAAGTTGCTTAACATTGCTCTCATCTTAATCTGTAAAAGCCAACTTGGATGGTTTAGTGACACAATCAACGACAGTCAGCTAGACAAGTATTATAGGATTCTGGTGTATGTCTGTTCAGTAAACTTCGTATACTATTGTGTTATTGCATCGTTTTGGTTCAAGAATGCTGAAGAAACTGAAGACACGGTTAGTGATGATTCAGAACAATTAGCAGAGCCATAAGGTTTATATGTATATCATCATGTTTACTTTATGTAGTTTATAAACCTATCTTCAACACCTCGTTAATGATTGTATAATTACCCAAAAAAAAAAAAAAAAAAAAAGGTTGAAGATATTGATTATTCTTATAATCACACAAACTGAACGAAGTTCATGACTATAATTTTTCTAAATTTGAACTCATTATGTTCGGTATGTGCTTGTGAAAGTGATACTATGGGGTCAAAAAGGTAACTACACGGTCACAAGGTGAAAGTCACCCAAGTGTACGTACTGTGACTACGGCGTGCATTGACAGGGATTTCAGTACTTTCAACTTTGAACCCACTTTGACACATCACCCAACCCCTTATTGCAAAAGTACGTACTGCAGATAAACTGATTATATTAAACTGCACCCCAGTCCAGAAAAAAAAGAAATAGTGTATCCCAAGTATATCCTTAATTCTCTTTTATAATGATCTTTAGATGTTCAACAAAGTAAAAGCAGCAATTTTGACGCTTACCCAACATTGCTTAAATTGTCATTAAGTTGACAATTGATTGCAAAGTTGAGTCTTCATATAATCAAAGGATTATCTTGCAACATGATTGCACCATTAATGACGAGAATATGTGTTTGAAATATTATAGAAAGTTAAACAGGTAAATATTTAGTGTGTTTTAAAAGTAAAGTACAGAAATTGTCACTAAATATAAGATGTGTTTTAAAAGTAAAGAAAGTGTCATTAAATTTTCATGTGTTTCTCATACACTTGTAAAGTGTAACTGAAAGTGCGGTTGGCCAGTATTATAGTGACACAAAAAAAAAATTGTGTGGATATTTTTTGCCCTTTGGGACACAATTTGTTCATTATATATATATCTAAAAGGCAGAAGTTGGCTTTGTGCTAATGATGGGTTTAACAAAATAATCACAAGAAACATGTGGCTGTAACATTGCCCTTTCACTATTTTTCCCACTGTTCATTCGGTAAGAAATTAATTAAAAATGGCTAATTACTAAGTGTGTGGCTGAAACATTAGAAGAATACTATTATTCCAACTGTTCATGGAATAAAAAAAAAAAAAACAGACTAATTACATAACAAAGTATGTCTCCTGATTATATTATTTCCCCAAAGCTATGCAAGGCGATATTTCTCCCCCCTTCCCGAATCTTCTTGCTACCAATATCTGCCATACACCCAGCAGATTCAATCACAACACATAACTCTGGCCACCAATGACATCACCATGCAGGTTCGTTAATCTTAAACCGACCCAAGTGAATAACCAAATCTAGGGTTGTTGAGCTTTCTATTTCCAATTATTTTTTCTAATAGAAACTTATAGGTTTATGTTTAATTGCAGGGTTGAACATGGAATGCAAAAGAGGATGAAGTGCCGCTTATCAGTTTTTTTTAATCAAGGTATGTATTCATTTATCTTTTTTTTTTTTTTCTTTCTGATTTGTGGTTAATTTGTGTTTAGTTCAAGTGGGTATTCATAAGATTTTTTGTTTTGTGATCCGTGCGTTGTTTGTCAAACAGATTAAGTTGTTTTGGAAAAAGAAAAAAAGGGTCAAGTAATTAATCTTTTGTTCATCACTTTACCTTCATTTTTTTTGTTGACTTTTCAGTTTTTATGCACTTAATTTAGAGGTGTTTTTTGTCTGTTTATCTATTAACCCTATTTTTTTCATCAAAATAAGTAGTAGTGGATCTGAAGTTATGCCATTGAATATTCAATAGTGAAAACAAAGACAGTTCCTTGAACAAATATGCACCACTGTGAAGTATGAATACATAGTTGCAAAGGTTTGTTAGATATTTGAGTCATGTATGTTTAGAAATTAGCACTTATTAGGACATGTTAATCTTTTTAGTATGTTGATATGTGCTGAGGCTTTGTTTCTCTTGATTATCAGGTGGCTTATCATATTCTTGGTGCTTCATGACTTCATCTGCTGTGTAAATGCTTCAAAATAGGTTTGGTTAATGGATTCCCGTGTAGAGTAGGGTAGATGTGGAGAGGGTTAATTTGTTGGAGACTGATGCTGAACTTCGCTTTCTGTGCAGGTTAGTTTCTTGAGAATTTTACGCGTTTAGCGAATTTTTTTATTAATGTTGGTGGGTGTTTGTTTAAGGTTATTTTTTGTGCTTATTAACTTATTTTAGAGCTTATGGCCTTTTTTTCCATATTTAAGTCAAAGAACAATAAGCGCGGGTCAAAAACAGCGGTTAGTTATTGATACTGGTACACCAAAATGACCGTATTATTCATTTATAGTTTTTACCTTATTATTTTATGTATTGTTTTTGAAATGTAGGATAAGAATAAAATATGATAGAATAGTATCATGGATATTGTCTTTGGACAATGAGGTATGTTGCTGTCAATGTTAAGTTAGTGATATTTGAATTATTTATTATGCATTGATTTTTAAATTTTGTTTGCTGTAATGCTTAAGTTGCTATAAATATCTTTTGGCTTATGAATTACTTTAGACTTTATGTTTTGGATTATGGTCTTTTGCACAAGGTATGAGATGGGGGAGAATGAAGAGGCGTTGTTGTTATTTAAGCTGGCGTTGTTTGAAAGATTTGAGGTTAATGAATTTACTTTTAAGAGTGTATTAGAGTTTGTGGGAATACGATGTTTTTAGGACTTGGGAAGCAGTTACATGGGCTTTGTTTGAAGTTGAGCTTTGATTCGTCTACCTTTGTTGGGAGTTCTTTGATTTGTATGTATTCAAAGTTTCCAAATGGATTATTAGTACACTTATCAGTTTTGTCAGCATATATAATACGATACGTTCGACGTGTTTTATTGTTATGAAATATAAAAACAAAAGGTAAAGACATTAGTTGTCGCAACTGATCATAAGATCTTCGTTGGTGTATCAGGTGTGTTGGCAAAGGTGAATGTCACAAAGATGAGCAGCAATCCTGCACTTCAACGAGAGCTGCAGGTTCAAAGAAAATTGGATTTAACTGATACCATTAAAGACGAAGCTCGACTTATTTTGATTGATGAGGGAATACGTAGGCAACTACTCTTGCCGTTGACAGAATACTCTAAGCTTCATGTTGAACAGGTATGCGTTACGATGGTTATCTGTAATTTTGCACGGGTTGGGTCAGTTCTACCAGTAACACAATCTAATATGAGATTTTCAGATTTTGTATATAGATAATCAGTATAGTATACATTATTACAAACATATATTATTTCAGTCGGTATATTATTTTTTGAATAAACTCAATAGGTTTCATGCAATAAAATTAGCAATTTATTTATTTATTATTCTTCTAAATTTACGTGTTTAACACTTTGGATATATTATTTAACCCGAATCAACCCAATTCAAAAGTAAATGGGTCAAAATTATCACCTCAAATATCGGTTCTGTGTGGATACCAATAACTTACACATCTTAAAACCCAAACAACTCACATACCAAACTGTACAAACAAACACCTACTTCTTATCCACATCCCCAATGGCTTCTGCTAATGCAATTTCCACACCTTCAATTATCTAATCACCAAAACAAGTACTTTTTTATTCATTTCATCTGTTTATATTATTACTACTTTTTTATTTTTTTTAATTGATTAGTTATATTTTTTTATATAAGCAGGGGAGTGTGAGAAATGTTAATGGAAGTGCAAGTCAGTTGCGAACCGGTAAAAAACAAACGAACCGACAGTTTGCGGTTCGAGCACTGGCGAGAGATATAGCGTTTGACCAGCAGTCAAGAGCAGCTATGCAAGCTGGTATTGATAAGCTAGCTGATGCTGTTGGTCTTACTCTTGGCCCTAGAGGTATACTATCATTAGTAGTATTTTATTTTCTTAGTAGTTAAATACTAATAATGCTATATGTTCTGTTAATTTTGATTAGCAAGTATTGTAATTAGTTAAGTGGAATTACCTCAAACTCGAACTGCTTATCAGATTATCGCATTATGTCATAAACAAAAGATGAATAATGAATAATATGTCCTGTGTTACTTTTGCTTTTGCTTATTTCAAAAATGAATAAGCAGTTTACTAAGCACTTCATAAATCTTTTTTAGCACGACCATAGATACTGACCATCAATAGAACTGAATATGTAACCATCAATTGAACTGCATATTCCCTTGACATTTAACTCATACAATAGAATCCTATATACAATTCCCTTGACGTTTAATTCATACAATAGATACTGAAGGTAAACATTGACCTTCTCATTTTGTAGGATGCACCCGACAATTCAGGGTTGGATTCTGATACGGTTTCAAATCATTGCAAGACCCATGGACTAGAAATAGTGGCACACAACTCCAGCTCGGTGATTGATTGTATAAGAATTTGTATGTGCTTGCAAAAGAGTTGCTATGAAGACATAGATCAATGTAGATGGTGGTGCACGGGAGGATGGTGATGCTGGAACCTGCACAAAATGCTGCAGACGATGGGTTTCAGCAATGCCGGAACCTGTAAGTAGTCATTAGTAGACATACATGTACACAAAATGACATTTTTATATTCCTATTAAGAACGCACAAATACACAACAACTTGTGCAAAACACTCCCGCTGCAAAGCGCGGGTTTCCCAGCTCGTTCACAATAAACCTAAAAAATTTAAACTTGTACCCACATTTTTTTAAAAGTGTCACTGATCAAGATTAGTGACACTTTTACGTCTGTCAAGAAATATTAGTTGTCTTGTAGTTGTAGTGATTCAACAAGTTCAGTACTGGAACTTTTATGTGAATAAGTACGTACTATGTTGTATTGCATTAAAAACAAAACTAGCATAAAAAACAGGCAGTTTCACCTTGACAAAACAATTTCATCCAGCTTCTTGCTAGTTTTTATAAAAAAGCATTGCCCGTTAAGAAAAATACTAAGGAAAGAGTTTTCAGTCAAAAAAATTTACAAGGAAAGCGTTAGAATTAAATGAGTCCGAAAAATGCATAAGCCAAAGGGCAATTAGCGGTAAGTAATAATCGATGGGTTCAATTGTTCAAATATATCCGCGTTTATTTCGGCTTACTAAATATATATTAACCCTATACCACTGTATGTATACCTTCCTAAAGATGTATCTATATATTCAATAGGGGAGGTGATTTGCGCACTCTCTAAATTGATTGGCACACTCTAAATTAGAATGTATTGACAATTATACCCTCACATTAATTTACACATTTTCACTCTGTGAGGGTATAAATGTCAATACACTCTAATTTAGAGTGTGTCAATCAATTAAGGGAGTGTGCAAATCACCTCTCATTCAATAGGTTATGATAAATGTAACTTTAAACAAAGGTAAAACTAGCATGGACGGTAAGCCAAATAATTTACCGTAACATTGAAATGGTAATAAACCAAGATAGCTTTCAACATTAACTGACACATTGAATTGATATTACAATTAGTAGGCCTTTGATGGTTGTTCATGCTTATGCTTAAGTGAGATGAACTGAAGGGAAGCCGGGACGGAATCATGACCAAATATGACAGGATGCATTTTACGTTTATTTTTTTATTTGTAAGTATATTAACTAAATAGTACTAGATACACATTTCGATGGACCGGGTGCATTTAAGAAAAATCGATGTTTTTTTCAAAAATTAACACTAAATCGAAAAAATTCATGGGGTTCCCGGAAACCTCTGGTTTCGTCCGTGAAGAGAAGGTATGTAAGAAAAACAATCAGGATAGCTTGCTTATTCATTGTCAAAAGCTGCTTATATTTTAGTAATGTAACAACTGTATTTTAGATTAAAAAACGACCTAAACAAGTCAAGAAATATATCAATAGTCATTACTGATTAAATTGTACTGTCACTATTTTCCATACCACTTAGATAATTACATAGATCTAATAAAAGTCAAATCAGTTTTTTAGTGATTTAGATAATTGACCATATTGTTGCAAGAACTTGAAGTGTTAAATTGTACATGTTAACCTGTCAGAGTGCCGGGTACAATGGAGTCGTGGCTCTCGTGCCATGGACAAAAAGTGTTGTCACGTCAACAAAAGTCTCTATCGCACTAGAAATCCCATGGCACCACACTCTGGCCGTTACAGTTGGCACCAGAAAATGTGATGCCGTTAGACATTTTTTTTTATTTATTTATTTTTATTATTATTATTTTTTTTCATTTTTAAATATAAACAATGTATAACTAAAAAAAGACATCAAATAAAAAAATAAAAAAAACATTACGTAAATAAGGACTAACGATGTAAACAAAATAAGGACTAACGATGCAAGAAAAACACTAAAAAGTTCAAATAATGTAAACTTATATAACAATAGGGTTTATAGTGAAAAAAATTTAAAATAATATATATATATATATATATAGAAAGTCAACTATTGTTTCTTCTTCCTCCTTGCGCTTTACCTGCAAATCTACAACTCTTTAAAAAAAAAGTATAAAAACCAAAATACAAACACAGACACGACATACAAACACAAACACAACAAACAAACCCACCAAAAAAGAAAAAAAAAAAAGAAAATACCACCGCGTAGGCTGGCCACCACGGCGCGAGCAGCCATGGCACCACCCATGGTGTGGTGCGCCGTCGCAAGAATTGGACTGGTGGCCATGGCGCCACCCATCAGCCAACCGTGCCCCATGATCTTACAAGTGGACAAATTTAGTAACTAGCTGTTACGAGTATAAAATTAGCGACACCCCTTTTTTTACCGATCGTGTCGGGTTTCATCGTGTGAATATCAGGATAAAATGAAAATGAAAATAAAAATAAAAGATAACAGAAAATATAGAAAAGAAAAAGAAAAGTAGAATGACACCATAATGCGGTGGAACCTAAACTTGCTTTCTTATTTTTAAAATGTGCAACTGAAATCAAGATTTAGTGACACTTTTACGTCAGTCACGAAGTATTAGCTGTATTGTAGTGATTCAACAAGTTCAGCACTCGAACTTTTATGTGAAAAAGTAAGTACTATGTTTAGAGCATTCGCAATGCCAACTTGAGGAAAGACTTTTTACTATTCTAATAAGCTATTCAAATGACTTGTTCCATTTTGTCAATAGATTTTAAGAAGGCTTTTTACAAAACCACTTGTAGAACTCCAAGCGTTTAAAGCTTTTGTATTTATTAAACTTCCATTTTACACCCAACATTAAAAATGCAAAAGTTATTGCAAAAGCTTTTTCCATTGGAGTTGTTGGTTTTGCAAAAGTTTTTTACCCTAACCATTTAATTTTATTAAATGCATCAAAACTTTTATGACTTGATGCATTGATAATGCTCTAATGCATTAAAAACAGGCAGTTTAACCTTGAAAAAACATTTTCATCTAGCTTCTTGCTAGTTTTTATAAAAAGTCATCGGCCGTTAAAAAAATATTAAGGAAAGAGTTTTCAGTCAAAAAAATGTACAAGGAAAGAGTTAGTCAAAAAATATATCCTCGTTTATTTCGGCTTATTAAATATATATCATCCCTACACCAAAGCATGTATACCTTCCTAAAGATGTATCTATTCAATAGATTATGATAAACTTAACTTTACAGTAAGGTACGTAAAACTGGCAATTTACCGTAACATTGAAATGGTAATTAACCGAGATAGCTTTCAACATTAACTGACACATTGAATTGGCATTACAATTACTAGAACATGGGATTACAAAGACAAGAACAGAAAGATCAAAGATCCTAACTAAGAAGAAGAATCTTCAGACATCTGATAGGATACCACAAAGCTTCTGCCAGTTTCTAATAAAACCTCAACGAAGGCTGTCATCAGAAACTGGCCCTTGTGTTTTCCTAGTCGTTCTCTACAATGATATCTCATACTGAACCCTACATCCACACGAAAAATCATTGTACTGAAATCTTTCTGCAGCTTCGGTAAACCAGGCATCCCGGGTGCAGGTGTCTGAACCGAGATATTGATCAAAGGAATAGTATTAATCTGGTCGAACCCTGGAAGTGTGAAATTTGCAAAATAGATGCTTGTAGTAGAGTTAGGAAGATAATGGATGGTTACATTGAGAAAATCATCATATGAGACAGAAATCAGTTCATTGCGGTTTTTGAACCAGAGCTCAAAGAAGGCCATGTCCTTCATTTCTTTTGTTATATTGGGCGATAACTTGTCAAACGCAGGAACATAAAATCGCTCGACATATAATACTGGTTTTAGGGGATACATGAACGCGAGAATGAAGAAAGATATTAGAAACATAATCACAAAGCACAAATAGAAATTAAAACAATGAACCAAGCATCTCTTTCTTTAGACAGTGTATGCCTTTGCCTTTTCACAATATTGTTATCAGATGAAACTTGATCAGCATCGAATTCTAAGTTAGTAGGGCTTTGGTGGATGTTCATGTTTATGCTTAACTGAGATGAACTGAAGAGAAGGTATGTAAGAAAAACAATCAGGATAGCTTGCTCATTTCATTGTCAACAGCTGCTTTTATTTTAATAAAATATATACTAGTATATATTTAAATCTACAAGGCGACAAACTTTCAGATTAAAAAACGACCTAAACAAGTCAAGAAATTAAATATATGTATCGAATAGTCATTACTGATTAAATTATACCGTCACTATTTTCCATACCACTTGTTATATATACTTGGATCTAATAAAACATTTTTTTAGTGATCAAGATATTTGATCATATTGTTGCTATTAAAAAAAGTAAACTTTAAAAAGCATTCTGTAAATTTAGAACTTAGTTTTATGTGTGTATTATGATTTGATTTAGTTTAGAATTTGATAATTAAGTTATTGCTAGCTTATAAATAGGATCAATGTTATTAGTTTTATTAGTACCTATGAATTTAGGATTTTGCATTGGTACTTTTGAATTTGGTTTGATAATTTTAAATAAAGCATCCGCTTAGGTTGTCATTTTCGTGTTTTTTTTTTTTTTTTTTTTTTTTTTTTTTTTTTTTTTTTTTTTTTTTCCGTACTTTAATTACCAACCGTTGCAAGAACTGAAGTGTTAAATTGTACTAGTTAATCCGTAACATGTGGATAAATGTAGTGACCGTTGGAAGTTCAAAAATTATGTGTGATACATAGTTTGAAAGCTAAGGATTTAAATTTTTAAATGCAAAAAATGATGAATTATTTGGAGTTATACACAAATTCTTATGCCATATTTTCAACATCATTTTTTTTTTTTTTTTGAACAACAAATATATATAAATAAAATCACTAGAAGCTAGAGAAAAATTACTACCGGTTTTTTTAATCCAATCATATCAAGCTAAACATTTAGAACTTCTATCAGTTAAACCAAAAAAAAAAAACGAAAATCCAATCACATTTCCTATTTTTTGAGAGTTGAATGTAACTGAATTTCGACATAGGATTTTGAATCAGTTATATTAGTGTTATATCACATGTAATATATCATAAAAACTCGTGTAATGAAGAAAAAAAAAAGTCATCAAAAGTATATGAATGTCCCCTACTATTGAAAGATAATGAGATACTAGTCGTAATCGTGTAACTTGTTTCCCCTAATTATTAACGATTTTTGAGATAAATTATTTTCAAAAAAGAAGGGTAAAAATGTGTTTTAATTAAAAAAAGATGGGTCAGAGGGGAAGAAGTAAATGTTTTATTTTAGGTAAAAATGAGGTGCTATGATTGGTCCATTAATCTCCGTGTTTTTATGCTCTCTAAAATAAATCACCTCTTACATAATCTTATCGGGTCCCTAGGTTAAGACTAAGGTCGCTAACTTATTCAATAATAAGTGACATGTATGGATTTTAGATAAATTTCTGAAAGGCTTATTGTCATGAGCCAAATTCTATAGGATCAGCATCTGTTTGGAAGCGTGCTGAATGCGAGGGTTCCTATTTTATGATGTTAGTCTTGTTGGAGTACCCTAACGGTAAGGTGTAGTACGCGCCACGAGTAAAGGACTCATCATGGCACCTAACCTAGTAGGAAGTTGGGGTCGCTACCCTGATGAGTCCAAGGCAGAATGACACCAGTGAACCTCTATTATACGCGTGATGGATGGATGGTACTTATCAGGTTAAGGACGCCACCCGGGGTTGAATAAATGACTCCGTGACAGTGGTATCAGAGTCAAGTCAGCTTGAAGCAGAATCACTCATGTCGCTTTCCTAAAGTTCTTAAAACTATTGGTTTAGCAAAGGTGGTAGGAGAGGTCTTTTAGGATGCTGTAAAGGATAACATGATGTCATGTCGAGACACAATATCACATTCACTAGAGTAATGGTCTCGGTCTTCAAATGATCCGTATTTCACATCTTCAACATGCGGACAATAAATCAATTGTAGGACATTGGTCCAAATGAAACTAGAAACCTCATCAATATCGCCTTCGCTTTTAAGTTGTATTCAAGCAAAAGTAAGCTATATACTCATATAGTGTCTTATAGTATTGGGATTAGATGGATGAAGAAAATAATCTTGGTTTGTTTTTTTTGTTTTTTATTTTATTTTATTTATTTATTATTATTTTTTTGGGTAGAGGGTTACCCCGGTAAATATATTAAAACCGAAAAAAGTTAAGTACAAATGAAATATGGCTGAAGTACCATATTAACCTCAAGCTAAGAAGCTTGATAAACACCTAAACCTAGTGCTTATGACATGCCATAAACACTTACAACTCTAGAAACAAAAGATGCACCTAGAAAAAATCAACTAAAACAAGCTAACCAGCAGGTACCGTGAAAGATGAACTTTCACCTGTATCTGGATTTGTAAATAAGCTAGCCGATTCATCATACACATTTTCAACATGTTCTTCATCTTCTTCTTCATCATTCACCAATGCAGAATACATATTAGATGTAGTAATATTACCGTCCTTAGAGGAATTGCCAGTAGACTTTAACATAGACGACGATTTAGATGCATTACCCATAGTAGTAACTCCCTTCTTAGGTTCACTAGTTGCCGCCTTTGGAACATATCTAAACCGTTTAACCGAGGGACCAACAAACTGACTTTCATTAGTAGACTTAGCTTTACCCTTCTTCTTTTCCTTACCCACCGTTTGGAAACCATCATGATTCAACACCACAGTAGGAGTAATAACATGTGGAACAATAGGAGGACTCACCACCTGTTTAGGACATTGATCATGAATGTGACAAAATATCTTGCATACATTACACCTGGGAGGCCTCCATTCATATTCAACACGGATAGTATATTTAGTAAAACCCTCCCCAGAAAGTGAAGGAAAACCAATAGTAACAACCTCCACAAGCTCAGCCTCAGAACTGACCTCAATAAGGCACCTAGCAAAACTACTCCTACCCCACGAATCCTTACACATTGAGCTCGTGTAAGAATCAAGCATAACAGGTTTACCAACGAATGTAGCAATCAAACTAATACCATCCTCTTCAAAAAAGTTGAATAGGAACATCTTGTAATTTAACCCGTACCGGGATGCAAGTCAATTCTTCCTTACACAAACTAGTATCCATAGACCATTTCTTGAGAATTATAGAAGATTTACGTATCATCCATGGACCACTTTCCAAAACAGCTTCTAAACCAGCCTGTGTATCAAATTTAAAGAAAAAGAAGCCTTTGGAATTCATCATAATCCTTTTCAGGCCATGTTTCGCCCAGTTATTCATAGCATAGTATTCAACAACTGAAAACGCCATCCTATTTCCAATAAAATAGCCATACAAGGTGTGTTCCAACCGAGAACTAACCTTTTCAACAACTTTGCGGGGAATAGAGATGTTAACACCTTCAAATATGGGTTCGGCTACCAGGGGACGAAAATTAATATAAATTTTAGGATGGTTATTATCCCTGAAACCCGTAACTCCATCATAGGATGGAGCATTTGCATTGATGTCCACAGCTTGGACAATAGGAGACTCATGAGTAGGTTTAGGGGTCGTAGATTTAGCAATTGTTTCAGCCATAAAAGCCTCCGACAAACCACAAACAGCCTCCATAACCATAGTTCGAACATCATTTTCCAATTCAGCTCACACCGAATATATACCAGCTTCACAACCCTTAGTGAATTCATCAATATCCTTTAGTGTTTTAAGCGACACACCAAAAAAAACATTAATATAATCATGCTTACTTTTAGTAGAAGACGCCATACCTGTGACATCCTTATGATTAGCAGTACCACTTGTAAACTCACCAAATCTGGTATTGTTAACCTGTGATACACTCACAGGTCTTCCAGCCAATGACGAGACTTTGGTCTGATCATCAGCCACTATACTAGGATCTGAAGCATGTTTAAGACCTGAAGCATGTGGAACCGACTCTACTTGAACCTCACAATTGGTTGCATTCACCTGAACAGAAGGAGCTGGTATAGTAGCGCCTAATTGAGTGGCATTCAAATCAACACTATCAGCCCTATCAGTCACAACAACAGAAGAAGTGTTCGCCACCACAGTAAGGTTACTAGTATCGTTGATGGTAACATTTCTTTGAGACTTCTTTTGTTTCCTCACAGTCACCTTCGACAACGAATTCGTTTTCTCCTCCTCTCCCTTATCATCTATGATGAACGAAACCCTAATAATGATAAACTGACCACAAATTTAGAACAACAAAAAGATCAATTCGTGCCTATACTTCTGTCTGCGCAGAAACCCTAAAAGATTAGGGTTTGTAAATGATGCGCGTGATGTGTCGTTGCGGTTTAGCAGTTTTAATGCCTACTCAAGTTTTAAATTTATATTTAGCCGACTTATCAATAACACACACACTTAACGAGCAGTGTACCCGGTCAGTATGAAGATAATGGTAAGTAGAGTGTCGATCACTAAGAGTGGAACGTATTATCTCGTTATTCTAATCAGTATTTTAATATCCTAACGCAAGGGGGTTTCAGCCTGAGAGACTGGCACGATTTGTTTGCAATTAAATAATAAAATAAACCAATAGGCACGAATCAGCAAGTAGCACACACGTACACAGATAAATACTTGAGACAATAAGAGGGCTGTCCTTATGATTAAGTAGATTGTCACTTGTTTTATTGATAGCTTTATATGAAGTGTATGTAGTTAACCCTTTCTCGTTGGTCCTAATCTTATCGGCGAGTAAACCCTTAATGATTACTTATGTCTAAAAGTTATTCCTAAGTGATCAATTTAGTAATAACCGTGGGAGCCACATTATGTCCCGCAGTCAAATGCCCGCAAGCCACTAATAAACACAGAGGTTATCAATGCACTAATAAGTAGTAACCAAAGACATCAACATATAAACTTTAATTGATGGGAAAGCAAGTATTAAAGGGAGTGCAATCTTTCGTTGTCACATTACACAAGCCACCAATCCTGATGAATTAAAGTTTGCTAACACAATAAAACAAAACTACTTAATGAATTAAATACATGCAGCACCTTCTTACAGCTCTTGTATCTTTGATTTGGGTGTGTCTTGTGCTGCCTCCTTGACTGAATTCGTCCTTTGTTTCTCCTGTTCGAACTTCGGTTTTAGGTTTTCCGGAACTTGTAATTCGTCTGGTCTACGGGGTATTTATAGTTTCTGTCTGAGGGAAGATGCGGCGCATCTACTAAGTAGATGCGGCGCATGTACTTAACTTCGCGTGGGGTCCAAGATTATAATATTCAGGAATATTCGTACACCGCCAGAAGATGCGGCGTAACTCCATGATTAGATGCGGCGCATGTCTTCTTGTATCTTGGATCGTATCTGGTGATATCTTGATAGAGATGCGGCGCATGTCGAGAGTGAGATGCGGCGCATCTGGAGCAGAATTGACTTGATCTTGTCCATGTCAGTAGACCTTCAACTTTATGCACGTTTTGCTCCATAATTAGTCCAAAATCGCTAAGTTTCACCAAATGCTTGTTTTTACCTGAGAATTACAAAAGTAAACGATTAAGTATCAATCCTCATACATAATATAGTAAAACAAGTCAAATTAATAGGATAAATGATAGTAATAAAATGTACTTATTTGAGTTCATCAGTAAACGATCAATCCAAAGAACATCCACAAGCTAGTGACAATTGAGAATTAAAAGAATAAACCTAATCGTAATTAGGTTTCAGCGAAGGGACAAAAACCTCAACCGTCCTCCATCATAATCAAAATAGAAGACACATGACAATTCAAACTAATAATTAAATCAAATATTAAACACTAAACCTTATGAAAAACGAAACAAATCCCAAACAAGTCAAAACATGGCGCCACCCACGGTGTGGTGCGCCGTCGCAAAAATTGGGCTGGTGGCCATGGCGCCACCCATGGCTCAACCGTACCGATCGCTCTTATAGTGGTTCGGCTACAAAGACTTCATCCTTGCCCTACTCCACTCCCCGAGTACCCAACTCGAGAGTTCGTAAACACTACACACCACAAACTCCTTTGACTGGCGGAGAAGCCTTCACAACGTCGCTTACACTTAATCCGGTACAAAGCTAAATACCGGGCTCTTCTACGAGGTAGAGCCAAAGCTACGTCGCCTACACTTTATCCGGTACAAGGCTAGATATCAGGTTCTGTAGATACCAGGTTCTTCACACAAGGTAGAACCAAACCTTACACAACGTCGCCTACACTTGATTCGGTACAAGCCTAGATACCGAGTTCCTTTACAATGGAGGAACTATTCCTAACACCACTAATTATCACACCACATCTACAACACATTTGAGAAGAAAGAATGACAAGATACACTTCTGTGATCTTGTGAAGATGAACAATCCTAGCAACCCATGTCTTGAGCGTGCAAGTCCTCTAGAGGTCGTGAGCTCACCTTTAAGAGAAAACTAGAGAATCACTAAGAGAAAAGCTACATTGAAGATCATTAGATCTGAGATTAGAGAACTTAGAATATAGAGAGAAGATATGTCTAAGTGGGGTGAGTAGAAAGGGAGAAATGGCCATCTATTTATACGCAAAACTGGTTACTATTCACCCGGATCCGGCGGATCCCTTCCCAAAGGGATCCGGCCAGTGTAGAGCCAGGGATCCGGCTATCTGGTATCACCAGTCCGGATTTTGGGTTACAATTCCGGGTTTTGGGTTATAAGTTAAGGTCCATGGGTCATGTGATGTCATGCATGATGTCAAAGACATCTTGGGTCATGGGTTATGGAATTTGGGTCATGAGTCATGTGTTTGACCCATTATTGATGTCATACATGATGTCATGCAATGGCTCATTGGTTTTGGGTCAAGCTCCATGGGTCATAGACTTTGGACATGGGTTTTGGGTCATGAATAATCCAAGTCTTTATATTACAAGTTACATGTATTTTTATAAAATGTAAGTAAGTAAAGTTACTTAAGTGTTTTATAAAAATGGTTTTGGTTTTATGTAAACTATTTAACTAAACATGTTTAATGGTTTATTTGTTTAGTGAAATGAGTTAATAAACTGTTGGCTCAAAGCTTTACGTATTTTATTTATTTCGTTAAAATGATTTTACATTTGTTATCGACAAAACATTAGAAGATCGTAAAATGTAAATAAATGTTTTTATGGTTTATTTATATTAACAGTACATTAATTTATTAAGATGATGCAAAAACTTTATTTAATTTGATATGATGAAAACGTTTCCAAAATAATAATAATAATAATAATAATAATAATAATAATAATAAAATAAAAAATTACATATATTTTTTAATTAGGAGGTGTAACTTTTTTTGCAGTATACAATTTAACTACATTTATGACGCCGTTTATAATACTTGAGAATATAAGCCGTTACCAATCACTTTAACATTATATTTTTATAATATTACTTACTACCGACTTTATATTACTGCAATTATGTACAGGTGTATCATATGAGATATAGGGCAGTTTATACGGACCCCCCTCCCATAGGGTTTTGCAATCATTGTATGCATTGAGTGGTTGTACTGTGTGCATCGTGGTGTTGTACTGTGTTCTTCGCGGTTTGTACGATTGACCCTAGAGGGGTTTGTATAGTATACCCCATGAGATATATTGCCATGCTTCAAGCCACTGGTTTGTCACATGTAAAGCTACTGTGATGCAAAATATATTATTAAAAACATTGGTAGCTAGAAACATTGGTAGTTAGAGACGTAGACTTTTTATTATATGCTATTGTCATGCAAAATAAAAGACATCGGTAGTTAGAATGTTGTTAGTGACGTAGACCTTTTATTATTATTTTTTTATAAATGTGGCGTTGACGTTGACTTAATCAAGGGAGCTAAAGTCTATATAAAATAATCGATATACACATGTTGGAAATCATACCCCTAAGAGCGGACGGTGCGGCTTAACCATAGCTCGCCGTTCTGCCTAACCGAGGCTCACCGCCACACCGGAAGAATTGCTCGTGGCTCGCCGTTTGCTCCTACTCGTGCAGACGAGGAGCAATGATTCTGACACAAGAACGTTTTTTTCATATTTAATATACAAAGAATTTATTCAAACGGTCTTGTGACCGTTAATTGCAAAGCTCCTCTTTTTTTTCTTTTTTCTTTTTTTGCCTAATATATATACCATACACACACAATATATATTTCACATATTGCATATCAAATTCTCAGCACAAACAGAACCCAAACTGCCTTCAACCTCAAAAAAAAAAAAATCTTGTTCGCAAAACCCAAACGATAATATGTATTTCAGAAACTGTAGAGACCAAGATTCACGTATGGAGGTGGAGGAAACACCATAAACACGAACATAAGATTAAACTTTGAATTTTCGGTTTATTGACTGGCGGGGTGTGTATGTTTTTCTAGAGAGAAGCTAGAGAAAACACACACACCCCTTTGATACAAATGAATCCTCAAACCCTCCTACACAACTAGGAGGGTATTTATACAAAGATATCTATGCCTTATTGGCAAGACTAGTCCTCGTATTTACAAACTATGCAATTCCCTACATATGACAAAACTTTAAAGCTAACAATCTCTCCCAAAGTGATGTCATACGGGAATTGCTTACAATGTTCCCTACAAGTAAAATTCAATACAAAAACATGAGAAAGATCTTCAAACTTCATTACTTCGTTCAGCTTGCATAATCTTCTCAGCCGCCATTTCTTTACTTGCAGACGAACTAAGTGAGCAAATCTAATTAGGGTTTAATTCAGAGTGCCCTGAGTGCTCTCCCCTAATTAGTGCTCTCCCCCAAACTGACAACCTCATATTTTGAATGCCCTGAGTGCCCTGCAGTTCGGGGGAATATGGTATCAACATCTTTATCTCACCAAATGCATCCCAGTTATTTTTCCCATGAGAGATCAGCCCGTACATTTCTCTCCCCTGCTGGTTACGATTAATCGGAATCAGCATACTGATGTGTACGTGAAATACAAACTGGAAGCCCATTATAAGGAATCATATTAGCCCTTGAGAAGATGTCGATATACCCAATCTAACCTCCTGTATAAAAAACAACGGCTTCATGTAGTGACTACTGATGGAGAAAACTCACTATGACGAACTTGAGACTGAAGTAGAATAACCCAAACTTGTGACTTAAACTTGCACGATAGTGTGACTAAGAACCTATACTGAGCACTACAACGTAACTCCTTAAAGCATATAGGTCGTTTCATATACCCATCCATCCTTCCTTAACTGTATATGAACATCTCTTGAATTATCCACATCTTTGTGTGACACTGAGTACTACAACGTATCTCCTTTAAGTGATAGTTAACTAGGTCTTCGTCCATCCTCCCCTTGACCTATAAAAACTAGATAACCCAAGACTTAATCACTATTCCCATGAGTGCCCAAACAAGGATCTCGAAGAATCATGCATCCAACCAACCCCGATATCTTCAAGATACTAAGTACACGTACCCGAGATATTCCACTTCAACTTCAAATAAGTAATAATGAATCATCATCCTTGTAGCCACAGCTGATAATTTGACCATTGTCATCTGATTGTGAATCTTTTTCAGGATCTTTTCGGCTATACGTGGTGATTTTGAAGGTGCCGTCCGACAATTTCAATTTGTGATGTTGTTGTGAAAAATGCCATAAAATGCAATTCTAATGATGCCGGAAAAATTTGAGTTTAAGAAATTTTTACGCCGAAAATTCCCCGAAAAATTCGAATTTTGGCCAAAAAATTTGAATTTTGGGCCAAAATTTTCACACTTGTACCAGAATTTGAATCTCGCGTAAAAATGGACCGTTAAGTCTCCTGTGAAAAATATAATTTTACTCCAATTTTCCCGCCAAATACTCTTTTTTTTTTTTTTTTTTTTTTTTTTTTTTTTTTTTTTTTTTTTTTTGCAATTGCGAGATGAAGGTTGAATTGCGAAAGGCTTGTTGAATTGCGAAAGACAGTATCAATTTCGAAAGTCTGTTGCAATTGCGAGAAAGGAGTGCAATTGCGATAGACATGCCAATTGCGAGAAGGGAGTGCAATTGCGAAAGTCATGCCAATTGCGAGAAAACCAGCAATTGCGAGAGACTCCTCAATTGCGATAGAGTCAGCAATTGCGAGAGACTCCTCAATTGCGAGAAATTTCATTTCATCGCAATTCTTATACAAGAATGCGAGAGGCCCTGAATTGCGAGAGACATCAATTGCGAGAGAGTGGCCAATTTCGAAACTTTCCAACCACTCTTGACTTTTAGCTACATTTTCTCTTCCCCATGCTTTGCCAGTCTGTCTTTCACCAATTCCACCAACTTTGACCAATAATTCAATGAATAAGATATTCAATATATTCCAAAAACACAAATCTTATAAAAGATTATGTGATTTTCGATCAAAGAAGCTAAGAACACACCAACTTTTTGCCTTGTTCTTGCGTATGAATCCAGAAAAACCACAAAAGCTCACGTTTTTTATGATAAAAACGCAACAGTTGGGTTCTTTCAAACACAAGTCGAACATAAATATAACACTAAACTCGGCTGTTGAAGAAGATGAAGAAAAACCGAGAATAATCACAACAAAAAATCACCTTAATCACCTTGAAAACACCACGAGCAGCCACCCGGTTAGCTCTGATACCAATTGTAGAGACCAAGATTCACGTATGGAGGTGGAGGAAACACCATAAACACGAACATAAGATTAAACTTTGAATTTTCGGTTTATTGACTGGCGGGGTGTGTATGTTTTTCTAGAGAGAAGCTAGAGAAAACACACACACCCCTTTGATACAAATGAATCCTCAAACCCTCCTACACAACTAGGAGGGTATATATACAAAGATATCTATGCCATATTGGCAAGACAAGTCCTCGTATTTACAAACTATGCAATTCCCTACATATGACAAAACTTTAAAGCTAACAGAAACCTCCTAGCTTCGAATATGTACGCGGGTTCGTCAAACCCATCTACCCCCTCATCACAAAACTCTAACTCTCCATCACCACAAATGCCTTCGTATGGCACGCAATTGCCTCCCGAGGCAATTTACCAAAATCAACAGTTTGCGATTCACGGATTACCAACAACGTCCACCTTCCCAAACTCAACCACAGTTTTATAATTCCTCGCAACCTTCATCGTTTCCGGCACCATCTGAACCTCAGTTCAAAGTTCCTGCGGACGTTCAACCTCATTCCAAAGGCCGCGGGAAAAAAGCAATGACAAAGAAATCAAAAAAAGTTGTTAACTTGGACGATGATGATGAAGACCTTGACGCGTTGGATCAATTTACGAAGAGAAGCTGGGTTAGAGATGAAGAAAAATTGTTTGCGAAAATTTGGATAGAAATTTCCCAAGACAGGGACATTGGAAATGACCGTTCCGATGAATTCTTTTGGAACCAAATATTGGAGACGTTCAACGACCAATCTGGACTTCCTCCTCGTTCCAAAAGTATGTTGACCGGTAAGTGGACACGGATGAATGGCGATTTCCAAAAATTTAACGCTATCTACAAACATCTGGTGCGTAGAAGCGGTGAAAATGACGGCGATCATCTCGAAAACGCAAAAGAGAATTTTGAGCTGCGGTTTGGCGGACGAAAGTTCGCATATGTGCACGTTTGAGATATTTTGAAACAATATCCCAAATGGGATGCGGAGGATCCCATAGACGTGACATGTCTCGAGGATTTATTTGGTCCGGACAGACGTCCTCGTCCAGACGGCGCCTTCAAAGTGCGGGCTGCAAAGAAGCAGAAGTCAAGTAGTTCGAGCGCAGCGAGCACTGGTGGGAGTCAAACTAGTTCGTTTTCGGGCAGCATCTCCGACAAATATGCTGAAAAAGCGGACGTTCAAATGTCCGCGTACGTGATGAGAAGGGAGAAGGATAGGAAGACGTTAGAGATGGAAGAAATGAAGTTTCTGATGCTCGATGCCAGCAACGTCACACCGGAAGCGGCCGCTATCATTCGTCGACGACAAAAGAAAATTTTGAAGAAATACGAAAACGACGACGACGAAGACGAGGATTAAATTTATGTTTAGTATTGTATTGTATTGTTTTTTTTTTTTTAATTCCCGTATCGTTTTTTTTTTTTTTTTTTTTTTTTAAATTTCCGTATCTTTTTTTTTTTTTTTTTTTTTTTCTTATTGTAAGTGTTGTGTTGTATTGTATTGTATTGTATTTTTAATTAAATGAAATGAATTTATTTTATTTGGGTATTTAATTAAAAGAAAAAAAAAAAAAAAAAAAAAAAAAAAAAAAAAAAAAAAAAAAAAAAAGAAAGTGGTTGGGCCGGAATGTGTAGTTTGTGGGTTGTTTGTTGTAGTTTGTTATGGTGATGTGGCACCCCGTGAGGCCAGAATGAGGAGATAAAACTCCTCATCACACCTAGTCCTCTAAGTCTAACCCTTCAACTCTTTCATTCACTCATACTTGCAGTACGATATTTGCTTGATTACTATATCTGAAGCAAAGGTATAAATACTGTTGCACCATTCAACATGTCTACTCAATCACGGACACCATGTAACGATCTGCTTAATGGTAAATTCTGCTATCCGTTCTACTCTTTTGTTCCTTCACTGCAATTTTTACTACCTTCTGTTTTATTAAAGGCGCTTCATTTCTCTTAGGAATTCCATATGGAGACGAGCACACGTATGCATGCAATAATATTGAATCTTACTAAAAGATGCAATTGATTTCAGTTAATAATAATATATAATATGTTAATTATAATTGATTGTTACTCTTTAATTACCCTTTGGAGAAAAGAATATTGCAATCACTAACTTTTTGTTGGAACCACTAAATAGGAGATGGAAAAGAAGATTATTTTACATATGGTGCCCCTCTATATGAACCATCCATTCAAGGTGACTGGAAATCAGCTCAAGCCATTCTTAAAAAGAAACCAGAGTTGGTAAGGTATAGTATCACTGAAAATAGTGAAACAGCACTTCAGGTCGCGGCGTCCGCAAATAGAAGCAAACAGGTGGTAGAGTTCGTGAAAAATCTTGTAGATGAGATGGAAGAGGATGACTTGACACTTCAAAACAAAGATCAAAACACCGCTCTCTATTTGGCAGCTGCATCCGGAAACCTTGAAACGGTTCAGATTATGTTGAAAAAGAACGAGACCTTGCACACAATCCCTGGTGTTAGAGGAACGCGGTCACTGTATGCGGCTGCCTTATTTGGAAGTAAGGATGTCGTGAAGCTTCTTTATAGCATTTCAGACTTAAATGATGATGGTGGTTGGAATGATTTTAGTCGTTATTACCTTATTGAGAGATGTGTGGAGATTGACATGTTCGGTAAGCATTCAAGCATCCAGTTAATTCCACATACTACACATTTAATTATTTACTTAGCTATTTGTTGGTTACAATAACTCGGTAACCTACATATATATTTTTTTCGACTACTCAGTGGCGGTCGTTTAACTGATCGAGTTATGGGGGGATAGCTAGCTAGGGATGGTAACTGGGCTAGAGAATATCCGGACGAAGAAAAATGGAAATCGTATTCCTTATTTCCATCTCAGTGCTAAACTAACTCATCCATAAACTATTAGAAAAAATAATAATCATAAAATTAAAAAAAAAAAAAAAACACAAAAACTAATTTTCCACATTAACTATTCATATGAATGAAAAATCTTTATAGGGTTTTGCTTTTGTTTTAATTGTTCATTTTTGTTGTAACATTTCCTCTTTCAAACTAACTGTCATATCTTTTAGATATTGCACTCAAGATAGTGAAAAAGCATCGAACCATTATATATGACCAACAAACTACTGGCCGGCAAACTACTCGAAGTTTTGGCACGAAAGCCTGAAGCATTTTCGAAATCAAAATCAAGTTACTTAAAGGGAACCGTGAATTCAGGTAATTAACATATCATGTGATGCTCTTTTCATCGTCGTTTCATGCCAATGCATATGCCATGTCATCTACAATATTATTAGAGATATTTCAATTAGTTTGTATCATTGTTATATCCTGTCATCTATGCACAATTAAACACAGGCCCGGTTTTGGGCATGTGCAACATGGGCTGTGCACAGGGCCCAATATTTTTTTGGGGCACCACTTTTCTACAAAGCCCATTGTGTATACAACTACAAATACCTTTTTTAAGCCCAAGAAATACATTGTGTTACAAATTTGAATACGTAATTAGTCTTTTTAGTATGTTCATTCTATCAATCTCTTAATATTAACCTCAATCATTATCATCAGTTCATCACATTTAGTTGTTGGCTAGTTAAAGGTAACACTTCAAAATGTTGTGTTTATCTTTGATGTTATAAATTCAGTGATCATTTATTTGCATACTAGTTACGAATCTACATAAGATAGCAGCAAAGTAATTTATCACATATGTATTATATTGTTTTGGTTGGCATGTTAAAGTATTTGTCATAATTAATAGAGTAACTCCAAAGTTGGAACATGACATTCCGGGTTGCATCGTACAATCTTTGCGTGAGTTTTGCTTTTTTACATTGTAGTTTATTCCATCATCTTACTTATACACATATCTTTTGTAATAAATATGTAATCTGGCTTTATAAAAACATGTGTAGTATTAATGAGACTTTTGTACTTGTATCTAAATTTGGCTTGTTTCAGGGCCTATTTTTTGTGATTGCCCAGGGCATCCGAAATTCATGGGACGGCCCTGTCATCTATGCACAATTAAACACACGTACATATGTTTCACATGAATGTTCTCTTAAACATAATACATGAGACTAGATCATTATTTAGAGAGAATCAATAACAAAAATAAAGATAACAAAATTTTTAATAATTTTCAATCCCTGTATGTAGAAAAGTATGTATCCCATGGTACGAGTTAAGCATCGAATAAGATACAAAATTAAAATGGAGATGCAAGAAGAAAACACAACTCTACATTTAAACATTTACAAAAATTAATGCATCTCACTTCAAATTTTTCCCTATGACTATAAATAATTCTCAACATTCTTATTTTAATTATTATTTTCATTAAATCTATTCCCCCAGTGATATATATATATACGGTTACAATCTATAGAAAAACAAAGTTGGTTACTCCTTTGTTAGAGGTATATCGCTTTTTTTCTATGTAAATTTAAATCGCTATAAGTTGGTTAACTTTATCAGGTTTTTTACTTTTAAAAAAAATTTGGCCTCGTATGTATCCTCGTGGTGTCTGTTACTTTTAACTAGTAGTATTTTTTTTTATTATTATTTTTTTAACAATGATTTTCGAACTTTTGACTGACTAATTCACGGGGTTTGAACTCACCGCCACACAAACTCTAACAAGGTAAAGGCCTCTTTTTTCAAGAGGTTGGTGTGGTCACATAAGGTTGTTTGCAAGTAGCTGGAGTTGAACTTGAGACCTCACACATTTTAGAGTGATTGTCACAAGCCGCCGCTAGACCACCCTTAAGAGGTTGTTCTCATTACTTTTAAGAAATTTTCCACCCATCACCACCACTTCTCCTTCATCCTTCATCCACACTCATCACCACCACTTCTCCCAACACACCAATACCATCAGCTCTGCCAACAAAACTTGCATTCACCACCACCAGATTAGTCACCGTCATAATCATGTACCGACATGACAGCTACTCTGCCTTTAATTTTTCTTTAAAATAAAAAAACGTGACAGATACTCTCACAGTCTAAATATATTGCATTTTAGAATAAAAAGCGGTGTTTTGATTACATTTGAAATTTGGCGATATTTTTTTGCATTCCAACTTCAACAATATTCCAAAAAACAATTCCAACTTTAACAGCAAAATAATGTATTTTTCGTAAAATTAATCTGGTTCCTTATAATATCTGGTTGTTGCGTTCAGATTTTGCATTCATTCGTTTAGAGGAGGAAAAGGAAAGTCAAGCATTACAATTACTAAGAACCCTTTGGAAAGATATTGTGAAACTACCTAAAAAGGATATTGATGATATACTTAAAGGGCCACAGGATGAGATTGAACTTCAAGCTATACAGCTCCAAAAACTCGTTTCTGAGCAACTTAAGGAGCTGGAAAACACTTATAAAAACCAAGATCGTGATCTCCAAGAACTAAAAGAACTTGTTTCTCGATATACGTTGACAATACGTACCGAAACCCAGAATATAATCAAGGATGAAAACAAGACGCGTTCTTTTAAAGGAATACAAAAGAAAATTTTCAATAATATTATGGAATTTTTCAATGAATCTCAGAAGCAAAGGAGGGCAGAAACCCTACGTGATCTCATTTCAAACCATATTCGATATATGCGTGCAGAAAATCGTTTCATCCCTTCTCAGTACTCTTCTCGGGTATTATTTACTGCTGCAGAAATGGGCAACACCAAGTTTATAGTTGAGCTAATTCGTAGATATCCTGATTTGATATGGCAGCTTAATGATGACGGCTTTAGTATCTTTCACATAGCTGTCAGACACCGCCATGTGCGTATCTATAGTCTATTGTACGAGATAGGCGTGATGAAGGATATGATAACCCCTCTCAAAGATATAGATGATAACAATATGTTACATTTAGATGGAAAGACTGTGAATCGAAAGCAGCTCAAGAATGTTTCAGGAGCTTTTGAGATGCAAAGAGAACTTTTATGGTTCCAGGTACATATATAGATTCCACTATGAGCTTCATAGGATACATATAGCCCCAATTGGTCTAAAACTCTATAATCTCACTACTACACAAAAGGTCATATAGATCACCTCATATAGATCGGTTATGTTAAAAACTGATCTATAAAAGGGGAAAAACAATAAATAGATCGGTTTTTTGGTTAATAACCGATCTATTTAGTTTCAAAATTTAATAAATCGGTTATTAACGAAACAACCGATCTATGTACTGCTGATTTTTAAACCAATTACAATGCATCGTATTATATAGATCGGTTTTTCATAACTAACCGATCTATATATACTCAAAAATCACCCAAATATTTTAAAAATTCACCCAAATATTTTAGCGGGATACAACTTTTCAGTTTGCCGCTACATCAAAATTCACCCAAATATTTTAACTCAGTTTCCCCAAAATCATATCCCCTCACCAAAAAAAAAACCCTAGACACATTCTCTCTTCCAAAAATTTCAGCCAAACACCAACACAGTAATGCTCTCTCGATAAATCATTCATCCTTTATTATATTTTTCATAAATCTATTATTGTAATTATAACTATTTTTTGTTTTATAGGGAAAAGGAACAGGGAGTTTCGGTAAGAGGAGGAACAAGACACACACATTGTGGTCGAAGGAGTTTTCATTTACAAAAGAGTCGATGTTCTGCTTGTGCTTATCCCGTTGCTCGTGTCAGGAAATGTATGTTTTAAGTCTATATGTTGGCTTACGAGCTTATATTTGATAAGCTATCTTTTTTGTTTATTTTTCAGTTTTTCAACTTAAATTTCATCTTTAAATCATAGAAGCTCATATGCCAGAAATTAAGTTTGAAATGTGGGCTTATGAAATATAAGCTTATATAAACACTCCCTTATAGTTGTATTTAAACACAATAAGTCAATAAGCATTTAGTGTTTGGATGGACTAGCTTGTAGTTCTAAAAGCGCATCCTCAAATAAGCTCAAGAAGACGCAACAAAAGAGCTTCTTAAAAGTAGGTAATATAAGGCCATGAGCATAAGCTGTTTCGCTTCATCATAAGGGCTTAATGGCTTTACTAAGATGCACAAAGCCAATAAGCCCTAATAATAAGCTTACACAAACACCATCAAAGTATATTGAGTTGAGCCACTCGTAATGTATATGTACATAATTATTGTACAATCTATAAAGTCGAGCTTGAAGGTATCATTTAATGCTGGTATAGTCGAGGCTAGCTGAGCTGGCAAATGTTGATTGATTAAGCTAGCTTAAAATGAAAAGCTCAAATCCGAGTTCGAATGTTTGATAGTAGAAACTTTGATTGCTGGCATGTCAGTTGAGGCAAGCCGTGCTTTAAACTACTCGTATTTACTAACTAGCTTAGCTTCAAATTATAGGTTCAAGTCAAGCTTGGAGCGTGTTTTGTAAATTGTAATCTAGTTTAGCTCAAGTTTAGCACTCAGCTCGATGACAATTTTAAGTTTGAACTAGTTAAATGTGAGTGGTAGATTTTTATAAAGGGCTGTAACAACATTGTCTTGGGGGTTTGAATAGAACATATAGTATTACATGTCATTATATGACACCTGTATATGTGCTCAAAAGTTAAGTTCTTAGTCTTATATGTGCTCAAAAGTTAAGTTCTTAGTCTTTCTGATACAACCAAAGTGGTACTTTGTCCAATTAATATCATCGGCAGGATAGTAAAGAGTTGCAAAAAAAAAACAGTGTTGTGATATCACTGTGATGCGAAGTGTCGATCTTTTGACTTATACCAAACGTATATCTGTAGGTACTGTAGTTTGACAGGCAAAAGTACTGCTGTCGTTCCTGCTCACATGGGTTCAGAAAGGAGGGTGAGGAACGAAGACAGTGGTTTGGAACCATTTAAGCCCTTTAGGGGGTGTTTGGCTTTGTTTTCTGAAAGCAGCCGCATGCTATAAAATGACCACAAACAGGTAATCAGCTGTAACAAAATCGCCATCGTTCAATTTATTTCGTATAGATTCACTAAAATTCTGTTTCCTTTTTGCACCAGTGGTTATTTGGCACCCGAATATGCGATAAGAGGCGGTTGATACGTAGACCTTGCATTTATTAGAGAGTTTAGCAAATGAACTCCTTTAAATAATCGAATAGAAACGAAAAATTAGAGTTATGTATGGAAGATGTGAACTTTGAGCAAATTGTCGACTCATGTTCACCACCTGGCTACAATGTCAGTGTGGTGGCCTTCTCATGCGCTGCAACATCACTACAACTAAGTACTGACAACCAGTTTTAAAAGCCATACATTCTTTTTAGTATGTTTATTAAGATTGTAAAGAAAGTATGCTAAACCATTTTGTCTTTTTTGTGTCACTTGCAGATAGTGTGTGTAAAGAAGCAACATCAGCTTCCCCTTCTTACTAGAAGAGTTTAGCTGAGTTACCACTATATCATCAGGTGATGGTTTAAAAGTATATATGAACATACGACGTATATTTGTAATATTATTAGGCTATCTTTAGATTCTTATGTACTATTTACTCTGATCCATACTTCTATGCTTCGCTCTAAACATTCACTATATTTCTCGCAGGTTCAAGAATATCGTTCTCAGGTTGACTAATTGGTGACGGCTTTCTGCGGGTTATACGGGTCAGTTTTAACATCCTTTTTTGAGTTATAATGGCAATCTCAATGCGGCTGCAGCATTTACCACATCAAAATGCCACTGCTGTTGCACCTATTGCTGTATAAACAAGAGAGTGATACTTACACTGATTGACTATTGTAACAGGGGTTGACATCGGTGGGCCTCCAAGGTTGTGCAACGGGTGAAAATAGGTGGGTTTTTTGGCAGCAGAATTCAAAATTTCTTTTTTGATTGAGCTGGTATCATTGTGAGATTGCTGATGCAATTTTAGTTTGATTGCAGATTGTGCCAGAAGAGGGGATATTGTTTGTGCAACATATAATGCAACTCAAGAACTTGGATTCTAAAAGGTGACCCTGCTGCTACAGCAGTCAATGCTCCAATGGTTTCTGCTCAGGTACAGACTTTTGATTGATTAGCTCTTTCAATGCTCCAATGGGTCCGAAACTGCACTTTCTCATATTGTTGATAAAGTTTTATAGTGTAGGCAAAGTCACTATGTACAGTCGTTTCAGTATGTACATTCGTAGGCCAAAGCGTCCTTAACTTTCGTTAGGAACCTAAAATAAACTATGTGACCCTTCTTTTGGACAATGGTATAACCAGGTAGAAGTTGCTCAGCTAAAAATATGTACCCTCTGGTCTGAATAACTTTGTATCGAAACAACCCGCCGCGAAGCGCGGGCACAAAACCTCGTTGTGTTTCATATTGTGTATTTTTTGAAGCCATTTGGTGTCTTATTGTAAGATGATTATTTTGTTGAATATATGTATTGGAATATCAGTGTATTGTGTGATTAAACAGAAATTTAGAAAAAAATATGAGTTTCTATAATTTTTTTTTTAATTTGGAAAAAAGCTATATAGATCGGTTATTAGGTATACAACCGATCTATTTGTTGTATTAATAAGATCGGTTCACAACCGATCTATATGTCTTTCTCTCATAAAGATCACTCTTGTATAGAGCGGTTCAAAACCGATCTATATATGGCAATCTAACCGATCTATATAGCTTTTTTTATAGTAGTGTATTTTAATTTGTTTTTGTTGTAGTAGGTAAAGTCAATAGTCCCTCCATCTTTTAGAGAACAGCGGAACAGTGATGGTCTAACACCACATGAGTTATTTACAAAGGAACACAAAAATATGGTCAAACAAGGGGAAGTATGGATGAAAGAAATCGCTACTCAATGTATCGTCGTAGCTGCACTTATCGCGACTATGGTATTCGCTGCTGCTTTTACGGTTCCGGGAGGGCATGACCAAAACAATGGTATCCCTATCTTTTATTCAAAAACAACCTTCAAAGTTTACGTTGTGGCGGATACCATTTCTCTGTTCTCACCTTCAGCATCAATCCTCTACATGTTCGTATCCGTCTTCACGACTCGTTATGCTGAAGATGATTTCTTGCAATCATTACCCCAAAAGTTGATACTCGGTCTATCATTTCTGTTTCTATCTATTACATCCATGATAGTTGCTCTTAGTGCCAGCTTTTTTCTACTTTACCATAAGGATTTGTTATGGATCCCTATCCTTATTAGCGGATTTGTTCTGATTCCATTCGCCATACATGCTATGGCGCAGTACCATTTGTGTCATGATGTGATTTGGTCTAGGAACCTCTTTAAGCCCAAGAAACAGTTCTTTACCATAAAAACCCCACGGTCTAAGTATTCTAATTTGTAATCGTTTTGTTTCGGGATGTACTTGTAAAATGGTTGTAAGTTGCATGTGTATGATTTAGTATTTCATAGATGCATGTAGTGTATGATGTGGTTCGATCGGTTAATCGAGATAATAGAAATAAAGAATGGAAACTATAAAGAAATTAAGAGGAGAATGGATTAATTTTCTGGATGATTATATCCGAATGCAAGGTCCTCCTTATAAGGAGATACAAGGCGAAATTATGGTAATTAACATCCTACTTTTAAGTGGATATGAAAAGCAATAAAACCAATCACTCTTTTATTACAGCTCAAAATAAATAAGTAGTCCATCCATTCCAAAAATAGTCATCCTTGAGTTTGGCCAACCCATGCATGAATCTCCTGTGGCATGGCTTCTTCTTTTTGTTTAGCTTTGGGTTCAGTGGTCACGTAACAATCGACCCACTCGAACTTGCCTTGTCCGCAAGGCGAAACACAGGATAAGTCATTTTGGTTCGTACTCCCGTGACCCGATTGTGTTGCAGCTCATTCAAGCCGGCACGTTTTAACCCGTAAAGCTTGTGTGAGGAACCTGCGAGATGGAACCCAATAGTAAGATCCTCGAAATCGAACTCAACCGGGCCTAGGGTCTTTAGCTAATGAATACCTAGGATCAACGGTAGGCCGTAATGGGTAAGACCAAAAAATAAGTGGTGACGGTATAACCCGAAAACATAATAGTGAGGTCCTGAACCCGACTGACACAAACGAGTGTTTCACTATTAGCGACCACCACTTCAAACTTCACATTATCATTCACCTTAAGTCCCAATTGATCAACCAACGCATGAGATATGAAATTATGAGTACTTCCCCCATCGACCAACACCACGACATCTTTGGTTTTGATCCTTCTGGACAATCTTAAAGTTTGGGGAAGGATAGTCCCCAAGGCTGCCAAAAATGAGATTTCCGCTTGAATAATATCATCCGTCATGTGGGGAGGTTCGTCTACGCTAACCACATCGCCAACCTCATGGACCTCACTAATCATAAAGAATTGAGGCTTACTGCACTTGTGTCCCGGTGTATAACGCTCATCACAATAATAACATAGTCCTTTTTCACGACGTTCCCGGGCCGCTGCACTAGTTATACGTCGGATTGGGTTAGGGGCTGGAAGGGCCAGTGGCTGTGTTGGGACTGGGCCCAATAATCCTGCACTGGACGATGGTTTTGGGGTGGGGCTAGAAGTTTGAATCTCCTGTGGAGATGAAACAACAAGTTGCAGGCTTAATTTTTCTTCCACCAACCGCGCAATTCCGATTGCATCAATTAAGTGACGAGGCTTCTTAAGCTTGACCTCTAGACGGATCTCCTCCGTTAGACCACCGATGAAACACCCAACAAGGAATGCTTCCGGTAACCCGTAAACACGGTGAGATAGCCGTTCAAAAGCTTCGACGTACGCGGTCACGGTCGTGAGTTGTTTCAAATGATGAAGGGACTCGGAGGGATCTTCATAGTCTGTCAGTCTGAACCGACTCAACAAGGCAGTAGTGAACTCCGACCACGTCATCGGACCTTTTGTTTTCGTGTACCAGCGATGCCACTGAAGTGCAATCCCATCTAGGTGTAAAGAAGCCAAGTTAACCTTGTCCTCCGGTGCAACGTTCTGGAATTCAAAATATTGCTCGGCTTGATAAATCCATCCTGTAGGATCATCGCTGCCGAACCGGGGAAAGTTAAGCTTTAAATAAGGCTTTACCTCACTGCCGGTCACGACCATCGTCCCCTTACCGGAACCCAAAGCACTGACCGAACCTTTCTCTCTGAGGGACTGAACTTCCTTCATCAAAAGCTCAAACATAGCATTGAATTTTTGAAAGTTGTCTTGGGTTTCTTTTTGAAATTGTTCAAGAGATTTGGTACGAGTTTCCATTGGATCAGGGTTCTCTGATACCACTGATGTGGTTCGATCGGTTAATCGAGATAATAGAAATAAAGAAGGGAATCTAGAAAAAATTAAGAGGAGAATGGATTACTCCCCTTTACCCAAAAGATTAATTTTCTGGATGATTATATCCGAATGCAAGGTCCTCCTTATAAGGAGAAACAAGGCGAAATTATGGTAATTAACATCCTACTTTTAAGTGGATATGAAAAGTAATAAAACCAATCACTCCTTTATTACAGCTCAAAATAAATAAGTAGTCCATCCATTCCAAAAATAGTCATCCTTGACTTTGGCCAACCCATGCATGAATCTCTTGTGGCATGGCTTCTTCTTTTTGTTTAGCTTTGGGTTCAGTGGACACGTAACAGTGTATTCCTCAGATTCTGAATAAATTTGAAGACAATGTTGTGTAACTATCATAAATTCATAGCTGTTTGACTGAGAATAAAGCTCAGGTGTAATTGTTGGCTTATTTGATGGTTTGTATCAATAAAATAATTAACAAACATGGATGAATTATATAGACAATAATTGGTTGATCATGTATAATTTAGTACCTAGCACTTTACACTTTTATGGAAAGGCAAATGTTTTTTAGATGAGGTCACACAAATGCCATCCGCCAACAGGAATAATGTAAGCTACAAGATAATTGTGACTGGATATTTTTATGGAATGTATTAACATGGATATGTTTTCATTGGTGATTACCAATAGCTGTTTTCTATTACTGTATATTGTCGTCTTACTAACTCAGAAAACCTGTGTTTAAAACTTGCAATATTGGCTTGTGCCCTTCTAAATATAACCAAAAAACGCCTATACGAACGTGAAGTAATTTGAGGCAAAAGAATATAACTAAATTATTTTTCAGGGGTTAACCAACCTTGTGTAACATCAAAAGACAGTCTATATGTGGTTATTCATCTCTGGGCAACAGTTATTTTCACTTAGTATGTGAAAATTTAATTTTTCCATTTCTACTATCGTTTTATCATGTATGACTCTACAATGCAATACAGGCTAACCATGTGACAAAGTTTATTGTAATGCGCTGGATTTTGGTTATTTGATTATAGGGATACTTTATTAATTTAGCGGGATATTATTAATTCATAATTTATTAATTTAAAAAGGTTTTACGTATTATCTTTAAATTTTCATGTCTAATATACTAGTTACAATGTACATTAGTTAAAGATGAAAGATAAATTATAAAAACAAGTTCCAATTAACATTTTATGAATTTACATTCATAAATTAATTGAATTTGTCAAGTTTATTATTTTTTAATAAGTAAAAAGTTAGTTCAAGAAAAAAGGAGAAGACAATGCTCCAACTCTTAAGTGGAATGAGGAAATTTAAAGATTGACTCAATATAGAAATTAAAAAAGAATTGACTATAGATTCAATTTTTACTTGACAATCTTAGAATTTTGAAATGTATAAAAAATGTACAAAATCCTTTTGGTGATCCAATGTGTGGTCATTTTTTCACCCTATTCCCAAATTGGTCATACTCAATTCCTCAACTACTCAACTCCTCGACTACTCAACTCTAGTACTTTATTGACACGTGTCCCACTTATATATCTTTTGAAGTGGCCCACAAACTACTCAACCGACGGCTACTCAATTTGAGAATATACTCTACTTTATCTAAAAAGTAAAATACCCATGTGCAAAAGTAAGAGACCCATGTCCCACATACTACTCAACCAACGAATACTCAAATTGGGAATCTACTCAACTTCGCCTAAAAGGTGCATCGAGAATGACAAAAAAATCTTGTACTTCCTTTTTTTAGATTTTGTTTGTACTTTTTTTTATATTTTATTTTCTACACACAGTTAAAAAACACACACACAGTGCTTCACTATTAAACAAACCGATCAAAATCCACCTTTGCTAACCAACCAAACGATCAAATCCGTCATCCAACCAACCTATCAAAGATAACGAAGGTCGATTTGATCGGTTGGTTGGATGACGGATTTGATTGTTTGGTTGGTTAACGAAGGTGGATTTTGATCGGGTTGTTTGATAGTGAAGCACTGTGTGTGTGTTTTTTTTTTAACTGTGTGCTTATTTTATTAAACATGTGTGTAGAAAATAAAATATATATAAAAAAAGTACAAACAAAATCTAGAAAAAGAGTAAACTGCCAAAAATGTCCCTAAACTTTGCGAAAATTGCGAAAGATGACGCAGAAGGTCTCTCCAACCTCATAGATTTTATTTATGACCAAAGCACACTCCACACGCCTTTGGCAATCACCCTCCAACAAAAAGCTATTGTCTGTCCAAAAAATGAAAATGCTGACATTATTAATACACAAGTTCTATCAATGGTTGAAGGCAAAATTACAACTTATGCAAGCCATGATATAGTTGTCATAGTTAATAATAGCGGCGCTAAAATAGAGATGTTGTATCTTGCTGAATATCTAAACACATTTAAGCTACCAGGGTTTCCACCACATCAGCTTGAACTTAAAGTTGGAGCACCGGTAATGCTTCTAAGAAATGTTAGCCTCGTAGGTGGTTTGTGCAACGGGACACGCATGATAGTCACACAACTAATGTCAAAACTTATTGAGGTGCAAATCATCACAGGCACAAGAGTCGGCGAAAAAGTTTTCACACACATAATACCTTTGGTCCATAAAGATCCAAATCTTCCATTCCTTTTCAAACGCTACCAATTTCCAATTAAACTTTGTTATGCCATGACAATTAACAAAAGCCAAGGGCAATCTCTCAACAAAATCGGTGTTTACCTTCCACAACCGGTTTTCGGTCATGGGAAGTTGTATGTCGCTCTTTCTAGGGCTACATCTCCTCAAAGGTTAAAAGTTCTCATCAAACAACAAGAAAATCGGAGGCCGAATGAGACTAAAAATATAGTTTACAAAGACTTTTTAACAAAAATAGAGGATGCACATTCTTTTTCACAACGTAACTAAATCCTTTAATATTTCCCTTTTTAGGCTTCTTTACGCTTAGTTTTTTTCCCTTTCTTCTACCTTTTTTTTTCCCCTTTCAATTTACTTTCTTTTGCTTTTAGGGTTTTCACTTGTAGTTAGCATCTAACTTTTCTCATTTCTTTTGACACCCCAACCCTTTTTTACGATACATAGCCAATTGCATGCTATTATCATTTAAAAAAAATAAATGCAAACAATTTTTACCCTCAGCATTCTTGAATATGCCATGACAACTGCATATGACCATCTTTTGCTTTCATAAAACTATCATAAAAATGCTGACATACAGGTACATTTTGTAGACAGCCATCCTATTTAACATCTGCCATCGTATTATTACTTAAATGGTTTGTGTAAACATCAGCTTCACTTACCAAAATTTTCTTATAACTCACTCTCATTTATTATGTCTTAACAGTTAAATGGAGGAGCGTGCACTTGCTGAGATACAACATCCATCTGCAGACAAAATGGTTGAAACTAGCACCGATGCACTGGCTAAGGTCGAACATGTATCTGACGATACAATGGTTGCAAGTAGCCATGCAACGCAGATTGCAGCAATTGATGAGTTACAACCGAACTCTTTTGACAAAGTGCTTGAAGTTAGAGTATACAGAAAATGGATATCAGTAAGCTACCCAAAGAAAGGTGGAAGTCAATTTTCACAAAAAAAAATGAGACTGCATTCTGCTGCATATTAATAAACCGAGAGGTATGTCAAACCTCATGTAGTATAAACAATACATGTTAACTCCTTCAATTTGTATAACGAGAAATTAATATCAACAGGGCAATGCTATACAAGCCAACATGAATGTGAAAGAGATCGACTAATTTGACCCAAAAATCAAAGTTGGATCCGTCTACTGGATTTCAGATTTCATGTGTGAACCCACCAACCCTTACCAACAAACAATTGACAACAGAACAAGCCTTAGATTTGGAAGAATCACAAAGTTTGACGCTATAACAGCACCAGAGATCCCATACCACTACTTTAGATTTGTTTCATACAACCAGCTTCAATCCAGACTCCCAGCTGAAGATGCAATAGGAAGAATGCAATACCCAATGCTGGACAGGTCATGTTTTAAACCTTAAATTTTTTAGATCCAACAAAGTACAGAAATTCTGATACTTATTTAGTTACAGATTACATTGGCTGTCTAAGGTCAGTTGGAGAACTAAAACATAAACAAAACACCAACAAAGATGAGACTGTGTACAGAAAGCTTGACATTGAAAATTTAAGGTATGTAACGTTGCAGTAACAAATATTTGTTGAGAAATAAATACTCAGCACATTTTTTCAGTTTTTTGACGGCTTGCTCATGTTGACAGCGGTAATGTCATAGAATTCACGATGTGAGATGCGATGGCCAAAAAATTTGAGGAGGCCAGGCTCGAAACAATGGAGCAGCTTGTTATAATTGCAGTAAGCTCCTGCCATGTGACGCGATTTAGAGGTACTCCATCAATACTGTAACAGAAATTTGTATATAAACGCCAAATTACTAACGCATTTTTAAATATTGGCATGGTAGATTATCAATTGACAGCGACGTCGGCAACACACTTTTACCTAAATCCAAAGATACCAGAGGCTGAAGAAGCAAGAGAACAGTAAGAGTCTTCGAACCAAAAATTAAAAATCACTTCATATTCACATAAAAGTTTGCTAAAACAGATTCGTTCTAACTTTTCAAAATGAAACAGATACAGAGAGAGGCACCAGGCAACTCCACCACTGCGCATTTGCAAAACCCCCTGTAGAGATCAAGATTCATGTGTTTTGTGGTTCGGGCGGCCTTGGTTGGCTGTGAAAGATGAAGGTGTTCATCTTAGAGAGAGAGAGAGTAGTGAGAGGGTGGAGAGAAATCTGCCAAATGTTATCTTTATTGAAAAATAACAAATGAATGGTGCAACACTCCCACACCCCACATGGAGAGACATGTGGGGTATTTATAGGCTCTTTTACATCCCTAGTTTGCCAAATAATCATAAGTAGTCCCTGCGTGAGCTACTTAATACAAACCTAGTCCAATTCACGAGAGTGACGACATCTTTATAAAAAAGCGAGTCTAACAATCTCCCTCCAAGATGTCGTCACAAGTGAATGGTTACAATGAGACCTATAAACAATACAAAGTAAATTACAAGAATAAACTTTTGCTGAAGTGCAGAGTCTCTGTAGTCTAGATCCTGAGGCAGACTTGAAGTTCTCTAATCCGAAGATCGCGGCATCGATCTTTGTGCTGACGGCACTAATACTTGTAGCTCTGAACTTCTACTGTAATGTACTAGTTAGGTTATTACTCCCTCCTAACTAGTGAACCCTTTATTCTTTTCTGCTCCCTCCTGAAACGACAACTCTCTTTAGCCTTTTAAACACGCAGCGGAGACTGTAGCACAATGGTTGTCATTCGGGAGCATCAACATATCTCACAAAGTATTTGCATCTAAGTTGGTAATAAGCAGTACTTCTCCCTCCTGATGATTGCGAGGTATCGGAATCATCATCCTTTAGAGTACACGCCTTTGATTACCTTTAACTTGAAGCAATATTAAATCCATAATAGCACGTCGACAACCCGTCGAAGCTTAATTATCGTGAGAATATGTTGAAAAATACTCTCAATACGTCTCTCAAACCAACTTAAAGTTCACCGGCTTTTATTAAATAACCACATGTGGAGACAATCAGATATGACCAATTTGAAAACGAAGTAAACATCCCCCCTCAAATGTGACTTAATCTTGTACGATAATGTGACTAAGAACCTATACTGAGCACTACAACGTAACTCCTTAAAGCATAGGTCGTTTCATATACCCATCCAACCTTCCTTATCTGTATATGAACCTCTCTCGAATTATCCACATCTTTGTGTGTCACTGAGTACTCCATCTCAGTTTTGATAGTTAACTAGGTCTTCGTCCATCCTCCCCTTGACCTATGAAAACTAGATAATCCAAGACTTAATCACTACACCCATGAGAGCCCAAACAAGTATCTCTAAAAGTCATGCATCCATCCACCCCTTGACTTTGAGATAAATAAGTACACATGCACGAAAAATGTTACTTCAAAATCAAATCAATAATACCATTCTTCTCCCGTAGTCATTCTTCTAAACCATATTAGCCGTGAATGATGTATCCCCGTGATTGTTGCGATGGTAACCCAATATCCCTTTTTTTTTTTTTGACATAATTTGAAATACACTAGGAAATGCCGTTACAAGAAGGCTAGAAAAATTTGACTGAAACAGATTTTGACGCCAATTTTCACCTAAAAAATTCGAATTTTGACCAAAAAATTTGAATTTTGGGCCAAAATTTTCACTATTATACCAAAATTAGAATCTCGCGTAAAAATCGAACGTTTAATCACCTGAAAAAATTAAATTTTACTCGCGTTTTCCCGCCAAAATAGTCTTCCTTCAATGTCCCTTGATTGTTCTTTTGTCTTCAATGACTTGAACTTTGTGAGTCAATGCAAAATAGTCTTCCTTCAATGTTCCTTCATGCACTGTGATCTTCAAAGAGTCGTCTCTTGGTCGTTCTTGCCTTGATCTACTCCTTCATTCCAGATGCTTCTTCATTAGTAGATGATGATGGTGGATGGACTTTCGCCGGTACCTGCATTAAAACAGTTAGCAATAAATTGTCCTTCGGCCATCATGTCGTGAGGCAAGATCCTTAGATCTCATTAAGACTCATACATCTTGTTTCCTATTGATGAACACAAGAGTATTTTATTGGAAGTGTTCCTAAGAGATCTTTTGATGAATCTCATGTCTCTAGACTCAATAATGTGCGTTTTGGTTTTAGTCGTCGGAGGCTTGGAGCAGAGTGCCACCTTTTCAATATCAACACATCTCGAAGTGAGAGGTCGATAGATTATGTAGTGTTCTCCGTGAGAAATGAAACAAATATCTTTTGAGAGATATTTGAGTGGATAGGAGGGGTGGTGCATTGCGTCACTGGGTCCATGACGTCTTGTCTTCAATACCAGTATCACCTTGGTGAGTACCGATAGCAGATGTATTGACCCGGTTTCTGACCTAAGTTTTCATGGAGGGCTATTTCTTTTCACCCTTACAAAAACTTTTCTTTTTCATTCTTCAACCCCTTCTTTCTCCTTTCTCATTAAAACTCCTTTTTTCAATCTTTCCTAAGGACTTCTAATGCTAAGCTATTGGAATAGTCCTTGGGTAGATCCCTCCGGTTCTGGCGGATCATTGGACATAACCTAATCATAATCACCTTATTGCTCCATGATTATCCTAGATTGTTTGTCACATGCCATTAAACCTTTGTGAAAATCTCTCAACGTGTTTATGAGAAAACACATTTTGTTAACACATCGAGAGTTTTACATTTTTGAAACACTCCCCCTTCACATGTGCTCATGCATTTTTTGAAATAAGTTGCACATGTTGGGTAGAGTTCGCACATTTGAAATGATTGATTTTCAATGAACATGACCTTCGCGAGACACGCTTACATCACTAGTTAGACTAGTTTGAAATTATTACCCGTCCCGGTCATATTCAAAGATCATCTCTCGAATTGGTACATTCTACTCAGACAAGTCCTTTGCGAGACACGCTTGCATCACTGGTTAAACCAGCTTGAAATTATTACCCGTCCAGGACTAGTCTTTTCGATAATGGACAGTTAGTTTCGTCAATTCGAGGGTTCATGTTGAGTCTTTTTGAAGAACTCGTTTTGAGATTCAAACGACAAAAACTTCTTTTAGATCACATTTTAATCACGTCCTCTCCCCCATATATTTAAACACTTAATCTCCCCCTCAAAAATAGCATGAAGTGGTATTTTTGAAAACAGTTGATTAAAATGAAACTTTTTGTGGAGAGACAGACTGGAAGGGTGTCAAAAATAGCATGAAGTGGTATTTTTTTTTTTTTTTTTTTTTTTTTGAAGGGATACTAAGTTGAAGGGTGTCAAAGTGGAAGGATTATGATAGTGAACATATTTATCAATTACGAAAGAAATGAATTGCGAGAGTAACAGTTGGCAATTGCGAGAAATTGGTGAATTTCGATAAAGTGCCCCAATTGCGAGAGGACTCCCCAATTGCGAAACCAATTGCGAGAAACATCATCAATTGCGAGAAAAGTCACCAATTCCGAAAGAGTCCTGAATTGCGAGAAAAAGTGCCAATTGCGATAGTTAAATGCAATTTCGAAATGAATTTCGAAAGACCAATTGCGAGATAATTCTGCAATTGCGAGAGATATGACCAATTGCGAGATAATTCTGCAATTTCGAGGAAATGAGCAATTCCGAAACTTTTTGCCAATTTCGAGACAATGTGGCAATTTCGAGATTCTGCCAGTTTTTACCCACTCTTGACTTTTTCACTCTTATCCAATAATGCATCAACTGTCACCACTCATCCCACCTCCCATCAATAATTGAATACAATAATTGTAGTCCACTTTTTCGGCCATAAATTCCGACCAACTTTTCCGACCATCTTTTTGCAACCCGAATCTGATCCTAAAACCTATTTCGAGCATAAAACTCGACCATATATTCATCAAATCGGACCACATTTCACGGATTAAAGATACATAAGACCACTACTAGGCTTGTTTTTTCGTATGAAACGGAAATAAATTCCGATGATCGGAAAAAAATTTCCGGTGACTAAAAAGAAGATAAAAAACAGCCTAATAAACATAAATGAACCACAAAAATCAGTAAACTCACCAAGAATCTCCCCCGGTTAGCTCTTGATACCAATTGTAGAGATCAAGATTCATGTGTTTTGTGGTTCGGGCGGCCTTGGTTGGCTGTGAAAGATGAAGGTGTTCATCTTAGAGAGAGAAAGTAGTGAGAGGGTGGAGAGAAATCTGCCAAATGTTATCTTTATTGAAAAATAACAAATGAATGGTGCAACACTCCCACACCCCACATGGAGAGACATGTGGGGTATTTATAGGCTCTTTTACATCCCTAGTTTGCCAAATAATCATAAGTAGTCCCTGCGTGAGCTACTTAATACAAACCTAGTCCAATTCACGAGAGTGACGACATCTTTATAAAAAAGCGAGTCTAACACCCCCTATGAAGATCCTGAAAAAGAAAAGTTCAGAAACAGGTTCCCTTTGAGAACACTTTTAAAACAAAATCCAAAAGCCTACAAGGTAAATTTCCTACACCATATAACAAACCTTGCTATAAAATTTTATCCGTACCTGACCATTTGCACAAACATTGTTAGGGAGTAAAGTTTACTGCTGAAGCAACAATAACAAGCATCAACATCAAAAGAGATTGGTTCTACATATCTTGCAACAAATGCCTTTTAAAAGCAAAAGAAGAAGATGGAATATACTGGTGTTTGGATCATGGAAAACAAGAACAACCATGCTATAGGTACATGATATTCTAATTAAGATCTGTGCAGACTTAAATAAAACATAACAAATTTAATATTCCTTTAACTTGGTTCATGATATAAAGGTATAATTTCAAAGGTTTTATCACAGACCAATCTGCAACCGCTCCGATTACTTTCTTTACCCCTGCAGCAGATGATGTGACAGGGTATTCGTGTTCAGACCTAATTGCACTGCACAAATCAGCAGACCTGCAAGAAATACCATCGGAGATCTTTGCAGTTCAAGGTCAAAAGAATACTGTCCAGATCCATTTCATTCAAACAGCCAGAACATTAGATTTTACTCTCGATCAGGTTTTCATTAAAACAAATAGACAACAAGGAACAAGCTCAGCAATAGAAGGAAACCCAAGTCCCAACATTTCAGTTAACAGTTTCTCTTATTTAAAGATGACTTCTACAAATGCAGACATTAACTATTTTGTTTATAAAAAGCAGGAACACCACCAACACCTCTGGCGATAACAAATCAAGAAGATCCATGCGAAGAGACAAATGAACAGAGCATATCGAAGACAGTTAAGAGAGCATTGTTTCAAGGTGAACCACCAAATCCAAAGAAACAAAAAAGGTTAGTTAGGCAATTTGACTTAACGTAAATCATCGCTTTTGATGCGTGGTTTTGCGACCTTACAACAGGTTTTACCTCTCGAGGGATCTTAAGAGGCTTGCAATCCCCACCAGGCAGTGTACCTGACCGATGTAATATAATGTAGTGGCAAGTACCGGAGGATTGATCGTTCTCTAGGGGAATAATGTCGTTAGGATTGAAAAACTACTCTAATAGGTCTAAGGGTGAGGGAAGATTCTTTTTGTATTTTTTTATATTTTATGGAAAGCAATAACAACCAGACTAGTTGATTATTTATGGCATGTCATGAATGATTTAGTGGTTGTTCAAGCGGTTGCTTGAGGTTAATGTGATATTTCAAGCACATTCCATTATACTTAATTGTTTTTTTAGTAATATATTTTAACGGGTGAAAGACCCTTTACTCAAAAAAAAAAAAAAAAAAAAAAAAAAAAAAAAATTGTGCTCCAAAATTTGTTAATCTCAAATGGATTATAATTTATATAAATATTTAAACAATGCATACAAGTATATGATCACTTTCTGCGGTTTCCTCATTTTAGTTAAAGTTCGATTAAGTTTTCTAAATCCGTATATAATCAAACAAAAACCCAATAACGCAATCCCGTTCAGTGCATATAATATTTGATCCAAATTCTGATTTCCATTTAGGTTTTAGGTTAGTTTAGAATAAATCGACTGGATTAAGTTCGATTGGGTTTCATCTTAGTTTAGAACGGAACATTAAACAGCGTACATGTGACTAATTAAAGTTATTAATAAAATGTTACGCGACTCAGGCTTCACATCGACAAGATTAAGTTCCATTTCAGTTTTTCATTGGAATCATATACAGTGTATGTTATCATATGGCTCATATATACCATACATAAGTACTACAACTATAAAACTACTCACAACTCCTTATGCAATTATACAATGTTTTAAAGTTTAAATGTCTACTCTTATTTTGGTGCTTACCAAAGGACAAATCCACACCATTAAGACTATGTTTGGCGCGGAGCTTTTTGGGGTAATGAGCGGTGAGAATGAGCTTTTTTATTTTTGATGTTCGTTTGGTAAGGGAGCAATGAGTTGTAGCAATTTTCTAGGAAAACTTTTTTTCCAATGCTTCCTTTTGAAGCTGTGGATATTTACAAGAGATGTGGATATTTACAGCTATGTTACCAAACGTTTTTATTTAAAAAACAGCTACTGCTCACGGCTACTGCTCACAGCTACTGCTCACTGCTACTGCTACTTTTACCAAACACAGCCTAAATGTGGAAACATAATTGCCTCTTTTTTTTTTTTTTTTTTTTTTTTTTTTTTTTTTTTTTTTTTTTTTTAAATTCACGTTATTTTTTTCCTTATTTTGGTCTTTTTTCTAATTCAGGTTTTTTTTTAATTCACGTTTTTTTTTTCCTCGTTTTCATACGTTTTCACACGTTTTCTTAGGTTTTCATACGGTTTTGTCCGTTTTTTACGTTTTCGTCCATTTTTAGACGTTTTGTTTGTTTTCATACGATTTCATCTGTTTTTATACGTTTTCGTCCATTTTCATACGTTTTCGTTCGTTTTGCCCGTCTACGTCTGCTTCATACGCTTCGTCTTTTTCGTTCGTTTTCATATGTTTTCGTCCGTTAATACATTTTCGTCTGTTTCGTCTATTGTTTTTTCGTTTTCAACCATTTTCATACGTTTCGTTTTTAGACGTGTTTTTACGCTTTCATACATTTTCGTCTGTTTTCTACGTTTTCGTCTGTTTTCATCCGTTTCTTACGTTTTCGCCCATTTTCGTCACATTTTCATACGTTTTTTCGTCCGATTTTTTACGTTTTCGTTCGTTTTCATACGTTTTCGTCCGTTTTCATCCATTTTCTTTTGTTTTCGTCCATTTTCATATGTTTTTGTCCGTTTTCATATGTGTTTTTACGCGTTCAAGCGTTTTTGTCCGATTTCATACGTATTCGTCCGTTTTCATATGTTTTCATCCGTTTTCTTACGTTTCTAAATATTACAAGTGATATTCATAATATCACTTGTGATTTTCTGAATATCACTTGTGATTTTTTTATGTTTTCGTCCGTTTTCATACGTATTCGTCCGTTTTCTTACGTCTTCATCCGTTTTCATACGTTTTTGAATATCACAATTGATATTCAGAATATCACTTATGATTTTCTGAATATCACTTGTGATTTTCATGTTACAAAACATTAGTTGAAAATCACCTGTGATATTCAGAAAATCACTTGTGATATTCTAAATATCACAGAGTATCACTTGTGATATTCAGGATATCACTTGTGATATCCTGAATATCACACAATATCATTTGTGATATTCAAAAAGGTAAGAAAATGGAACCAAAAACATTTAAAAACGGATGAAAACGAATGAAAAAGTATGAAAGCGTAAAAACACGTATGAAAAAGGACGAAAACGTATGAAAAATGGACGAAAATGAAAGAAAACGGACGAAAACGTATGAAAATGGACGAAAGCATAAGAAAACGGATGAAATGCAAGAAAACGGACGAATATGTATGCAAACAGACAAAAATGTATGAAAGCGTAAAAATAAGTCTGAAAACGGACGAAAACGTATGAAAAATGGACGAAAACGAAAGAAAACGGATGAAAACATATTAAAACGAACGAAAATGGACGAAAACGTATGTAAACGGACGAAAACGTATGAAAACAAACAAAAACGTGCGAAAACAGACGTAAACGTGCGAAAACGGACAAAAACGTATGAAAACGTACGAAAACGTAAGAAAACGGGCGAAAACGTATGAAAACGGGCGAAAACGAACAAAAACGTATGAAAATAGACGAAAACGTATAAAAGCGGGAAAAAAAATTATGAATTAAAAAAAATAAAAAAAAAAAAAAAAATAAAAAAAAAAACTTGAATTATAAAGAAGAAAAAAAAAGAAAAAAAAAGTGAATTACAAAAAAAAAAACATGAAATAGAAAAAAAGACAAAAAAACAAAGAAAAAGGGGAAAAAAAAACATGGATTTAAATTTTCATATTTAATCTTAAGTTAATCTCCACCATTAGATCAAACTAAATGAATTGTGGAGATTTGTCGCTTGGTAAGCACCAAAATAAGAGTATGTAAAATAAAGTGACTTATCAACTAGGTCTTGCTTTTGCATTACTTATTACACAAGTTTCATATTTTTCTAATATTACCTTTTAAATTACAACTCAAGGCAATCTACCTTTACCGATTCTTAAGTTTCTAGAAAATTTTTGGGTTAACCAACTTACAACTTTCTTGCTGCATATGCGAGTCTTATATATAAGTTTCTAATATATTCTCAAGTTTGAAAAGTTATTTTGCCTTATGAACCAATAATATGGTTTTTCGCGTAGTTACCAAGTCAAAATGTTACTGTTATATCTTGTGTATAACTTATAGGATTATAATATCTACCAAGTCTTACATGTTCTTAGATTGCGTGTTAACTTTCACTATGCGGAAATCATGATCATTTCAACGTACGACAAGGTAATACGTGATTTGCATGGAACAAAAACGAAATGTAATACTCCCTCCGTCTCATTTTAGTTGTTCATTTTTGCACTTTTGTCCCAAATTTGATGTCCATTTTAAGCAATTTCCAGTTTTGCCCATAAAAGACAAAACACAATCAAATATTTGAAGTAATAACTTGAGGATATTATTGTCATTTTACAATATATAAATAAAGATTTCTTAATATGTGTGTTTTGTGGGCCCATGACAACTAAAATGGGACCGAGGGAGTAATAATTGAATAGTCAAAAAGTCATCATGTACATGTTTTCTGACATCTCAACCAGTCTAATTAATACTAATAAGAAATTTAGTTTTATGATTAGGTCCAAAATTATAAACCAGGTCTTCTAATACTAAATATTTAATATCTGTCTTTGACTTATTCTAAAACCAACAATCTTTAACATTTGTCCCACCTATAAGTACAACATAAGACCACAACAAAGACAACACACTACAACACAGACAATTTGTTCTAAAAAGTATTAAATCTCTTTTGGTTACCAATTATACAGAAGATGAACATCATTAGCTTCTTATCTTTCTTTGTTTTCCTCATGTTTTCCATTGCCACTGCATCTTCAGATGACTATGGTTTATCAACAAAATACTATGATCGAGTGTGCCCTCAAGCTCTCCCGACCATCAAACGTGTAGTGGAGGATGCAGTGGCACAAGAACGCCGCATGGGTGCTTCTTTGCTACGTCTTCATTTTCATGATTGTTTTGTTAACGTAAGTAACTTATGGTCTCAAGTTGTAAACTTTATTATTCTTTGCTTGTTTTCTAATACTTTAGTATTGTATTGTGTTATCTGAAGGGATGTGATGCTTCCATTCTTTTGGATCAAACGTCTACAATCGACACTGAGAAAAATGCAGCCGCGAACGCGAATTCTGCTAGAGGGTTTGAAGTTATTGATAAAATCAAGTCTGAAGTCGACAAAATTTGTGGTCGACCTATAGTTTCTTGTGCTGATATCTTAACTGTTGCTGCTCGTGATTCTGTCGTTGCAGTAAGTTAAAACTAAAACTAATATAGTAGTATACTTAGTATTAAGCATAACAAAAAATCTCACTTATTGGTTTTAACTTGCATAATGTATGATGTGTAGCTTGGTGGGCCTACATGGGATGTCAAACTTGGAAGACGAGACTCAACCACTGCGAGTCAAGCCACAGCTAACGTTACAATCCCATCACCATTCATGGACTTACCAGCACTAATCAAAAGCTTTGAAGACCAAGGGCTCGATGAGGAGGACCTTGTCGTGCTATCGGGAGCACACACTCTAGGGTTTGCTCAATGCAGAACCTTCAGACCTCATATATACAATGACAGCAACATTGACCCAGCATTTGCTGGCCAACTTCGTAAAAATTGTCCACAAGTTGGTGGTGACTCAAATCTTGCACCACTTGACCCTACACCAAGCTCATTCGACACAAGATACTTCAACAATTTGGTGAGCAAAAGAGGAGTTTTAAGATCTGATCAAGCATTGTTTAATGGTGGTGAAACTGATGAGCTTGTTTCGAAATACAATGAGAACTATGAAAAATTCTTTGAGGATTTCGCCAAGTCTATGATTAAAATGGGTAACATTAATCTATTAACGGGGAATAGAGGTCAAATTCGGGACAACTGCAGGATAATTAATTCACAATGATCAAAAGATTATTAGTTAAAGTTTGACATGTTTACGTATTTATCAAAAAAAGAATCTAGTAAACATGTAAAACTCATTGAGGTGATTTTTCGAAAATTGTATTGTTATTTTGTAAATTTTCAAATTGTTTATTTATTTCTTGTTTGAGTAAAGTTGTATAAAGATTGTTATTTAATTAATTAAATATTTCGTTTCTGGAAAAAAAAAATGTTGACATTTTGTGTTCTAGTTTCTATCACCTGGTATGACATAAGTTTATGATTTTGTTTATGATTCTAAGGTTTCTGAATGGTGTTCTCTTATAGAATAATTTAATCGTTGATTAATAGTCAAGCAATCAAATAAAACTAAAATGTGAATTGGATGTTTAGACGAATTGGAATGATTTCTCATTGGAGACTAGCAAGCAGTTAAAAGAAAGAGTTACAAGCGCTTAGAACAAGCCAGCATAGGATCATGGATGCACTCTAATCAAATTGGATTTATATTCCTATATCCCTATTACGAATCTAGTTTTATCTTTCTTGCCAAGAGTATCCAGCTTCCTAGGAGGTTTAGGGTATAACACAACAAACCCTATTTCGAAATCTCCATAAGACCCCAATTGTGGTTTAAAAAACCACATCAAAACAGGGTCTGATTTGAGAGGGAACGTTTGCAGTGTCGTCTCATGGGATAAGGTTAGGCAGAAATTTGGGATAATCACCAAGATTCCACCAAGATGTGATCACCATCCGCCACAAAAGATGAAGCAACCGAATAGTCTACACAAAGATGTTGGGATGAGTGGCAGGGCCGTCCCGTGAATTTTGGAGGCCCTTTGCCACAACGAATATTTAGGCCCTTGAGAAACACGAAAGATTTACATCTATACTATATAAAGATTGAATGGCTTAATTTAATATGGAAGATGATTTGTGCACAAAGGAAAGTACGGTAAAACCTGCTTGAAGCGCTCTAATCGAGCCTTCAATTCATAATCACAGCTTCAAGAATACAAACAGTTCTCAATTGAATGTCCCTTATTCGTCATAGGTTTATGGAACACAGAAGGTTGCAAATTTACAAACCGTATTTATTGTTTAACTTTTTCAACTTCTTTCTTTGAAGTATAAATAGCACAACCCGGCAGGTTCACACTCACAGTAAACCAAACCAAATCACCAAAACACATGAAACCAAGACTTAAGTCCAATAACAACACAAACCCTATATCTAGATACAAGGCCCCTTATCAAAACTCAAATCCATCTAAACGTATCATTCTCGATCTATCATTGAAACAATTAAAAAAAAAAAAATACTTCATGAGACCAGATTCAGATTCAAAGCACGAGACTTTTCAAACTATAACCCTAATCCAAACCGAATCAAAATCCAAACAACAACATCAATCCTAGACCTAGACACAACCATATACCCTCACCTCACTCCTCAACACACAATCTAAATCTAAGCAAAACAAAAACATCAAACGGAAATAGAAAAACCAAGATCTCAGTTTGCTTTAAGTTTCATGAACGGATCTTTATAGATCGTTGAGCACACATCATCGATCGTTTTGAAGCTTACACTTCTTTAATATCCGAAATATAAAGAAAGACCAAAACCAATCAGTTTCAATCATTTCTTTCGTTCGTTTATATATATATATTATCAAACAAACACCTTACCCGAGACCCTTTGAAAGGATCTTGAAGCTTAGAACTCAAAACAGCAGATTCGTGTCGTTTGATGATTGGATTCGAAGCAGAAAGTTAAACAAAGAAAAGACTTTTATGTGGTTTAGGCATTCGGATTTAGGCATGAAGAAAACAAGGGACAATCGTTGTTTGTTACTGTTATCAGGTTTTGATAAGAAAGAAAAATCTTGGGAGTAGAACTGTGTGTGACTGCGTTTTTTACAAGTGAGAGATTTTAGGTCAAGGGGGTTATAAGGAGTCTTATATACTGTGAGTTTAGGGTATCTAATTTGGTTAACCCTTTTGGACTTGGGCTCCAAATTTCACTAGGCCTAAATTTTAAAAGAGTTCTGTTGGACTAGGTGATTTTCCTTTGCTTTACAAGGTTGTTGATGTTAGTATTTTCAACTTTTATTTGTACATTATCTTTGAAATATTTACAATACAAATATTCAATTAGTACATAATCGTGTCAATGATATGCTAGAACTAACAAATAAATGAATCGATCTTCATATATTTTTGAGATATCGCATCTTTTGACTGTAGATTTGCTCAATAATTGATTCCTTCTATTTACAAAAGTCACAAGTATAAGATGGATATTAAATAATGAATAAGTAAATTTGCATATACATACTGCCAAATAATAAGATACCATAGAGGTACAAAAAAAAAAAAAAAAAAGGCTAGAAAAAGCATCTTTATATTTGTCAAGAAGGAAACATGGTACTTGTAAATGTCGATCTTCACTTAGAATGAACACCGAACACTTTAACATATAAACACAAACTAGAACAAGATGATGCTTCACATGCACATATTAAGAACAAGAAGAGAGATGTGGATCAGAGGTATATTTTGGTCAAATGTTTATTAGCTTGAGTGAAAAGAAACAAACAAAGACAAGTTACACACACACACACTCTTTTCTTACAAATGAGGCACACATAACTGTGAGTGTGTGTGTGCGTTAATATGTGAAACACAGCCACATTCATGGGTTTAGAATGGGCTTTAACAATGGACCATGTAGTGGGCTTAGTAAATGTATTACACTTATACACTTGGACTATAGAAAACTAATACTACTAGCCCACTTTATTAACTACATATTACATGACACACTTAAGTTCTAAAAACTAATGACCATCACTTTTGCAATTAAGAAATTAATTGCTAACAATCTCCCCCTAAGGGATGGTCATTCAAATGATGGTCCCTTGATTGTTCTTTTGTCTTCAATGACTTGAACTTTGTGAGTCAATGCAAAATAGTCTTCCTTCAATGTTCCTTCATGCACTGTGATCTTCAAAGAGTCGTCTCTTGGTCGTTCTTGCCTTGATCTACTCCTTCATTCCAGATGCTTCTTCATTAGTAGATGATGATGGTGGATGGACTTTCGCCGGTACCTGCATTAAAACAGTTAGCAATAAATTGTCCTTCGGCCATCATGTCGTGAGGCAAGATCCTTAGATCTCATTAAGACTCATACATCTTGTTTCCTATTGATGAACACAAGAGTATTTTATTGGAAGTGTTCCTAAGAGATCTTTTGATGAATCTCATGTCTCTAGACTCAATAATGTGCGTTTTGGTTTTAGTCGTCGGAGGCTTGGAGCAGAGTGCCACCTTTTCAATATCAACACATCTCGAAGTGAGAGGTCGATAGATTATGTAGTGTTCTCCGTGAGAAATGAAACAAATATCTTTTGAGAGATATCTGAGTGGATAGGAGGGGTGGTGCATTGCGTCACTGGGTCCATGACGTCTTGTCTTCAATACCAGTATCACCTTGGTGAGTACCGATAGAAGATGTATTGACCCGGTTTCTGACCTAAGTTTTCATGGAGGGCTATTTCTTTTCACCCTTACAAAAACTTTTCTTTTTCATTCTTCAACCCCTTCTTTCTCCTTTCTCATTAAAACTCCTTTTTTCAATCTTTCCTAAGGACTTCTAATGCTAAGCTATTGGAATAGTCCTTGGGTAGATCCCTCCGGTTCTGGCGGATCATTGGACATAACCTAATCATAATCACCTTATTGCTCCATGATTATCCTAGATTGTTTGTCACATGCCATTAAACCTTTGTGAAAATCTCTCAACGTGTTTATGAGAAAACACATTTTGTTAACACATCGAGAGTTTTACATTTTTGAAACACTCCCCCTTCACATGTGCTCATGCATTTTTTGAAATAAGTTGCACATGTTGGGTAGAGTTCGCACATTTGAAATGATTGATTTTCAATGAACATGACCTTCGCGAGACACGCTTACATCACTAGTTAGACTAGTTTGAAATTATTACCCGTCCCGGTCATATTCAAAGATCATCTCTCGAATTGGTACATTCTACTCAGACAAGTCCTTTGCGAGACACGCTTGCATCACTGGTTAAACCAGCTTGAAATTATTACCCGTCCAGGACTAGTCTTTTCGATAATGGACAGTTAGTTTCGTCAATTCGAGGGTTCATGTTGAGTCTTTTTGAAGAACTCGTTTTGAGATTCAAACGACAAAAACTTCTTTTAGATCACATTTTAATCACGTCCTCTCCCCCATATATTTAAACACTTAATCTCCCCCTCAAAAATAGCATGAAGTGGTATTTTTGAAAACAGTTGATTAAAATGAAACTTTTTGTGGAGAGACAGACTGATTTTAGCATGAAAAATGGAACATTGTTCTTTTTCTACTCCCCCTTAATCAGAGCATTTTATTTAAACAATGGTGTTTAAAAGCTGTTAAGGGTGTTAGAGGGAGTTATCTTGAGCACAAAATGCATTTTAAAGACTTTGAAAAAAAATCTCTTTGAAATCATTTTGATTAAGAGCTCAAGGTATTTGCTTTTCGCCATTAACATTGCGAGTCCTGATCGGAAATAATCAGAAGTCATTCAATGTAGTCTTTATTTGAAACCTTTTCCGGCATACCCGAGCTACATTTAAAAGATTTCACGTTTAAGAACGGGTTCCGTACTGAAATGCACGAAAGCCATAATGAAGAAAAATTTGAGAAACGACATGTTTTAGAAAAACATAAAAAATAACTCCCGCTCAAGCATCTTTAAATACCCGTATCATTGTTGAATGACATTTCTAAGTACGTACAGAAAAGCAAATTCGAAATGTTGCGAATTACAGTCATTTCTTCATCCTTTTTGTTTTTCCATAACCATTTAAGATCAATGACTAGTTTGTCAATTGGTCTTGGAACTAAATCCCAGGTGTCATGGATTTGAAATTGAAGAAGTTCTTCCTGCATCGCTTCAATCCAGGCATTATCTGCCATTGCTTCCCGAATGTTCTTAGGTTCTATGAGACTGACTGAGTAGACATAGATGCACATGTCGCAATCGGTATGAAGTTGTTTTCTCGTCTGAATTGGTCTTGAGGGTTCACCAATAACTTGTTCAATCGGATGGTCTTTTGTCCACTGTAATGTTGAAGGGTACCTTGGACTGAACAAATGTGTGCTAGATGGTTCATGTAACCCAGACGATGAATCAGCCGAAACTGTTGCAAATGGGTTTTCAAATACTTCCTCTTCTAACACAGCATTGATTTGATCTTGCTCATCAATTCTTGGTAACCTTATCTCAATTCTTGGAGATCGTGGAGTAGTTATGGATAATGTTGAAGGAGATGGTGCGTCTGCTTCGAATGTTGTAGATACATCTTGATTTGATGGTGGTGGTGGTTGTTGAGGTTGAGCGGGTGCAGCGGATTGTTGTTCAGATGCATTCGTCGAAGCGCCACCATAGTATTCATCAAACATAAACTCGAAGAAATTATCCAGTTCTTGAGTTGTGGGTTGTTCATCATGAATTGATTGAGCTCCTTGAGGTGCGAGTCCCGAACTGATATGTCCGGAAGTCATCGGGTTAAGCGCGGGTTCTAGAGCGAGTCTCTCAGAAGCCATTTGTGAAATTTCATCAAACTTCACATTCATCGTCTCCATGATCTTTTTTGTTCTCCTGTTATACACCCTGAATGCCCTCGAGTTTTCAGAATAACCAGTGAAGAATCCAATATCACCCTTAGCCTTCAACTTTCCCAGATCTTCCCTGTCATTTGTTGGATAGCATAAAACGCCAAATACATGAAGATAAGAAATATCCGGTTTTCGGTTGTTGATAAGTTCATATGGGGTTTTATTGAATCTTGGATGGATTAGGGATCGGTTTTGAGTAAAACAAGCAGTTGAAACAACATCAGCCCATAAGAATAATGGAGCACTGGAATAAATCAGCATAGTGCGAGCAGCTTCTACAAGGGTTCTATTCCTTCTTTCAACTACCCCATTCTGCTGTGGAGTTCTAACAGCTGATGTCTGGTGAGTAATACCAGTTTCTTCAAAGAATGTTCTTAACTCCTGATTGACAAATTCTGTGCCATTATCCGTTCGTACTATCCTAACTGGAGCTTGAAGTAGAACTTGAATCCGCTTCAGAAAGGCGATGATGGTGCTTGGTGCTTCATCTTTTGATCTCAAGAACTTTACCCATGTATATCTTGAATAGTCGTCAACAATTACAAGAATATACTTCTTCCCATTTATGCTTTGAACTCTCATCGGGCCACATAAGTCCATATGCAACAAATGCAACCTATCAACCGAACTAGGTACGGGTTTAGGTTTATATGTTGCTCTTTTGTCTTTCCTTGCTCACATGATGGACATAGGTGTTCTTTGGTGTATTTGAATTTAGGAAGACCGGAGACGATGTTGTCTTTGGCAAGCTTGTTGATCGTGTCAAAGTTCAGATGGGACAAACGTCTATGCCACAACCAGGATTTTGTTTCACCTGCCCTGGTCATGAGACAAATCGGAGATGAAGAGGCCATTTGGTTTATGTCAATTGCATAGAGATTGGTGCCACGATTCCCAATTAAGAGATCATTTCCAACCAAATTTCTAACAAAGCAAGTGTTTCTCCTAAAAGCAACCTCTAAATCTGCATCACAAAACTGCCCAACAGAGAACAGATTGTGTCCCAACCCTTCGACATAGTAAACCCGAGTGATCAAATAATTCCCAAAACGAAGATCACCATAACCCAGAATAGCTGCAACATGATCATTCCCAAATCTTACAGTCCCCATGAACTGCCATACAAAGTTGATTAGCAGCTTCAGATTCCCGGTCATGTGCTTGGAGCATCCTAAGTCTACGATCCAAAGACAAATCTCGATGACCTGCCATAAACAGAAAACACTTGCATTTGGAAACCGTATTACATTTGGTTCCATGGGTTAGGGGTAACACATGAACCGCATACACAAAGTTGGTTTAGTTTTGTTCTAAGGGAACAACTTTTTGTTTGCCAATCTTACGTGTAAACTTTCTACCCGTTGGTTTCCATACACAAAGCTTAAGATAGTCCCTAGGCAATAGAGTACTAGATATGGTCCTAGATACAGCGATGAGACTGTTAAGGTATCTAGTCTTAGCACTAGTTCGTGTAGGAACATCTTTCTGTTCAGGCTTATCATTCACATTATCAGAAACAATATCATCACAAGCATTTTTAGAAAAAGATTTCTCTTGCATTAAACAAATAGATTTATTACATGCATTCAAAACACTGGTCTTTTCATTACATCCAGATGATATTTGTTCCTTATTTGAAAGCTTTAAATTGCTAGGGTGTTCTTCTACTTCCTTGCATTCACTTTCAGAGACAGGTGATACTCTAGATTTCTTGATAGTGCTCCTAGGCTTTTGCTTGCTCCTAGTGGTGCTTTCTAATCCTGTAGAAGGTAAGGCACACTCATTAGAATTTTTGTTGTTATCCTGAGATGTTGTGGTAGCATTCCTAGACTCTTTTGGAGTATCTTTCTTACTTTTGTCTATCGCCCTATATGTTTTAGATGTAGAGGTAGACGCAGTAGTGGGACTAATCCTATAAAGGCCAGGTGCTATAACATTAGTGTTCTTGACAACAGCTTTCTCTTTTTGTTTCTCATTAGGCAAGGGGGTTGATGGTGCAATACCCGTAGTTTCCTCACCCTTCCCTTTTTGACTTTCGAGTTGAGACTTCAAAAGATTAATTTGATCTTGCATATTTTTGTAAGAGCGCTCATACGACAATTTGTCATACTTGCATTCTTGCCTTTTTGTATCAAGTTGTTTAAAATATGTGCAATTTTGTTTTTCAAGTTTCAAAAGCGCCTTTTCATATTTTTCAACAATTTGAGAAGTCTCAGCTCGAAGTGTTTCATCATCCTCAACAGAATATGTTTGGAAAATAATAGACATGATATCGGTCGATAGAGCTTCGAAAGAGAGAGAGTCATTTTGATGTTCCAAAACCTTTATTCGTTCCAAGTATTCATTTGCTTCCTTCACTAAGGATTTGTGGTCCTTAACAAATTCCGCAGACTCTTTTAAAAGATTATTTTCCACATTTTGAACAACCGCATAGATTGCAGCAACATGTGGATTAATTTCCTTTTCAAAAATCTTTTTCAGTTCATCCAAAACACCCCGAAACCATTCAAACTTGTTATTGTTAATTTTGGAAGCCACAATACGTTGAAGTTTCTCAATTCTCTGCTTAAGATCAACCAAATATAGTCTAGCTGCACTTGAATCATAAGTGTTTTTAGATGCCATTTGTTCGATGTTAGGCAGATGTTTTGAGACAGCTTTTTGTCTTGTGAAAACCACTGGTTTTTGAAAAAACAGAGGTGACTCCTTTTTAACAAGATGAACCCCAGCAAGTTTGTTTGCTTCATTATAGTCAATGGGTTTTATTTCTGGGTTCCTTTGTCTCATTTTCTTTCTACTCTCTTCTGAAAGCTCAATCGTTTCATCAGAGTCATGAACCGAAGGAGGGTCATGGATAGCATTTATTAAATTACCATTAAAAAGCACATTCTGTTCTTTTTGAGCTTTCTTGAGAATATAAGGGTTTTCATAACCGATAGCCACCTTTTTTAATGTATGTAAAATCGGGTTTGGATCGTTTATTAACAAGTTAAATGTTTGTGCAGAATGACCCGTTTTTACAAGCAAATCATCCAACTTTGCAATGGTTTCCTTTATGTCATTGATCTCTTTAAGAAGATCCTTTTCACGTTTTGAAAACCTTTCATTCAACTCCTTCTTTTCTTTTTCAAGATTGGAATAAGTTGATTTTTGTTTTGAAAGCTGGTTGGTTAGTTCAGAAATTTCCTTGTTTAGAGATTTAATTTGTTTATTCAAATTAACATGTAGAGTGTCAAATTTGATTTGTAAACGTTTCTCTCTTAACTCAGAATCTTTTAAGCTAACCTCAAGGTCCGACTGTTTTTTGTTATGAAAATCATAAGCTCTTGCATTCACCTTATACCTCTCAAGCTCAGTGGTCAATTTTTCATTCGCGGCCTTAACATCGCGATTGACCTTTTTGACCTTTTCAATTTCAACACTACAATTTTGCAATAATGATTCAAACATAGCACGTGTTTCCTCGTCATTATCAGTATGCTGTGACTCGAATTCTTCATTAGGATCCATATTTGGAGTTACCGAATTAGTATTACTACAACTTGGTTCGTCCATGTATGTATCATAAATGAGATTAGGAGTCTCAGGATGCTGTTCATTTTGAGGTGACATATCAAAAATTTCATTATTGTGACATGTAGCATATGGTTGTACCTCAGAAACCGCATTAGTGTCAAAAGCAGGAGGTGCTTCTGAGTCCGTGTCGTACTTTGCCTCCTGGAGATTTGCCATAAAAATGCAGTTTGCATCGATGTCCTCTTGATCTTCTGAATTGTCCATAATAGCCATGAAGTCATTCTCTTCTGCACTCAACTGAAGCCCAGCCGTTTCCTTGTTTGCCAACATTAATGCTTTCTGCAAATATGATGGATCCCTTTTATTCGGCTTGTCTAGACAGTTCCTAGCCATATGACCAATACCCTGACAGTTGAAGCACTTCATCACATTTCCCTGATTTCTATTCCCAGCTCCCTGAGCAACATTCACAATCTGATTCCCAGCATTCTGAACCCTTTGATTACCAACAGTTGTACCCATTTGATTCACTGCATACTGACCCACCTGATTACCAACATACTGTCCTGCATTCTGATTACCCATCTGAAATCTTGGAGCATATCCCTGCTGATTCCCATATCCCCCAACCATCTGTCCTTGCTGTCCCATGTTGAAACTCGGCTGTGCAATCTGCTTGTTGCGAGTGTTCGATGAGATTCGTTGATTGTTGTTGGTGGGTGTGGAGTAACGTCCTTGGAATGCTTTTGATAGGTAAGCAAAAGCTTGAGTCAAAGCAGCAGTTGACTCATCCTGATCGTCTTGATCTGGGTGTTGTGGATATTGTTGTTGTGGGATTACATGTTGTTGTGGTGGGTAGAATGGTGATTGTGGAATATACTGTTGTTGCATGAATTGCTGAGTGGATGATGATGATGATGGTTGTGCACTTACTGTTGCAGGTGTAGGTGATTGGACTATGAGTGCAAGAGGATTTTGTTGTTTTGCTTGCTTCTCTTTTCTGACTTCATTTGCCTCTGCTTGGTTTTGTTTAAGAAAGTCATAGAGTTGATCGTAGTTCACATCGTGAAGATTCTTAGTTTGGTTGACAATAGTAACATATCGTCCCCATTCTTCTGGAAGGTTGTTGATGAACTTGATGTTTTAAACAATTTGTTTAGGTGCCAAATTGTTTCTGATCAACTCATTCATTAGAGTACAAAACCGTGTATAGTAAGATTCAACCTGTTCAGCTGGTGTTGCTGTGAACTTCTCCCATTCTGTCAGAAGCTTGTTTTCCATTTCTTGAATGCCAATTTCTGTACCATGACAAATACGTCTAACTCGATCCCACATTTCTTTGGCGGTTTCACAGCTATCTACAGCACAAAATATTTCTTGTGGTAGACCGAGTTGGATTAGATGCATTGCTAGGTGATCAGCTTCAATTTGCTTCCAATCTGCTTCAGTGTAATCCGATTCCTCTTTGAGTCTGTACGTTGGATCGACGGGAGGTTCTGCATTAGGATTTCCAGCTGTTTCTTCAATCTCACCAGGCTGGAATGGACCTTTTTTGACGGAGTTAACCAAGAGTATACCTTGTCCATTAGGTTTGGATCTCATATATCGAAGCATACGACTCGTCCATGGAAGGTAACCACCTTTTTCCAACATTGGAGGTCGGTTTTCTGAACCTGCGGCATGTATGTCTTGTTGCGTAGTCATCTTTAAAATATTGTGTATGATAAAGTGGATTTAGGATCTTTGCAACAAAGTAGGAGACGTTGTTGTTGACGATTAAACTTGGTTGATGTTGTTGTGAATCCTTGGTTTGTTGTTGATGATCGATGAAGTTGTAGGATTAGTTGAACGAAACTAATTTAAATAAAGTTACAAAATTTGATTAGAGTATAATTAAGACAAAGTCAAAAGTTTACAATTTCGACAAAAGTTATGTAAATTACAATTTAGATAAACTCGACAATTTCTATAGAAATTTCAATTTGACCAAAATTTATACAAATTATGGCTAAATATCAATTTAGATAGAAATATATCTAATTTATATAAATCGGTAATTTATATAAAATCTAACACTCTTATACAAGAGGTTAGATAACCGTTTGTCGAAGTACTTTAAACTCTTATACAAGAGTAAAAATACCGAGTTCACTTTCGAGTTGACGAAATTACGTTCGAATCAAATCCTTAAAAGTTATCTAACTTTGAAGTCTTTTAATCACAATTGCGAGGGCCAAAAGTGTCAAATCCGAAAGATCTCTTAATTCTGCTGAAAGTACAAGGACTGAAGTTGCCAATTCCGAAAATTGCACCAATTGCGAGTCTTAAGTATGAATTGCGAGACCAAATGCGATAAAACACCACCAATTGCGAAATAATGTTGCAATTGCGAGACTGGTTCAATTCAGAAACCAATTGCGATAAAAACACCAATTCCGAGACTCAATTGCGATAGAAGTGGAATTGCGAGACAACAGCGAATTGCGACAGAACAATTGCGAGATAGCAGCGAATTGCGATAGACAATTGCGAGACAGCAACTTGAATTGCGACAAAAGTGCCAATTGCGAGACGAATTGCGATGAAACAGCAGCAATTGCGAGAAAAAGTGCAATTCCGAGAGAAATGATGCAATTCCGAGAGAAGTGCAATTCCTAGACACCTTTGACTTTCTCAAATGCGAAAATCTGCTACTTTTCACCAACTTTTGTCCATTTTCTCATTTCCCCATGCTTTGCCCATGCATAACTCTTACACTTCCATCCTTCTCTGCCACTTTTCTACCAACTATACCAACTTCAATAATTCACCATTTGTACTAAAATAATCAAAACAATTTTTATACAAGAATTTTTTGATTCATACGATCAAAAAAGATGAAGAACAAGCCAAATCCAAGATTCCACAAAAGTACACAAGTGAATAATCACAGTAGCTTTAATACCCACTTCGAATAAACACCAAATAAACACAACTTACTTGATCTTGTTTAGATCGATTAGAAGAAAAAAAAACATAAGTTGTAATTTTTCTAGTGAAAGAAAAATAACAAATGATGTTTTTAATCTTTAGGTTCAAACAAAACTAAAGATAATCCTACTTTGAAACCTTGCTCTATGTATACCACTTGTAAATGTCGATCTTCACATAGAATGAACACCGAACACTTAAACATACAAACACAAACTAGAACAAGATGATGCTTCACATGCACATATTAAGAACAAGAAGAGAGATGTGGATCATAGGTATATTTTGGTCAAATGTTTATTAGCTTGAGTGAAAAGAAATAAACAAAGACAAGTTACACACACACACTCTTTTCTTACAAATGAGGCACACATAACTGTGAGTGTGTGTGTGCGTTAATATGTGAAACACATCCACATTCATGGGCTTTGAATGGGCTTTAACAATGGACCATGTAGTGGGCTTAGTATTTTTGTCATTGTTAAGAATGGTTTGGTAAGAGGTTTACCTCAAAAACGATTTGAAAATGACCAAACATGCATTGCTTGCCTTAAAGGCAAGCAACACAAAACCACTTGTAAGCCCAAGATTTTTAACTCTATTGATCAATCATTGTTTATGCTTTATATGAATTTATTTAGACCTACTTCTGTTAGGAGCCTAAAGCATAAAAGTTATTATCTAGTTGTTACTGATGACTATAGTAGATTTACATGGGTTTTCCTTTTAGCTTTTAAGAATGAGACTTCTAGCATTCTTAAGACTTTCATTACAGAGATAGAAAACCTAGTAAGCAAAAGAGTAAAAGTCATTAGATGTGATAATGGGACAGAGTTCAAAAATAGAGTTATGGATGATTTCTGCAAAGAAAAAGGTATTAGGAGAGAATTTAGTGTTGCTAGAACTCCACAACAGAATGGTGTGGCTGAAAGGAGAAATAGAACACTCATAGAAGCTGCTAGAACCATGTTAGCCGACTCTAAGTTGCCTATTACTTTTTGGGCAGAAGCAGTTAACACTGCTTGCTATGTTCAAAATAGGGTTTTGGTTGTCAAGTCTCATAATAAGACATCATATGAACTTTTTAGAGGTAGAACTCCTGCAATAGGATTTCTTAGACCTTTTGGATGTCATGTGACAATTCTGAATACCTCAGACCATCTTGGAAAGTTTGATGGCAAAGCAGATGAATGATTCTTAGTTGGATATTCTCTCAATAGCAAAGCTTTTAGAGTATACAACTTGAGAATTAGAAGAGTAGATGAGAACCTGCATGGGCTTTGAATGGGCTTTAACAATGGACCATGTAGTGGGCTTAGTATTTTTGTCATTGTTAAGAATGGTTTGGTAAGAGGTTTACCTCAAAAACGATTTGAAAATGACCAAACATGCATTGCTTGCCTTAAAGGCAAGCAACACAAAACCACTTGTAAGCCCAAGATTTTTAACTCTATTGATCAATCATTGTTTATGCTTTATATGGATTTATTTAGACCTACTTCTGTTAGGAGCCTAAAGCATAAAAGTTATTATCTAGTTGTTACTGATGACTATAGTAGATTTACATGGGTTTTCCTTTTAGCTTTTAAGAATGAGACTTCTAGCATTCTTAAGACTTTCATTACAGAGATAGAAAACCTAGTAAGCAAAAGAGTAAAAGTCATTAGATGTGATAATGGGACAGAGTTCAAAAATAGAGTTATGGATGATTTCTGCAAAGAAAAAGGTATTAGGAGAGAATTTAGTGTTGCTAGAACTCCACAACAGAATGGTGTTGCTGAAAGGAGAAATAGAACACTCATAGAAGCTGCTAGAACCATGTTAGCCGACTCTAAGTTGCCTATTACTTTTTGGGCAGAAGCAGTTAACACTGCTTGCTATGTTCAAAATAGGGTTTTGGTTGTCAAGTCTCATAATAAGACATCATATGAACTTTTTAGAGGTAGAACTCCTGCAATAGGATTTCTTAGACCTTTTGGATGTCATGTGACAATTCTGAATACCTCAGACCATCTTGGAAAGTTTGATGGCAAAGCAGATGAATGATTCTTAGTTGGATATTCTCTCAATAGCAAAGCTTTTAGAGTATACAACTTGAGAATTAGAAGAGTAGATGAGAACCTGCATGGGCTTTGAATGGGCTTTAACAATGGACCATGTAGTGGGCTTAGTATTTTTGTCATTGTTAAGAATGGTTTGGTAAGAGGTTTACCTCAAAAACGATTTGAAAATGACCAAACATGCATTGCTTGCCTTAAAGGCAAGCAACACAAAACCACTTGTAAGCCCAAGATTTTTAACTCTATTGATCAATCATTGTTTATGCTTTATATGGATTTATTTAGACCTACTTCTGTTAGGAGCCTAAAGCATAAAAGTTATTATCTAGTTGTTACTGATGACTATAGTAGATTTACATGGGTTTTCCTTTTAGCTTTTAAGAATGAGACTTCTAGCATTCTTAAGACTTTCATTACAGAGATAGAAAACCTAGTAAGCAAAAGAGTAAAAGTCATTAGATGTGATAATGGGACAGAGTTCAAAAATAGAGTTATGGATGATTTCTGCAAAGAAAAAGGTATTAGGAGAGAATTTAGTGTTGCTAGAACTCCACAACAGAATGGTGTTGCTGAAAGGAGAAATAGAACACTCATAGAAGCTGCTAGAACCATGTTAGCCGACTCTAAGTTGCCTATTACTTTTTGGGCAGAAGCAGTTAACACTGCTTGCTATGTTCAAAATAGGGTTTTGGTTGTCAAGTCTCATAATAAGACATCATATGAACTTTTTAGAGGTAGAACTCCTGCAATAGGATTTCTTAGACCTTTTGGATGTCATGTGACAATTCTGAATACCTCAGACCATCTTGGAAAGTTTGATGGCAAAGCAGATGAATGATTCTTAGTTGGATATTTCTCTCAATAGCAAAGCTTTTAGAGTATACAACTTGAGAATTAGAAGAGTAGATGAGAACCTGCATGGGCTTTGAATGGGCTTTAACAATGGACCATGTAGTGGGCTTAGTATTTTTGTCATTGTTAAGAATGGTTTGGTAAGAGGTTTACCTCAAAAACGATTTGAAAATGACCAAACATGCATTGCTTGCCTTAAAGGCAAACAACACAAAACCACTTGTAAGCCCAAGATTTTTAACTCTATTGATCAATCATTGTTTATGCTTTATATGGATTTATTTAGACCTACTTCTGTTAGGAGCCTAAAGCATAAAAGTTATTATCTAGTTGTTAATGATGACTATAGTAGATTTACATGGGTTTTCCTTTTAGCTTTTAAGAATGAGACTTCTAGCATTCTTAAGACTTTCATTACAGAGATAGAAAACCTAGTAAGCAAAAGAGTAAAAGTCATTAGATGTGATAATGGGACAGAGTTCAAAAATAGAGTTATGGATGATTTCTGCAAAGAAAAAGGTATTAGGAGAGAATTTAGTGTTGCTAGAACTCCACAACAGAATGGTGTTGCTGAAAGGAGAAATAGAACACTCATAGAAGCTGCTAGAACCATGTTAGCCGACTCTAAATTGCCTATTACTTTTTGGGCAGAAGCAGTTAACACTGCTTGCTATGTTCAAAATAGGGTTTTGGTTGTCAAGTCTCATAATAAGACATCATATGAACTTTTTAGAGGTAGAACTCCTGCAATAGGATTTCTTAGACCTTTTGGATGTCATGTGACAATTCTGAATACCTCAGACCATCTTGGAAAGTTTGATGGCAAAGCAGATGAATGATTCTTAGTTGGATATTCTCTCAATAGCAAAGCTTTTAGAGTATATAACTTGAGAATTAGAAGAGTAGATGAGAACCTGCATGGGCATCAACTTTCCAAGATGGTCTGAGGTATGTGACAATTCTGAATACCTCAGACCATCTTGGAAAGTTTGATGCCCATGCAGGTTCTCATCTACTCTTCTAATTCTCAAGTTGTATACTCTAAAAGCTTTGCTATTGAGAGAATATCCAACTAAGAATCATTCATCTGCTTTGCCATCAAACTTTCCAAGATGGTCTGAGGTATTCAGAATTGTCACATGACATCCAAAAGGTCTAAGAAATCCTATTGCAGGAGTTCTACCTCTAAAAAGTTCATATGATGTCTTATTATGAGACTTGACAACCAAAACCCTATTTTGAACATAGCAAGCAGTGTTAACTGCTTCTGCCCAAAAAGTAATAGGCAACTTAGAGTCGGCTAACATGGTTCTAGCAGCTTCTATGAGTGTTCTATTTCTCCTTTCAGCAACACCATTCTGTTGTGGAGTTCTAGCAACACTAAATTCTCTCCTAATACCTTTTTCTTTGCAGAAATCATCCATAACTCTATTTTTGAACTCTGTCCCATTATCACATCTAATGACTTTTACTCTTTTGCTTACTAGGTTTTCTATCTCTGTAATGAAAGTCTTAAGAATGCTAGAAGTCTCATTCTTAAAAGCTAAAAGGAAAACCCATGTAAATCTACTATAGTCATCAGTAACAACTAGATAATAACTTTTATGCTTTAGGCTCCTAACAGAAGTAGGTCTAAATAAATCCATATAACGCATAAACAATGATTGATCAATAGAGTTAAAAATCTTGGGCTTACAAGTGGTTTTGTGTTGTTTGCCTTTAAGGCAAGCAATGCATGTTTGGTCCTTTTCAAATCGTTTTTGAGGTAAACCTCTTACCAAACCATTCTTAACAATGACAAAACTAATGACCATCACTTTTGCAATTAAGAAATTAATTGTTAACAGTACTTGACAAAAATAAAATATTCAAATGATGTCGACCATCTTCCAAATATGAAAGGTTGCTTATAATCTTCATATATTCATTATATATACTTTTTTGTTTTATTCAATGATGTACTTGACGTATGTATAAACAATACTTTAGACTTTTAAACATGAGCTCGATAAGTTTTTCGAAGCGGCTAATCATGGTACTGTTCCTTTTCCAATGGGTTAAGTTTTTAATTTTCATTTGAGATGACCATTTTTTATGTTACTTGGTATAAATGTAAGAGAATCATAGTTTTATACAAGTTTGTATTGTAATAATGTAACAAAAGTGCAATTTAATGTTATCGTTAGCATAATAATAGTTTGTATTGTACCACAGTATATATGAATTTTTGTTGAACAAATAAGAGTTATCATTTTTAAAAAAATGCAAAACATATAGGGCTATGTTTAATTGATGATTATTGTAGTAGATTGAGATAATTCACATTAAAAAATGACTTTGGTTTAGCAAGTATCAAAAAAAGTTATTCGACTAAACAAATATGTTACAAAATAAGTTTGGTGGGGAATTGTTGCTCCAAGGCTTTGAAAAGAGATATACAATCAAATAATGAAGTCTAATTGTGTAGTGATTATGGAGCTACGAATCCTTTGTGTTTTGTGTTGCAATGATAAAACTCATTTCTATATTTTAAACCATTTTTTTGAAACAATTCTATCTCAAACATTACGCAATCAATCATTAGATACAATTTGTGCAACGCACGGGTTCGTAAAGCCTTATGGTTTTATAACTCATTATGACAAAAGTGCCAAATAAATAGGCAAAAAATAATTTACATACGTTATTCATATTAAAATATTACATGTGAAGAGACTCTTTTAAATGTAACATCTTGAAAAAAGTCTCTTCACATGTACTCTTTTAATGTGAAGAAACTATTTTAAATACTGGAAACCTAATTAGTACCGACCATTACGCTATGAACATTTTGATACAATCGGTGCAACGCACTGGTTGACAAAGCCTCGTTTTTATAAATAAACATTCAAAAATATTAAATGCCTCGAACATTAAATAACGATGTTTAACAAGTTTATTTGTATTAAAGTTATAGTATTAACTAGAACACCTTTAAAGCTTTTCTTAAACTTTGTCACAAACCTGTGTTGAGAATATTAGTTTCATCAACTTTTTTGTGCTTATTTAGAAATAAAACACAAACATTAGGGCAAAAGTGTAAAATCTAAACCAACATACAACTTTCTTGGCTGCATATCCGAGTCTTATATATAAGTTTCTAATATATTCTCAAGTTTGAAAAGTTATTTTGCCTTATGAACCAATAATATGGTTTTTCGAGTAGTTACCAAGTCAAAATGTTACTGTTATATCTTGTGTATAACTTATAGGATTATAATATCTAGCAAGTCTTACATGTTCTTAGATTGCGTGTTAACTTTCACTATGCTGAAATCATGATCATTTCAACGTACGAAAAGGTAATACGTGATTTGCATGGAACAAAAACGAAATTTAATAATAATTGAATAGTCAAAAAGTCATCATGTACATGTTTTGTGACATCTCAACCAGTCTAATTAATACTAGTAAGAAATTTAGTATTATGATTTGGTCCAAAATTATAAACCAGGTCTCCTAATACTAAATATTTAATATCTGTCTTTGACTTATTCTAAAACCAACAATCTTTAACATTTGTCAAACCTATAAATACAACATAAGACCAGAACAAAAACAACACACTACAACACAGACAATTTGTTCTAAAAAGTATTAAATCTCTTTTGGTTACCAATTATACAGAAGATGAACATCATTAGCTTCTTATCTTTCTTTGTTTTCCTCATGTTTTCCATTGCCACTGCATCTTCAGATGACTATGGTTTATCAACAAAATACTATGATCGAGTGTGCCCTCAAGCTCTCCCGACCATCAAACGTGTAGTGGAGGATGCAGTGGCACAAGAACGCCGCATGGGTGCTTCTTTGCTACGTCTTCATTTTCATGATTGTTTTGTTAACGTAAGTAACTTATGGTCTCAAGTTGTAAACTTTATTATTCTTTGCTTGTTTTCTAATACTTTAGTATTGTATTGTGTTATCTGAAGGGATGTGATGCTTCCATTCTTTTGGATCAAACGTCTACAATCGACACTGAGAAAAATGCAGCCGCGAACGCGAATTCTGCTAGAGGGTTTGAAGTTATTGATAAAATCAAGTCTGAAGTCGACAAAATTTGTGGTCGACCTATAGTTTCTTGTGCTGATATCTTAACTGTTGCTGCTCGTGATTCTGTCGTTGCAGTAAGTTAAAACTAAAACTAATATAGTAGTATACTTAGTATTAAGCATAACAAAAAATCTCACTTATTGGTTTTAACTTGCATAATGTATGATGTGTAGCTTGGTGGGCCTACATGGGATGTCAAACTTGGAAGACGAGACTCAACCACTGCGAGTCAAGCCACAGCTAACGTTACCATCCCATCACCATTCATGGACTTACCAGCACTAATCAAAAGCTTTGAAGACCAAGGGCTCGATGAGGAGGACCTTGTCGTGCTATCGGGAGCACACACTCTAGGGTTTGCTCAATGCAGAACCTTCAGACCTCATATATACAATGACAGCAACATTGACCCAGCATTTGCTGGCCAACTTCGTAAAAATTGTCCACAAGTTGGTGGTGACTCAAATCTTGCACCACTTGACCCTACACCAAGCTCATTCGACACAAGATACTTCAACAATTTGGTGAGCAAAAGAGGAGTTTTAAGATCTGATCAAGCATTGTTTAATGGTGGTGAAACTGATGAGCTTGTTTCGAAATACAATGAGAACTATGAAAAATTCTTTGAGGATTTCGCCAAGTCTATGATTAAAATGGGTAACGTTAATCTATTAACGGGGAATAGAGGTCAAATTCGGGAAAACTGCAGGATAATTAATTCACAATGATCAAAAGATTATTAGTTAAAGCTTGACATGTTTACGAATTTATCAAAAAAAGAATCTAGTAAACATGTAAAACTCATTGAGGTGATTTTTCGAAAATTGTATTGTTATTTTGTAAAATTTCAAATTGTTTATTTATTTCTTGTTTTAGTAAAGTTGTATAAAGATTGTTATTTAATTAATTAAATATTTCGTTTCTCGAAAAAAAAATGTTTGACATTTTGTGTTCTAGTTTCTATCACCTGGTATGACATAAGTTTATAATTTTGTTTATGATTCTAAGGTTTCTGGATGGTGTTCTCTTATAGAATAATTTAATCGTTGATTAATAGTCAAGCAGTCAAATAAAACTAAAATGTGAATTGGATGTTTAGACGAATTGGAATGATTTCTCATTGGAGACTAGCAAGCAGTTAAAAGAAAGAGTTACAAGCGCTTAGAACAAGCCAGCATAGGATCATGGATGCACTCTAATCAAATTGGATTTATATTCCTATACCCTATTACGAATCTAGTTTTATCTTTCTTGCCAAGAGTATCCAGCTTCCTAGGAGGTTTAGGGTATAACACAACAAACCCTATTTCGAAATCTCCATAAGACCCCAATTGTGGTTTAAAAAACCACATCAAAACAGGATCTGATTTGAGAGGGAACTTTTGCAGTGTCGTCTCATGGGATAAGGTTAGGCAGAAATTTGGGATAATCAGCAAGATTCCACCAAGATGTGATCACCATCCGCCACAAAAGAGGAAGCAACCGAATAGTCTACACAAATATGTTGGGATGAGTGGCAGGGCCGTCCCGTGAATTTTTGAGGCCCTGTGTCACAACGAATATTTAGGCCCTTGAGAAACACGAAAGATTTACATCTATACTATATAAAGATTGAATGGTTTAATTTAATGTGGAAAATGATTTGTGCACAAAGGAAAGTACGGTACAACCTTCTTGAAGCGCTCTAATCGAGCCTTCTATTCATAATCACAACTTCAAGAATACAAACTGTTAGCCTTAAAGTTTGTCATATTTGGGAATTGCACTTCATTCTTTGTACAAGGACTAGTTTAGACATTTAGGCTAAGTTAGTAATTGTATTCTTTGTATAAATACCCTCCTTATCCATATTTGGAGGGTTGAGGATTCACAGCTTGTTTGAGGGGTGTGTGTGTTTCGTATTTCTCTCTCAAGAAATACACACATACCTCCCAATCAATAAACCGAAAGTTACAATGTTTAATCTTTAGTTCGTGTTTATTGTGTTTCCTCCACCTCCATACGTGGATCTTGGTCTTTACAATTGGTATCAAGAGCGAACCGGGTGGCGATTCGTGGTGTTTTTAAGGTGAAAATATGTGATTTATGTTGTGTTTAACTCGGTTCTTCTTCATCTTCTTCATCAGCCGAGTTTAGAGGTTTTTGTGTTCGGTTTTAGTTCCAAAAATTACCTACTGTCGTATTTCTCTTCTTCTAAAAACGTGGCTGTTTGGGTTATCTCTTGGAATCGTTCACATAAACAAATGGTAAGGTTGTGTTTTTAACGAGTTGGGTTGTGACTTTGTGATAGTTCTTCACTCAAATCTTGTTTAAAGGAAGAATAGACTTTGGTTTGTTCTTGGTTCATTGATCGAATTTCATAAACAAATCTTGTACAAGATTTGTTTTTGGATAAAATATTGAAAGATTTGAGTGAATTATTGATCAAGTGGGATAGTTGGTGAAAATTTGTCAGGATAAAATCTTAAGTGATAAGGTTGCAAGTGGAAGAAAGTCAAAAAGTGGTGTGACTCAGCGTTTTATCGCATTTCAGCCATTGTATCGCATTTCAGTAAAAATAGCGAGTTATCGCAATTCGTATTGGTGATCGCATTCTTGTATGAGAATTGCGATAGTTATCGCATTTGGACGATATCACTATTCAGCTTTTATCGCATTTGGCCTTATCGCAGTTGACCTATCGCATTTGATAGTTATCGCATTTGGACAAAGTGTTGTTTTTTGTGGTCAAGAATAGCAAAAATCATTTGCAAGGTTGTGTTTATTTACATATTCATGATTTGGCTTATTTTTAAGTGAATGTTTCTCATTTGCTTGTTGGAAAAACTGGGAAATACTGCATATTCTTGGTGTTCTTAGTTGTTAGATCGAATGTATTTTAAGAAAGAATCACGTGAGGTGTTTTTATAATATCTTTGATGTGATTGGTCCAAGTGGTTGAAAAGTTGTAAGTATTACTTACAATTTGGTGAAAAGTTGTCTGCAAGTCGGATAAAGTGTAAGATTTCACGTGGGAAGGTACTCAAAAGTCAACAAAAGTGGGTAATAGTTGAAAAATCTCGCAATTGGCTTCCTTCTCGCAATTGCTGAATTCTATCGAAATTGGTGAATCTCGCAATTCAGATCTTCTCGCAATTGCTGAATTCTGTCGCAATTGGTGAGTCTCGCAATTGGTCATTATCGCAATTCATCTATCTCGCAATTCCACTTCTGTCGGAATTAGGGCGTCTCGCAATTGGTGTATCGGAATTGGTGGTTTTTATCGCAATTGTCTATCGCAATTCATGTTAAGTCTCGCAATTGGAGCTGTTCTTTCGGAATTGGTCTCGCAATTCAAGATTTGTCTCGCAATTGGAGCATTTTATCTCAATTGACTTCGCAATTCAACTTTGGTCTCGCAATTGGAGGTGTTTTATCGAAATTGGTCTCGAAATTCACATTTTGGACTCGCAATTGGTGCAATTTTCGGAATTGGCAACTTCAGTCCCTGAACTTTCAGCAGAATTAAGAGATCTTTCGATTTTGACACTTTTGGCCCTCGCAATTGTGTTTAAAAGACTTCAAAGTTAGATAACTTTTAAGGATTTGATTCGAACGTAATTTCGTCAACTCGAAAGTGAACTTGGTATTTTTACTCTTGTATGAGAGTGTAAAATACTTCGACAAACGGATATCTAACCTCTTGTATAAGAGTGTTAGATTTTATATATAAATTACCGATTTATATAAATTAGATATATTTCTATCTAAATTGATATTTTGCCATAATTTGTATAAATTTTGGTCAAATTGAAATTTCTATAGAAAGTGTCGTGTTTATCTAAATTGTAATTTACATATCCTTTTGTCGAAATTGTAAACTTTCGACTTTGTCTTAATTATACTTGAATCAAGTTTTGTAACGTTATTTAATTTGTTACACCATCGATCAACAACAACACAACAAGACTTCACAACAACAACCAAATTTAACCGTTAACATCACCACGTTTTGCTGAAAAGATCCTGATCAAGATTCACAATCAGATGACAATGGTCAAATTATCAGCTGTGGCTACAAGGATGATGATTCATTATTATTTATTTGAAGTTGAAGTGGAATATCTCGGGTACGTATACTTAGTATCTTGAAGATATCGGGGTTGGTTGGATGCATGATTCTTCGAGATCCTTGTTTGTGCACTTATGGGAGCAGTGACTAAGTCTTGGGTTATCTAGTTTTCATAGGTCAAGGGGTGGACGGACGAAGACCTAGTTAACTATCACTCAAAGGAGATACGTTGTAGTACTCAGTGTCACACAAAGATGTGGATAATTCAAGAGATGTTCATATACAGTCAAGGAAGGATGGATGGGTACATGAAACAACCTATGCTATAAGGAGTTACGTTGTAGTGCTCAGTATAGGTACTTAGTCATACAACAGTGCAAGCTTAAGTCACAAGTTTGGGTTATTCTACTTCAGTCTCAAATTCGTTATAGTAGGTTTTCTCCATCAGTAGTCACTACATGAAGCCGTTGTTTTTGATACAGGAGGTTAGATTGGGTATATCGACATCTTCTCACGGGCTGATATGATTCCTTATAAAGGGCTTCCAGTTTGTATTTCACGTACACATCAGTATGCTGATTCCGATTAATCGTAACCAGCAGGGGAGAGAAAAGTACGGGCTGATCTCTCATGGAAAAATAACTGGGATGCATTTGGTGAGATAAAGATGTTGATACCATATTCCCCCGAACTGCAGGGCACTCAGGGCATTCAAAATATGAGGTTGTCAGTTTGGGGGAGAGCGCTAATTAGGGGAGAGCACTCAGGGCACACTGAATTAAACCCTAATTAGATTTGCTCACTTAGTTCGTCTGCAAGTAAAGAAATGGCGGTAGAGAAGATTATGCAAGCTGAACGAAGTAATGAAGTTTGAAGATCTTTCTCATGTTTTTGTATTAAATTTTACTTGTAGGGAACATTGTAAGCAATTCCCGTATGACATCACTTTGGGGAGAGATTGTTAGCTTTAAAGTTTTGTCATATGTCGGAATTGCATAGTTTGTAAATACGAGGACTAGTCTTGCCAATAAGGCATAGATATCTTTGTATAAATACCCTCCTAGTTGTGTAGGAGGGTTTGAGGATTCATTTGTAACACACGAGGTGTGTGTGTGTTCTAGACTTCTCTTTCTAGAATACATACACACCTCGGCAATCAATAAACCGAAAATTCAAAGTTAATCTTTAGTTCGAGTTTATGGTGTTTCCTCCACCTCCCGTATGTGATTCTTGGTCTTTACAGTATCAGACAATCAGGGCATGTGAAGTTATTAGCTAGTTGCTTGGCCTCATCAAGAGTCATGTTTATGCAATCAGGGTGATACCTGCAGATAAGTAGACGAAAGAATTGACATATTGCATTCTCATATAATTGGGTATTATACACATGGCATAGAAAAGAACCGGGGATGGAAACAATTAACAAGCCAATTACGTTTACTCAATGCAACAAAAAATGCAAACTTTAGTAAGAATTAAGAAAAGGTAAACGGTAACATGTATTTGGTAGAATGGGTGCATGTTCAATGGAAAAGTAATAAACCAAAAAACGTGGCACGTTGCACATTGAAAAAAATAAGTAACAGAATCTAACAGGAAAGAAAGAAACATGACATACCGTTCTTTACAAGATTCACACTTTAGCGTAAACAAATCAGGGTTAAACGGCATCTGGCATTTGCAAAACCTTCAAAAGAGAAACAGGAAACGATTAAGTGGAGGGATATTAAAATTTAATCTTTGTGTCAAGAAAGGTGCAAAACATACACTTCGATGACGGACGGCGATAACCATCCAGAGCCAATCTCGTACTCAAAACGAAAAAAGTAATCATTTGGGCCTACAGTCTTAAGTTCCATGTAATCCACAAAGCTATGAACATTAATCTTCTTGGCAATTTGTAAAGGGTCCAGATTATCCAAGTGGTTTGTCAAGAGTAACTCCTTATTTCCATAAAAGGGTTGTTTCCCACCAACTGTTTCCTCTGGACTATAGTACCTTTGAATTCTAAAATTCACGCCTAGAGTGTTAGACGTAATGCTCAAAATACGAGCGAATACATCAGCCTCAACCCCCTCAGCCCCATAGGTCGCAATCACAGAATCCCCGACTTCAAAACCATAAGAAAAAATTGTAATTAGAATAACTACAGATTACCAACTACATTAACACTAAAATCCACTGTGAAGATTGCATATTGATAATAAAATAAACAAAAAAGCAAGAACAATGATAATATCATCAACAAAATAAAATAAAATAATAATAATAATAATAATTTGGCATCTGAATATAGGGGGTGTTTGTTTAAGCTTATATGAGGCTTATTAACTAATTTGTATTCCGGCGTATATTTAATAATCCCCAATTTTCCGGCTTATTTTGAGACGGGGGCTTATATAAGTTTATTATGATATGATAAACTTATATAAGCAAATAAGCCGGAAAATTGGAGCTTAAAAAATATAATCCAAAATCAAATAAGCTCGTAAGCCCACATATAAGCTTAAACAAATAAAAATAATATATAAATAATAAGTTTACTCTTAGCCAGATAAGCCGAGAAAAATGCTTATAATCCATTAACCTTTCATTAATCAGTCGTAATAATTATTGACTTTTCTTGATTCAAAACCATCAATTCTTTCTTATAAACAAATAAAGATAATATATAAATTTATACCTCTAACCTTGCAGACTCCGTTATGGTAAAAAGATAGCTCCTTTGCTTGCGAGTCCGCCATAGGATCTGGAAAAACAACAAGACAGGCGAAATCGTTATGTTTTTCTTATTCCACCAAACCCTATATATATATACATTAATTAATAAGCTTACTCTCAGCCAGATAAGCCGAGAAAAATGTTTATAATCAATTAACCTTTCATTAATCAGTCGTAATAATTATTGACTTTTTTCGATTCAAAACCATCAATTCTTTCTTATAAACAAATAAAGATAATATATAAATTTATACAAAGGTTACGGTAACAAGACAGCTCCTTTGCTTGCGAGGCCACCATAGGATCTGGAAAAACAACAAGACAGGCGAAATCGTTATGTTTTTCTTATTCCACCAAACCCTATATATATATATATATATATATATATATATATATATATATATATATATATATATATATATATATATAATATCGCAATGAAAGCTTATAATCACAGTTGATTTAGACAGTGAAAATCAATGTTTTTCACCATAATTTTGAAAATTTAACACTAAAATCCACTGTGAAGATTGCACATTTATAATAAAATCAACAAAAAAGCAACCTTTGACGAACAACATTAACATTAAAAAAAAAAAAAAAAAAAAAAAGAGTTGTTTTCATGGCTTTTATGGCAATTTGGCATCTGAATATACGGGTAGTTTGTTTAAGCTTATATGAGGCTTATTAGCTAACCTGTGTTTGGGCTTAAAAATTTAATAAGCCCCAATTTTCCAGCTTATTTTGAGACGGAGCTTAAAATCAAATAAGCTCATAAGCCAACATATAAGCTTAAACAAACACCCTCATAGACACAAAGTATAGACCCTAAATAATAATAAGCTTAGTCTCAGCCAGATAAGCCGAGAAAAATGTTTATAATCCATTAATCAGTCGTAATAATTATTGACTTTCTTGGATTCAAAACCATCAATTCTTTCTTATAAAAATAATATACAAATTTATACCTATAAAACCGAAGGGTCCGTCTCTGAAATTAGACAGCTCCTTTGCTTGCGAGTCCGCCAAGACATGCGAAATCTTTATGTTTTTCTTATTCCACCAAACCGTATATATATATGTATTTTAGGCTCATGGGCTAATGTATATAACATAACCGAATGAGTTGATTTCAAATTTAGTTCACAATCGTATATTTCTTTCCTTTTTTCAAGTTCATGTGTACACCAAAAGGAGGGTTTGGGGACATCCCTTTTTTTTGAGACGAGATTGTGGTCCCAAAATGCATACATGGTCCCACATATTTTCAACAAAAAGAGCAGTCAACAAGAAACATTTGGCTCACTCAGTTTGGGACGACAATGTCGTCCCATTTTGTAATTATGTGATTTTTAATATTTAAAATCTTTTTAAATAACTTTTCACGAAAAAAAAAACATTCCTGCCAGTATTTTTAGTACCCGCTAAACAATTAGGGACGACAAAACTCTAAGTATATGGTTTTTTAATATTTAAAAACTTTATAAATCAGTTTTTATTTTACAAATCAATTTTAAAACTTTTTAAAAAACCTTAGGGACGACAATGTCATCCCATATTTTTAAAAGTATTTAAAATAACATTTATAATCCAATAATTTATCTAAAAATATTTATATATAAATTAATTTTAAAAAATTATTTGCTTTAAAATTATATGTTAATGTTAAAATTAATTTTAAAAAAATACATAAATTAGAAAATTTACAAAAACAATACTTTACTATTTATCAAAAATATTTTTTTTGTTAAAAATATTAATAACAATTTTTAAAATGTATATTCAAAATCAATACTTTACTATTTATCCAAAAAAACACTATACTATTTTCATATTCCTTAAAACAAATACTTGAAAGATACATACGAATAAATAAAACACACGTATTATTCCAGCATTAAAGCGTACGAACTACATTACAGACCGATAAAAGTTCAAACACTAAAGCGTACGAATTACATTACAGATCATCTCGACTCATTTGTTTAACATCTCAAGTATAACCATATCATCTCGACTCATTCGTTTAACATCTCATGTATAACCATATCATCTCGACTCATTCGTTTAACATCTCATGCATAACGATATCATCTCGACTCATTCGTTTAACATCTCATGCATAACGATATCATCTCGACTCATTCGTTTAACATCTCATGCATAACGATATCATCTCGACTCATTCATTTAACATCTCATTTATAACCATATCATCCGACTCGTTCGTTTAACATCTCATGTATAACGATATCATCTCGACTCATTCGTTTAACATCTCATTTATAACCATATCATCTGACTCATTTGTTGAACATCTCATGTATAACGATATCATCTCAACTCATTCGTTTAACATCTCATTTATAACGATATCATCACGACTTATTCGTTAAACATCTCATGTATAACGATATCATCTCGACTCATTCGTTTAACATCTCATTTATAACGATATCATCTCGACTCATTCGTTTATCATCTCATTTATAACGATATCATCTCGACTCATTCGTTTAACATCTCATGTATAACCATATCATCCCGACTCATTCGTTTAACATCTTATGTATAACGATATCATCTCGACTCATTCGTTTAACATCTCATTTATAACGATATTATCTCGACTCGTTCGTTTAACATCTCATGTATAATGATATCATCTCGACTCATTTATAACGATATCATCTCGACTCATTCGTTTAACATCTCATTTAACGATATCATCTCGACTCATTCGTTTAACATCTCATGTATAACCATATCATCCCGACTCATTCGTTTAACATCTTATGTATAACGATATCATCTCGACTCATTCGTTTAACATCTCATTTATAACGATATCATCTCGACTCGTTCGTTTAACATCTCATGTATAATGATATCATCTCGACTCGTTCGTTTAACATTTCATTTATAACGATATCATCTCGACTCGTTCATTTAACATCTCATGTATAACGATATCATCTTGACTCATTCGTTTAACATCTCATGTATAACGATATCATCTCGACTCATCGTTTAACATTTACTTAGGACAATCCATAAAATCTTCACATAGTGCATGTGTGAACGCGATCATCTCGACTCAACGATTTAACATCTCATGTATAACCATATCATCCCGACTCATTCGTTTACATCTCATGTATAACGATATCATCTCGACTCATTCGTTTAACATCTCATTTATAACGATATCATCTCGACTCGTTTGTTTAACATCGCATGTATAACGATATCATCTCAACTCATTCATTTAACATCTCATTTATAACCATATCATGCCGACTCATTCGTTTAACATCTCATGTATAACGATATCATCTCGACTCATTCGTTTAAAATCTCATTTATAACGATATCATCTCGACTCGTTCGTTTAACATCTCATGTATAACGATATCATCTCGACTCATTCATTTAAAATCTCATGTATAATCATATCATCCCGACTCATTCGTTTAACGATCTCATGTATAACGATATCATCTCAACTCGTCCGTTTAACATTTCATTTTCCACGATACAATATCATGTATCACGATATTATATCAAGTCATCCGTTTTAACATGTCATGTATCACGATACTATATCGATTCATCCATTTTAACATGTCATGTATCACGATTCTAAATTTAAATCATTTTTAAATTATTTAAATAATTTGTAATTAATTTAAATCAATTTTTATTTTTTTAAATATTTTATAACTAATTTAAATCATTTTTAATTTATTTAAATAATTTATAACTATTTTTAGTCATTTTTAATTTATTTAAAAAATTTATAACTAATTTAAATCATTTTTAACTTATTTAAAAAAATTATGACTAATTTAAATCATTTTTAAATTATTTAAATAATTTATAACTAATTTAAATCATTTTTATTTTATTTAATATTAATTAAATAATTTAAATCATTTTTAATATACATAAGATAAAGGAATGTCGTCCCATTTTTAATTGTTTATCCCGCCACAGTTAGGGACGACTTTTCAAATAGAATGCCGTCCCATTTTTTGTCTCAATTATTGAAGTAGTATGATAGCAGGTGTTTTTTTTTTTTTTTTTTTTTTTTTTTTTGAGTTTTATCCACCCAAAAAAACCCACGCACGCACCACTTCTTCTTCAATTCGATACACCGAATTGACACCAAATTAATCACCACATTTGACACCACCGCAACCACCTTCAACACCACTATCATCCGAAACCACTACTTACACACGCACGACTGTGCACAATTTGTTTAATTTTTGTTAATTTGTTTTGTGTAAAGGTATGTTTTTTTTGTTAATTTCGTTTTTTGATTTGTTTTGTTTAATTTTGGTTTGATAATCTTGGTTTCTTTTGTGTTGTGTTTGTGTTGGTTAGATGGCAGCAACACCACCACCGCCGTGAACCAGCGACGGCAGCAACACCCCCGTGAACCACCGCCGGCAGCACCACCGATTGTGTTGGTTTCTTTTGTGTTGTGGTTGGTTTCTTTAGTTTAAAGGTATGTTTTTTTATTGTGTTAATGTATTTTGGTAGTACCGCCACCGCCGCTTGTTGTCTCGCCGGACCACCACCACTGCCACCGCCGCCTGTTTTCTCGCCGGACCACCGCCGCCTGCTGTCTCGCCGGACCACCGCCAACGCCGCCTGCCTAGGTTGTTTTTAATGAAAATATTAATGAATACCTAAATAAATTTAGTATATTAATTCCATCGAGTATTGTTTTTGTTTAGTATAAAGTTTAAGTTATCGAGTATTGTTTTTGTTTAGTATACATTTATTTATGTTTATGTTTGTGTAGGACCACTGTGAACAGCACCACCTCTCTTCTTGTCTTCCTCTCTTCTTCTCTTTTAGCCATGAACCTGCAAAGGACATTGATGTTTTCTTGCAGCCTTTGATCAAAAAACTCTAAGATTTATGGAAAGGAGAGTGGACTTTAGACGCTGCTACGGGTACTCATTTCAACATGAAAGCGGTGGTTTTATGGACCATCAATGACTTTCTAGCTCGAAGTAGTTTGTCTGGGTGGAGTGGACAAGGCTACTATGCATGCCCAACATGTAATCAGGACACTCCATCGCTTCCTGTGAAGCATAAAATCACTTATGTTGGTTATAGAAGATTCTTACGTGTAAGGCATCCAATGAGGAATAAACATAAGGGAATTCCATGGTAAACCTGAAAGGAAGCCTCCTCCTAAAGACTTTACCAATGAAGAAATCATGATTCAAATTAGTAAAGTCTTTAAACGTGTCTCGGGGAAACACCCACCTATTTTTAAAAATAACCCTAAACCTAATCGAGAAATCGAATTGAATTGGAGTAAGCGTTCTATCTTCTACGAACTGGAGTATTGGCCCGTTCTTCAACTAAAACACAATCTCGATGTCATGCACATCGAAAAGAACGTGTTTGAGAGTGTGCTGAATACATTGTTAATGAACGACAAATCCAAAGACGCGCTAAAGGCAAGGCAAGACTTGAAAACTTTAGGAGTTAGAAAGGAGTTGTGGCTCGTTGATAAAGGAAACAGGAAGTTCGATATGCCTCATCCAAAGTACTCTTTCACACCAGAAAACAAAAAACTTTTTTGTAAGTTCATCAAAGGAGTTAGACTATTTGATGGGTTTGGATCCAATTTCAAGGAAAAAGTGACCGCTGACGATAACAACATAACGGGCCTAAAATCTCATGACTGTCATATAATGATGCAGCGGTTACTTTCTTATGGAGTTCAGCATTACTTACCCAAAGACATTTCACCCCCATTATTTAAGCTCTGCTTATTCTTTAAGCAGGTTTGTGCTCGAAATTTGATGCAGCAGGATATGGAGAAAGCTAAAAAACAAACGATCGATGTTATGATTAATTTAGAGCAAATATTTCCTCTTGCTTTTTTTGACATAATGATTCATTTGGTTATACATTGACCCGCAGATGCTATTCTAGGTGGCCCTGTTTACTACAGGTAGATGTATCCATTTGAAAGATACATGAAGAAGCTAAAAAATTATGTCTGAAATAAAGCCAAGCCCGAAGGTTCTATAGCGGAGGGTTATGTTGCAGAAGAAGCATTAACTTTCAGCTCGCATTATCTTAAGGATGTCGAGATGAGATTTAATCGTCCTGACAGAAATGACGACGGTGAACCTGAACAACCAGATAAATTCCAGGTGTTCTAGTCAATATGCAAACCGGTGGGCAGAGATGTACATACTCAAACGAAACCAGATGTTATGCAGGCAGTTGTATGGTTTGTACGTAACAACAGTCCTGAAATCGACGCAGACATCCGAGCGTACAAAGAGTATGTTTCTTCTTTTTTATATTTTGAAGAACCCTTTTTTTCCTAAGTTATTTGTTTTCGATGACTTATTCTAATATCATGAACTTTTGCAGTGAATTTCCTAACAATACCGTGGAAACAAGTTTTCCTCCCTGGTTCAATCACAAGGTAAACATATTAGATATATTACCTTGTAGTCTAGAGTTTTTGCTCATCTGAATTTGTTTGTATCTCTTTCGTAGATCCGTGAAAAGAGCATGGCAAAAGACCCAAGATGTAGTCCCGAGTTACTCTCTTTGGCATGTGGACCTTCATCTAGTGCAAGTACATACCCCGCTTGCATAGTTAACTGTGTGAAGTTTTTGGTACATGAGCACGATATACTTCATACTACTCAAAGCAGTGGAGTTTCAACACCCGGGCCTGATGGAGATATGTATTATGGTCAACTGGAAGAAATTCTGGAGGTCACTTATATGGGCAACCACAAGGTTGTGTTGTTCCGATGTAAATGGTTCGACACCCGTAACCCTAATAACCCTACGACACGTTCTAGACGTTCTTACATTGAACGAGGCATACATCATATTTTGACTGATAAGGATGGTTTTAGAAATCAATAATACATTCTTGCGACACAAGCAACACAAGTCTTCTACCTTGAAGACCCTGCTAGACGACCACCTCATTGGAAGGTCGTTGAAGATGTTCATCATCGGAAGATCTGGCATCGGGAAGTGGTAGATTCTGATCAAGATGTTATACATGGAAGCAGTTCATCAGCTGTTGCATTTTCTGTTGGTTTGACTGGTTTGGAGTATGCGGATTTGAGTGTAAATGATGAATCAACAGAAGTGGATGCCCCACCAGATGATGCTGAAGAAGATGTTGATTTTATTAATAATGAAGATGATGTCGTTGCTCATGTCCTTGATGATGATGATGATGATGTTGACGTGTCTGATGATGATGAAGTGAACCCCACTATTGTTGAAGAAGTTTTATCCAGCGATGATTTTGATGATGACAATTGTTCTTGAATTGTAATTTGAATGAAATTGTTACAATATGTTTAAACATGTAACTTTTATTTGAATGAAATTGTTATGTTATGTTTAAATGTGTATATTTATATGAATGTGTGTATTAGTATTAATTAGTCCACGAAATTGTGTGTTCTTGTACTTTTAATTTTACAGATGGCGTGTGTAGCTCCTAGATTACACGGCGGGGATGCTGGTGGTGATCCACCAAGACGGCCCTCATTTACTATGCCAGGCTATTGCGCAAGTAAGAAATCGTTATTTTTATTTTACATTTTTTATTGATAAAACTGAATTTTTTTACTTGTATTTTCACGACTCAATAACTTATATTTGTAGGTTCAATGATCACGGGTGAGACCCCAAATCGGGCCTTAAATAGGGCGCTTAGAGAGAATAATAATCAACCTTTGCCGATCGGCTTTGATTACGATGATCAAGGTACCTTCTCACCTATAGGCAAGTATGCACCGCAGTTGAGTAGTCTTATCGGGGAACAAGTTAGTCCACTTCCCCTTGACTACAAATGGGAACAAATTCCAGATGCTTATAAGGTGCATATATTTCCCGCACTACAGGTATTAATTGTTTATTTTATTTCTATTCTTATTGTTATCGACCGTTTAGATATGCGTGTTATATTTAAATTGTGTGTTTATTTAAATGCGTATATTTATTTGTAGACCTATTTTGACATCGCGCCTTGGTTAAATGACGATCGCCGAGTGACGGTTGGGGAGAATGTATATAAGGTGGGGGAAAGGGTATCTCTTGGGCTGCAACTTCAGATGCGGTTACTATATCGCAAAAGAAAAAACAGGATCAAGTCTAATTACTTTGTGGTGAGACATCTTTTCTTGGTAGCTTCGGAACCCTGAGGATAAATAATAGTTTGAGTTTGACTTTTTGAGGATAAATATAGTCTTCTATCGTTTATCATAGCCAGATTTTGAGAAATTGGGATGAAAACTAGCCGTTGGGCAGTTTTTGTGACCGTTTTTTAACGGTAACCAAGCCAAAACACACCCTTTAATCCCTCCTAAACATCATTATAAATACCAAGCTTCTCATAACAATCAAACATTCTAAAAACACTCAAAAAACGCTCACAAACTTGATAAAAAACATTCATGATGTCTAGAAACCGAGCTTCTCAAAACACATCAACAAATACCGCCGGTCAAGGTTCTACAAATCAACTGTATGAAGTTGGGATTGAACCAACAACCCAAAACCAAGAAGTTTGGCGTCATTACCACTTGGTTAAGTTCTCGGATGGTTCAAAAAAGGCTCGTTGTAAAGCTTGTAACACTTTTATCAAATCCGATGGGAACTCTACGTTGAGGAAGCACACGAAAGAACATTGTAAAGCAAAAAAAGGCGTTCCAAAATTGGTACTAACTAGTATGGGACGAGATGGTAGTATTTTTGTATATGATGAGAGGGCGCTTCGTCAAGATTTAGCACACTTTGTGATTCAAGAGGGTTTTCCGTTCAACCACTTCGACAACCCTCGGTTAACGAGGTTGATTCAAACACGCCTTCAATCACGATATAATCATGTAAGTCGTAAAACTCTTAAACGTGATTGTATTAAATCTTGGGTAAAGGTTAAAAAGGAATTAACACTTGGTTTTGATGCTTTAAAAACTAGTGTAAACTTAACAACCGATGTTTGGTCGGCGGGTCATGGTTTGCCCGGTTCGTACATTTGTGTTACCGCACATTGGATTGATCCCCTTACTTGGCAAATGATGAAACGTACTATTGCTTTTGAAAACTTTGAATATCCGCACACGGGTGAAAATTTAAGTTTTATGTTGAGATATGTTATGAAAATGTTTAAAATAGAAAAAAAAGTTTTTTCAATATCATTTGATAACTCTTCTAATAATACAAATGCGGCGGGAAAACTAATACTAAAATACCGACCACCTCTTGATGGCATTTTTTATCATAGCGACCGAGCAAATGTATAATTTAAGAGAAGCTTTTAGAAAAATGTTACAAGATATTTTTCAATCGGGAAGCACAAGATATGTGGATTATATAAAATTGTGTCATGAATCGAATTCCCTTTTTTTATCTCCAAATTGGGACGTCCCTACAAGATGGAATTCGACTTATAACATGTTTGTTTGTTGTTTACGTTAAAAAGTAACGTTACAACATTTTCATGATGAACTTTGCTCTAGATCTAGGCGTGGGGATATGGTACAATTTTTGGTTGAAAATTGGGGTCTTATTCAAAAAATAACCGATTTACTCAAAAAATTTAAAACCGCGACAACTTTGTTATCGGGTGTTTATTATCCCACGAGTCATCGGGTCCTCAACCAACTTTTTATGATGTGTAGAAAATTAGGATTATACGAATATGATGGTCCACTTTTTTACGAATATGGTTGTACCGATGAAAGAAAAACTTAGAAAATATTTTGAAGAAATTCCACCGCTAATTACTTGTGCACCCGCAATGAACCCATGTTTGAGCATTAGCGGGGTGGAATATCTTATCGATAGGATTGGTAACGACTTGGATTTGAACAAAAAAGAACCCTTTTATGTAACAAAAGCACTAGACACATTTAAACATAATTTCAAACGTTTATTTGATGTTTATTTTGAGAAATATGGTGCAACAAATGTGGGAACGAGTTCGGCTCCAACGATGTGGCCTTCTGCTTCAACCGTGGATCTGGATTTGGACTTATATTCAAATTTAAGACAAGAAAGCGTTAAACGGGCTAGGAGTAAGAATTTGTCGAGCAACGAATATGGGAGATATACGGGAACCGATTGGTTAAACAATATCACACCCGAAGAGTTCAAGGCTTTTGATGTTTTGAATTGGTGGAAACAAAGGGAACCTCAATTTCCCGTTCTAGCCGCAATGGCCCAGGATTTACTAAGCGTACAAGCTTCTACTATTGCTTCGGAATCCGCTTTTTCTACTAGTGGAAGAGTATTGTCGGTAAGAAGAACAAGACTCACACCTTTATCTTTGGAGATGTGTATTTGCTTGAAGGATTATTTAGATGGGAATGAACGTATACAACACGTTTCAATACTTGAAGAACCGATTGAATACGAAAAACAATTACAAGAGGTCGAGGTAGAAGTGTTAGTTTTGTGGACATAATTTAGTAGTTGTGTATTAGGATCGAACTCGAGATCACGGGATTGCACATTTTACGTATGAGAATCGATGTCAAATAATTAATACATAAATAGTTATATTTAATTATTAAATCACAAATAAAGTAACTAATACATGAGGGACTTATTAGTACGAAAACCAAACCCTTGGGGTGTTGGTTGCGACCTGTCGAACAAGGAAAAAGGAGGGGGTTGAGTGTCGAGTTTTGGAACTTGAGGAGGTGTTGGACTCAAACGTGGAGAGCAAGTTTGGAGCATATATAAACCCCTCATTAGCTCTTATTATTGGAAGAGAATAAAAGAAAAGACACAACCCTTACTTTTGATGTTGTATATATCGTTAATCGTCACTGCGGTATTTACCTATTATATGATGTACATGCCATGCATGCATACACCATACGCATGTGCATGCATATATTCTTCCTTTTTCCTAATTCTTGTATTAAATTCGACATATAGAAAATAAATGGGTTCGACCGTATTTATTTAACAAAAGGCTAAACCTTGTTTGTTTGATGCTTTATTTGTGATTCAAGAACTAGCATTCACTTCGAATCGCTAATAGTACGTGTAGAGCTGGCATATCGTGTCCGACACGACACGATAAGACACGAACAGGATAAGATATGAACACGAATACGACATGATAACAAATCGTGTCACTTTTTTCGAACACGAACACGACACGAAAATTAACAGGTTACACGATAAGGAACCTGGTAAGGGACCTGTTAATAAAAATACTAAATTTAAACCAAAAAAACATAAGCAAACCTGTTAAGGGACCTGTTAAAGATCCTGTTCTCATATATCAAAACGAGACCTGTTAAGGGACCTGTTAAAGAACCTGTTCTCATATAACATGTCTGTTAACATGTCCATTCGTGTCTTAACAGGTCCAAACCTGTTAAGACACGAAACCTGTTAATTTCATTCGTGTCTTAACAGGTCCGGACCTGTTAAGACACGAAACCTGTTAAGACCTGACACGAAACCTGTTAAGAACAGGTCGTGTCGTGTCGTGTTAACAGGTCCGTGTCAGAAATTGCTAGCTCTAAGTACGTGTGTACAAGAACGTGACATTAAATTACTATAGTTAATATCTTGGATTGAATTACAAAATGGTAAGGGGTAATTCGTTAATCCAATTATAAACCCTAATTAGGGTTCTTGATCTCCATTGAAGAATACTTGAAGTTGATTCTTGGTTAGCTCGAATCAAAGGTAAGTTTACGTTTAAATTCAGTTAATTCTTTATGTGTTAAATTGATCATACGCTTCCGCATGTGTATGATGGTTATGTGATTAATTTATGAACTTGTCATGTATTAAAATTCCAACAGTGGCATCACGAGCCGTTTTAACATGTAATTATTTACCGAAACACATAAAAAAATGAATCTTGGATTGTGTTTGTATGTTAGTCAATTTTTAGGGTTTAAAAATTAAAACCCTAATTTTTTTAGGGGGGGGGGAGGCGATGCCCTAATTTTAATATATATATATATATATATATTATATATATATATATATATATGTATATATATATATATATATATATATATATATATATATATATATATATATATATATATATATATATATATATATATATATATATATCTCCATCCTATATAAAGGAGTGTTGCCCAACATTTTCTCCCTTCAAAATTCTAATCAATAGCCACGTGTATATTCCGAATTATCTCATCCGTCCATTTCTTTTGACAATTTTTGGGCGGAACTCCTACCTCGGGTCTCATTTGATTTCATGAAAAAAAAACACACACACACACACTAATATTCTCTCAAACACAACTCCTTCACTCAGATCCTCTTTTACAAACCCTAACACAACATCAAAATCATATCCATAAAAAATTCATCGATCTAAAACCGTTCTATAACAAATGAAATTCACATCCATCACAAATAACTCAATCAGAAAACGCTCTAAAACAAATACCTAATAATTAACGAATGAATTATTATCAATTGAATTGAATTAATACAGAGTCGTTTCTTTTGAGAGAATTTTGGTTTCGTTTTGAGGATTAAAAGCGAGCGTGTTCCGGTGGAATAGGTGGGTCGATTATTGTCGGAAAATTATTTTAGAGACCTAATTGACGCCTGATTCGTGGTATTATCAATTACAGGTTATTAAATTTTATTTTGATAATTTTTTGTCTCAATTACATGTTTTTATTTTAACCTGGATAATGATAATGAATCATTTTTTTTTTGTTTTTTGATGATAATAAAGAGGTTATTCATTTATTTGAAAGGTTCTGAAAATGTTACTCCATGGGTTCTTTGCAGCAGGTACCGATTCATGGATTTGGGGTCTCAATTGCAGTGGTAGTGTATTGGTGGTGTTCTTGTCTATGATCCATGGTATACACTTCCTCTTTTACAGCTTTCTCTTGATTTACAATTAGTGAGCTATTTGTTTTTGGTTACTTTACTGTTGGTAAGGAAGAGTGCCAGTGAGATTGAGGGTTAACAAAAAAAATATTACTTTTTTTTTTTAATAAAAAACTTGGGTGTTGTTTGCTTGCACACCAAATGTTCGAGGAAATGTGTTAAGTAAAAATTGCAATGAGAGTTTTGGTTTGCTTTGTTTATAGTTGCTGCTGGAAAATAAAGAGGATCCGGTAAAGAAGCAGCAGGGTATTGATGCGCGGTCAAGGGACATTACTCGCAATGTGAGATGTTTAGACCAAGGTATGGTTGATCACCATTGTTTCATCTACTACTTTGACAACACTTATTCCTCTCATAAAGTGCATACTATTTTTGCAGCTCAGGTAGTTACTGAAGCTTTAAAGTTGAGTGGTTCGAAAGAGGTTGCAATCGAAGTAGGTATATGACCAATTTTCCCATGTAGAAATTTCCTCTTTAGCGAATAGTATGACTGGATTATCGGTTTGATTTTGAGAGACAGAAAAATGATGTTGAACTATTTGCTGTCTGATACTTTGATTAAGAAAGTTGTTATGCCACCTGGCGCTGTTTCATTGGATGATGTTGATCTTGATCAAGCTAGTGTTGATTTTGTTCTCAATTCTGTCAAGAAACGTTCGTGCTTTTTTGTAATTACTGCTCAATATTTGAATTTAAAACCTGCATTTACTAAAAAATAGTTACTTTTCGCTAAAACTTTAAGTTTAGTTAGTAGTTATCCTGCAAACATTTAGCTCGGATGACGTTTCCCTGTTTAGGTTAACTGCCGTAATCAGGGTATCCCCGTCCGGGCAACCCCAAATCAGTATACGTAGTGAGTTTATCCGACAAACCATAGAAGTGAGTATCCGTCTTTTATTAGAGACAAAATGCGGTTTTCGAAAAAGGAGGTTGAGATTTCCTTTTTAAAAACGCAAACCCAAACGCTATATAAGGCTTAGTTTTGAAAGTAGCATGCCCGAAGAGAAATAAAAATTTTGGTTTTTGAAATAAATGGGGTATTGGAAGTTTTTGTTATTAGTTTGGTTTTGTGTTACTTTTCTAGGTGGTGAACTGAGGGCATAGTACTTTATCAGTAAAGTGATATTATGCAGTTGTAAATTTGAACTATGCAAGGCGATGAAGATCTGTTAGAGAAGTTACCATCCAGCAAAAGGGATAGGGGTATCCAAGATGACAGAAGTGATGCTTATGATGAATCTCCTGCAGAATACTTGCATAAAATTGCTGTCAAGTGTGGAGCTGGGGTATTAGACCAGAAGTATTCCTCAATCTATTATATAATTTCAATATGGTAGTTGTTTGAAATCAAACTAATGTCAGTTCCTTTCTTGGTATGTATATTTGCAGGTTGAGTTCAGGCCAACTTTGGTCCCAAGCACCGAATTGATGTTCTCTACTGAGGTCTGTAAATCCTCTACTTCTCAACATTTTTCTTACGACAAAATGTTGATAAATTGATATTCTTTTATCCGATATGAATCGGAAATTATTGGAACCAAGAAGCGTACCGTATAAAACCAGTTCAGTACCAAACCGGCCCTTGAACAGGGCTCAACATTTAGGTTAGTTCAAGCTTATCTCTTTTCTAGATGATATGTACTTCATATTTGTTTTCGTTTGTTAGGGGCCCCGCTTATGGTTCCAAGGGAAAAGTCCTACTTCCATTTGAAGAGAATGGATCTTCCAAGATTGGTGTTAGATTCGATAGGTTAGTTCAAGAAGGCAATGATCTTGGAGGACTTTGTGAGGAAGATCATGGGTTTTTCTGTTCTTGTAATTACTGAACATGCAGCTATTGGTTATTGTGGAATGTCTTTTAGTCACTGCTTATTATTAGTGAGATGTAGATTGATGTAATACTTCTTCTTTTTTTTGATTATATGCATCTGATACACTTCGCCTTGATTCTTCGAGTGCTGACGACATCGAGAAGCTTGCCATTAATGAACTTTTTGAGGTGAGAAAAGCTGTTTATCTCAAATTTACATTTGCTTTCTTTGGCTACTTTTTATATTAAAATGGGAGGTAATTTGATGTCTGGAATCGTAAAAATATAATTCAAGCAATGTTATATAATTTTTTAGGTGGTGAACTGAGGGCATAGTACTTTATCAGTTAAGTGATATTAAGCAGTTGTAAATTTGAACTATGCAAGGCGATGAAGATCTGTTAGAGAAGTTACCATCCAGCAAAAGGGATAGGGGTATCCAAGATGACGGAAGAGATGCTTATGATGAATCTCCTGCAGAATACTTGCATAAAATTGTTGTCAAGTGTGGAGCTGAGGTATTAGACCAGGAGTCTTCCTCAATCTATTACGAGTATATAATTTCAATATGGTAGTTGTTTGAAATCAAACTAATGTCAGTTCCTTTCTTGGTATGTATATTTGCAGGTTGAGTTCAGGCCAACTTTGGTCCCAAGCACCGAATTGCGGTTCTCTATTGAGGTTTGTAAATCCTCTACTTCTCAACATTTTTCTTATGACAAAATCTTGATAAATTGATATTCTTTTATCCGATATGAATCGGAAATTATTGGAACCAAGAAGCGTACCGTATAAAACCAGTTCAGTACCAAACCGGCCCTTGAACAGGGCTCAACATTTAGGTTAGTTCAAGCTTATCTCTTTTCTAAATGACGCTATTTCATCAAAGTAAATGAAATAAACCGGGTTTTGGACAAAAGTGGATCAAACCAAAACTGTTTGTGGTTCGGTACAGTACATTTCTGGTTTATTTTATGGTTTTGTCCTGAGTTTTGCATACACATAGCCATGTTACTTATCGGTTTGTTTCCTAAAAGTTAAGGTTCGTGGGAGAGAAAATAGGTGAAGGGTTTAGTAAAACACACAGGGAAGCCCATCATCAGGCGGCCTTGGAATCTCTTATGAATGGTGTTGTTGAAGTTACAACAATAAAAAAGAAGCTGCAAACTGCGGAACAAATGATAGTTTTAAAGAAGGTAACATACTTCCTATATGCTTGAGGCCTATCTCTATATATAAGAACTAATCAAAATTTATTATATTTTAAAACTATATTTCAGAAAAGGGTGTGCCTAGATTTGGGGTAACTGCAATGAAGACCAATAGAAATATGGAAAAGAAGGTATGATTGTGTTAATAGCATCTACTTTTGTTGTTAATTTACCCTTTTTTTTAGCTACCTAATTTTGATTTTATGACATTAGATATCTAAATGAGATGACTATGTGCTTAAATATTCGTAACGAATGAATTAGTGCCGGATGGATCCAAATGCTTTTAAGCTTGATTTCTTTTTTATACCAATCCATTTTTTAAAAATTCACTTTTAACCAATATATATATATTGTGATATATGACGATACAGCTGAGAATGTCATATATCACAATATATATATGTATTGGCAACTGAGAATGTCAAATATGTAAAAAAAGTTGAAAACATTAAATATATGTAATATGCATGGGATTATAACTACAGGTTCACGTGTTTACTTAGGATATAATTCTCACTAAATAAATATAAATATAATGATGTGACACTGTAAGTTTCTTCTTTTGCAACAAAGATCATGCTTTGAGATACGGAATTATAATTCCCCTGTTGGGTTTATGTGTTTCATAATAATTGCATCCATAATCGAGGAATAATGTGTTTTGGTATGATATTGTATTTAGAAGGCGATGAAGATCTGTTAGAGAAGTTACCATCCAGCAAAAGGGATAGGGATATCCAAGATGACGGAAGAGATGCTTTTGATGAATCTCCTGCAGAATACTTGCATAAAATTGCTGTCAAATGTGGAGCTGAGGTATGAGACCAATAATCTTCCTCAATCTATTATATAATCACAATATGGTAGTTGTTGAAATCAAACTAATGTTAGTTCTTATCTTGGTATGTATATTTGCAGGTTGAGTTCAGGCTAACTTTGGTCCCAAGCACCGAATTGCTGTTCTCTACTGAGGTTTGTAAATCCTCTACTTCTCAACATTTTTCTTATGACAAAATCTTGATAAAATGATATTCTTTTATCCAACATGAATCGGAAATTATTGGAACCAAGAAGCGTACCGTATAAAACCAGTTCAGTACCAAACCGGCCCTTGAACAGGGCTCAACATTTAGGTTAGTTCAAGCTTATCTCTTTTCTAAATGACGCTATTTCATCAAAGAAAATGAAATAAACCTGGTTTTGGACAAAAGTAGATCAGAACGAAACTGTTTGTGGTTCGGTACGGTACATTTCTGGTTTATTTTATGGTTTTGTCCTGAGTTTTGCATACACATAGCCATGTTACTTATCGGCCATACCATTTTTTGTTTCCTAAAAGTTAAGGTTCGCGGGAGAGAAAATAGGAAATAGGTGAAGGGATTGGTAAAACACGCAGGGAAGCCCATCATCAGGCGGCCTTGGAATCTCTTATGAATTTAGCTGGTATTAGTTTTTATTTGCAAATCTTATGTTTATTAATTCCTCTTGTGGTGATAGATCATTTTGGAAAGGAAATTTATATGCTTAATGACTCAAGATGATTTGCATATTTGTGGACTTTATTGATCCCAATAGTCATTAAATTTCACTCGGAAAGGATTTTATGTTGGTATATGGTAAACATGTAACATATCAGTAATGAGACAAACAATGTCCATACATATAAAGTTCCTTAGAATCATTGTTTGAAAGAAAAACACATATCATAGTCAATCTCTCACTAATTCTACCTCGCAGTAATTATTTTGGTAAACCAAGTACTCATGTGTCACCTCATATGTAGAAGCCTGAATTCTAAATCCACTGTAACTATAAATTCATTTTCAGTTTCTCCTAATTAATGTAATATGTTCAAATGTTAAAAGTAGACTTCGCACAACTAACAATTCATTTAAGACAGGTCGTTTTAGCTGTGTTTTCTTTATTTGACCTGTTTGACCTGTTGAGGTAAAACTAAACCCATTTTTTAGGAATGGGTCGAATTTGGCACCTCTATTTATTATAAACATGCATTTGTCTTGAATCTGTATGAATTGAGGTGAGCATAAATTCTTACATTAGTATAAAATGACTTGCTCCAGGAATACATTGCCCTGCTTGAAGAAGCCAAAAAGTATGACCACAGGGAGCTGGGAAAGAAGCAGGAACTTTTCTTTTTCCATCCACTTAGGTAAGTTTTTGTATCTTTTTAGGAATTATATTTGTAATCTGTAATTTTTTGAGTGTACGTAATTGTTTATCTTTTATATATGTTTTAGCCCAAGAAGTTGTTTCTTTCTTCCTCATGGTACTCGAATAACTGAAAAGTTGATGACATTTATATGAAAAGAGTACCGTAAAAGAGGTTACCAAGAGGTAATTCGACTTTGCTTTGTGTATCCCTGTTTCAAAACTTGGTGAATGTTTAGTTGAGTCAAAATGGTGCAGATTGACCTAAAACACCCTTTTTTCACAGTAATGACATTCTTCAAATAAAACTCAATTGATCCATTTATAGTTTACACGTATTGAAATTGCCACCTTTAGTTATAAAATTTGATGTATTGTATCATTGGTTTGGCAGGTCGGCACACCAAATATGTGCAACATGCAACTCTAGGAAACATCAGGCCATGCTGCCAACTATAAGGAGAACATGTTTGTTTTCGATGTAAGTTTGCTGCTATTACAATTCGTCATTCATGTTATATTCTCACTACTAGAAGTCATAAGAATCTTATTTTGTGAAATGGTTACTTTTGGATAATCAGTTTAGCATTACACCCTTATTCACAGTAATCCATTTTCAGTCAGTTAATCTATTACAGTAGCTTTTCTTTGAAGGCCAATTTTATTTATTAGTCTTTTTAATAAATAGATTCACATAAAACAGTTAAGGATCTAATAACGTTACTATTAAATGAGAATTTAAGTCATTGCATTGTTTTTCTATGTAGATAGAGAAGCAGGAGTTTGGTCTTAAGCCCATGAATTGCCCAGGCCAAGTTATGGTAGTCCAACATATGTAATAATTTTTGGCAAGATATGAGCGGTGTTTGGTCATACATTTGAAACCAATGTGATTATTGACTTGCAGTTATGATAATCAAACATTACATAAGCACATTCAAATAGACCCCTATAATAGATTAAAAACTATATGTAATTCGGTTATTTTGAACGTTGGGTTTTGTTTAACGTTATTATTTTCTTGATAATGGCATATTTATTTTATTCATTTTCGTCTCATGGATGTGACTACATGTTCATACTTATTTTACTATTAATTTTATCATATAATAAAATTTTTAAAGCTAGCCGACCCATCGGGTCGGGCCTTGGATCTAGTATATATATTTGATTTGAAAATCCCATGAAAAGATGTAATAATTTGGAAAGAATGACATATTTGATTTTACACCACGTAATTTATTAGAGTATTTAACATGCCCGCTCCATGTCTTGTCCTGCTCCGTTAATTACCTGAGATACACATGCTTAAAATGTCAACACAAAGGTTGGTGAGTTCGAAGAGTTTAATGGAAAACAATTTATTTTAATAAATTTCGAGAGTGTACAGTGATATTTGAAATAAATATAAGTACGAGAAAACAGTGTTTTCTATAGTTTTAAAGGTGAAGTGATATTTGAAATAAGTTGCCAATAGTGATGAAACAATTAATGAATTGTACCGGTCAAGAGTCACAATTAAATCATATATGATAACAGTTAAGTTCCAAGTACATGATCCATAATCCTAACACCTAATGAATATAACAATATAGTGTCTGAAAATTATCAGTGTGGAGTGGTGGTCGACTAAATAAAGATGTATCCAAATATATATGTTGAAGACATATATATTCATAAAGTTATATTGCCCTAAGCCTCATGACACGCAAAACGTTAACAAAGTACCGTAAGACGACGGAGTCCACATCAGGTTACTGATGGGTTTTGCCCTCATGTAATAGGTAACTTGCCAATTCCTATTTTTCTCAAATACAGTGCATCGCGACTAAATACGACTAACCACATAGGCATTCCGTCAAAGTATTTAGTAGGATAGGTCGTCAGCCTCTAACAGGTTTTGAAGCTGTTCACTATATTCGTGCTCACCGCAGTGATTAATGGCTCATGATAGAGGGACTTTATGGCAATAAAGTAAACTTAGGCAATATGAGTATAATGGGTTACATGATGTGTTCTTACTTAAATCCTGGAATTATTTTCCGATTGATATGTAGAATTATCATATTACAGTAAGTGTACATTCCTAGTGTTACGTGAATGTATAAGATGAAGATCAGTGTCATGTTTGTAACAAGCAGTTTGTAAATACTATCATTTGACTTCAGTGTTAAAGCTAAGCAAACAATTTCAAGTAGAGCATGCATATATCTCCTTCAAAGAGTATATCAAGCAATTAAATGGAAATTATAATTCTGAGTAAATCATGTAGATTTTCAACATATGAAAGTAAACAAAATCGTTTGAGCATGTATCTCCCCCAAAAGTATAAAGCTTGAAAACAATTAAATATGGGGTTACGACTTACCTTAAGTGATACTGGTGATGGTGAAAGTAAGTTCAGATGAGATTATGGTAATAGCTTCCAAATAAAACCTGATAAATAGTAAAGTCTAAGAATCTAACCAAGTACTAATGGTTGAGTAACGAATAACGATTTGATCGTTAGAGTGAGAGTGTGATATGCTTAAAATGCCTAAAGTTCAAAAATAATATTATTTCTAATATTATCTTGTTTTTATGCCATTTAATCTGTAGGATCGAGTACTTTGAGCTTGATTGAGCTTGGTTAAACAAGAACCTCTGTATGGAATACAAGTGTTTATGCGGAAACTAAACAACAAGTATAATAAAGAAGAAAATATAAAGGACAATGATCCTCTATGGATCAGACTATGAACTAAGAATTGTGTTATTGAATATAGAAAACGTTAAAGATGTGTTAAACTCATGGACGGGATGTTTCTTTTATAACAATAAGAAACCCTAACCCTAACCCGTCTTACAAGAAAACGTGTGAAGAGATAGACAAGATCTCTTCTAAAAATAAATCTAAGAAACTTTCTAAACCTACGGATAACAAACAATAATATCCGCAGCAATAAGCACTATCGGCAGAAACAAAACAATTCTATCGGCAGGAACCAACCGCAGCAGCAATGCAACACTATCGGCAGGAACCATTCTTCACTATCGGCAGCAATGAGAAATTCCTTATTTCTCATGAATCCTAACAATCCTCCCAGCACTCAACAATCCTCCCATCACTGAGAAACCCTTATTTCTGAGAGATCCTAACAATCCTCCCCTAATCTTGAGGTTGACTAGGTTAACCTGCAAGATTCCAATGTGATATAGCTTTAACTGCTCAGGCTTGAGGACTGCGACTTAGCAGCAGCAATAATTAGTAACCAGCAGCAACATACATAACCTGCAAGATTCTGACCTCTATAGCATCCAGCAGCAACTTCAATAGTTCAGCAGGAATAAGAAATCTTCTTCAAAACATGTACACTGGTCACCACGACATGCACTTGAACTTGACTGCTACTTATGACAATATGTACATCAAATCACTTAAGTTTCATACTATTCTCATCACATCCAGGTGTGTTAACTCCTGTGAGAGGTGAATCATTGAAAAGTAATGGATTTGATGTCTCTTTACCAATAGCCATCACTACTGGAGTAGCCAATGTTTAGGTGTGTTAGACCATGGTACACTGATAACCATCTGATTTATTAATAAATCAGCAACTATAAACGGATTTGACTTGTCTTTACCTGTAGCCGTTTGCTCAGGACTAGCCAATTCTTAGGTTACAACAAACCTTGGTGAATTGAATACCAAATATGGATACCAAGTGTCTTTACCACAAACCATACTTTTGTGGACTAGCCAATTCTTTGGATCCCATAAAGGGTTACATCCATGGTGAATTGAGAACCATTTTCAACTCTCAGAACTGAATCATGGGTGAGTTGAAGTACCCTATAGCTTTGAGCAAGCTATTACAGCTATCAACGGATTTGATTATCACACCAGAGCTGTACCCTCATGGTGAGCCAACTCTTTCTTATCTGCAAGACATGGTGAGTTGAATACCATTTATTGTGTAGGTGTAAACACCAACACTGTACCTGCAAGGTGTTGCTCAAAACCATCTTATTAGCACACAAAATATACAAGATTTTTTTTTTATTTTTTTTTTTTTTTTTTTTTTTTTTTTTTTTTTACACCAAAAGAAAAGAAAGAAACTAAAAAAAATTCAAAAGAAAGAAAGATGGAAAAATATACAACAACAACAAGAATAATCCTCCCCTTAAGCTTCAACCTCCCCTTAAGCTGAGTAACTAGGGATTTACCATCCCAATATGGACCACCAAATGTTTAAACCTTGGTCCATCAAAAGCCTTGGTCAGCAGATCAGCCACATTGTCATCTGTGTGAATCTTAACCACCTGAATAAGATGCTTCTCATAAGCATCTCTTATGAAATGGTGTCGAATCTCAATATGTTTTGTCCTTTGATGATACACAGGATTCTTAACAATACACATAGTACTTTGATTATCAATAAAAATCTTAGTGTTCATGAAGTTGAATCCATAATCCAACAGCTGATTTTGCATCCAAAGAACTTGTCCACAGCAACTAGCAGCAGCAACATATTCTGCCTCAGTAGAAGATGTAGCCACTATAGTCTGCTTCTTGCACTGCCAAGAAACCAACCTCCTACCCAGAAACTGACAACCTCCAGTAGTAGACTTCCTATCAAAGTTAGCCCCAGCATAATCACTATCACTATAGGCTTCCAACACAAAAGGAGAGTCTTTGGGATACCAAAGTCCCATCTTTGGCTGTCCTTTCAAATACTTGAAGAGTCTCTTAACTGCATTTAGGTTAGAGGTCAATGGTGTAACCTGATGTCTAGCACAGGCACCAACAGCAAACATGATATCAGGTCTGAAAGCCGTCAAATACATGAGTGATCCAATCATGGACCTACATAGATGAACATTAACAGCAGCATTAGGTTCATTATTGGACTTAGGCTTTGGAGGTTCAAAAGGAGTTGTAGCAATCTTCACATTTTCCATATCAAACTTCTTTAGTATGTCATAAACATACTTCTCCTGGCAAATAAAGATCCCATCTGGCTTCTGCTTAACCTAAAGACCCAAGAAGAAAGTCATTTCACCCATAGCACTCATCTCAAATTCACTCTTCATCAATTCTTCAAACTCCCTGCACCAGGCTTCATTAGTGGAACCAAAGATGATATCATCTACATAAACTTGTACCAGAATGATATCTTTGAAGTTCTTTCTGATAAAAAGAGTTTTATCAATAGCCCCTCTTCTGTAACCATGTTTTAGCAAAAAGGCTGATAGCCTTGCATACCAAGCCCTTGGTGCTTGATGAAGACCATAAAGTGCTTTAACCACTTTGTAAACCAAGTTAGGATTCTGAGGATCCACAAATCCCTGTGGTTGAGTAACATAAATCTCTTCCTCAATCCTTCCATACAAAAATGCACTTTTCACATCCATCTGATATACTACAAACCCCATAAAGGAAGCAAAAGCCAAGAACAATCGGATAGCTTCAACTCTTGCCACTGGTGCAAACACCTCATCATAATCAATCCCCTCTTCTTGTCTATGACCTTGAGCAACCAATCTAGCTTTATTTCGAACCACAATACCCCTAGCATCCCTTTTATTCTTTAGAATCCATTTAGTTCCAATAGCATGCTTTCCTGCAGGCAAAGGTACCAACATCCATACTTTCTGATTCTGGAACTGCTGCATCTCCTCTTGCATAGCCTCAACCCAATCATCATTAGCAAGAGCTTGAGCTATACTAGTTGGTTCAACTTGAGATAAGAAACAAGCATAGAGACAATGTAAGTAATCAGTATGATTGCTCCTTAGCTGATCCTGTATATAACTGAGAAAAGCAGATTCTCCAAACTTTGGTTGATGTAGTTTACTTCTTGTCTGAACAGGGGAATTGAGATCTCCAAGAATCAAAGACTGAGGATGAACTGATTAGTAATTGAGGGGTTGAAGTCATCATCATATGAGGAAGAAGTGAAAATGCCTGTTCTAGATTGATGATGAGGATCTTCCAGCTTATCTCTTGAAGAGACTGAATTTCCAAGATCAGAAGGGATTGGAAATCTTTCAGGGGAGTTATCAATACCCAAAGTGTCAACAGATGGAGAAGATACAGGAACATCAGCAGGGACATTAGAAGGATCGGCAGGAACCGATCCACTATCAGCAGGAACATGAATACAAGTGTTTATGCGGAAACATTGATTATAGCAACCAAGATCTAGCCCATCTAGGATTATAGCAACATTGATTGATATGCACAGCGGAAACATAAGAACAAGAACACAATCAATATTACTTAACAAGGTTTTTCTTTATTAAACATAAATAAAAACCTACTACAAACTACTAAACACGCTCTGAGCGTTTCAATCGACTCTCATTGGAGAGACAATCTATGAATGAATGAGTTTATAACCTAGACGCCAACCCTCTTTATATAATAGAGGGAGGTTACAAACCCTAGCTTATTAAGAAAGCTAACTATTAACTATTAGGTCCCTATTGTTTCTTCTTTCTTCATTCTTGCTCGTGAGTTTTGTAATCATCAAATCTGTAATTCCCAACAATCTTCCCCTATTTGATATTACAAAACAATCTGCATGAAGAAACAATGCTTAAACATGTCATCACAAATAATAAGCTGCACATCATAAATCTTCTTCCCCTTTTTGTAATCATCCAATAGGGGTCTTGTGCATCTCGTAAACGCTTCCCCTCAAGTGATGCATGTAGATGGTTAAGTATTTTTGAACAATATGCTTCCCCTTAAAAATATACTAACCATCTCATGAATCTCGAACTCAGTAGCATAGATCATCTCTTCCTTCAGTGCGAAAAAGACATCATAAAATGTCTTTGGATAATTCTTGTAGTCAATATATGCATGGCGATTACATGCAATGGCCGATAGTCTCAGTGAGCGCAGACGGATCAACCAGAAACCACTCAATGCTTATGATTATCTAATTTTGTGTAATCATATCATGAACTGTATGGTATTATATGCCCCCCAAAATATTTGTAAAGCGCGTGTAACTGTTCCAATCAAGAATTATACCATGAACTGAATCTCCAAAACGAACCATGCAACAAATGTCTTTACACCTTATCTGATTTAGTGCGAACAAAATATGTTTATTACACCTCAGTTATGGATTGTCGTCCCAGACGTTCATCACCCAAAACCGCCTTGTTGATCCCATATCAAGCTAATAAAATAATGTGTGTGTGGTCCCGGACCTTCCACACCATTATCCTGTTATGTACTAGACACCTTGTAAACACCAAACCAAAAAGTAGTCAAGCCATAAGTATCACCTCGTCCAAGATCCAAGGGCGTCTGAGGACCTACTATATTAAATATAACCAAAACAACACAAACAGAATCAAACAGCAGGAACTGATCAGTACCTTCTTTTTTTTTTTTTTTTACTAACAAGAGCAGAAGAATCCGAGCAGCAGAAACAATATTACCAGCAGAAACAATTCAAGCGTATGCAGCAGTATCCATGTGAGAGCAGCAGAAAAATTAGTGCAGCAGCGGAATCAAAATACCAATCAGATCCATTCCCAACACAGTACGAGGACCCATTAACACAATCGGCAATTAATTCGAATGAGTACAAGCAGCATACGACAACCTTCATTGATTTAATACACCACTCATTTGACCAATCACAAGCAAGGAATCCCACGTGATAACAAGAAGAATTATTCACTTTGACCATCAATTAACCATAGCAGTACAACCGACCAATTAATGAATACAGTACGACAAGAATTGATCCACTTAATTATCTCATTGACCTCATTGACCAACCAATTAAATCATACGAGATTAATCATAGCCAATCAATATCATTTAACTGCAAAAACACACCACTAGTAGCAAATCTTAATACTGATCCACCACATGCGACAAGCAATCGGCCCCACATAACAAAGTCAACCAATTGCAAATTCACAACAAATGCACTACATATCAATAGTCGACAAGCAGAATTTAAAGTCCACCAATTCATTAATTTAGGGATATCTGACAACTTTGCACGCCATAAATTCACACGAACCAGTTTAATTAAGCGACAAACCACTTTGTTGTCTGACCAATTAATGATTTAATCAATACGAGGATACTTTAAAATAAACGATTACCTTAGTCGATAATAAACCTTATCAGATCTGCTTCATACTCTTCCAACGAATCTGCTCCAAAACCGCTTCCGTTCTATGAATCTGCTTCTCATCACAACGAAAAACCTTGTAAATCCCTAGATATCGAGAGCAACCCGCTCTGATACTACTTGTAGGATCGAGTACTTCGAGCTTGATTGAGCTTGGTTAAACAAGAACCTCTGTATGGAATACAAGTGTTTATGCGGAAACTAAACAACAAGTATAATAAAGAAGAAAATATAAAGGACAATGATCCTCTATGGATCAGACTATGAACTAAGAATTGTGTTATTGAATATAGAAAATGTTAAAGATGTGTTAAACTCATGGACGGGATGTTTCTTTTATAACAATAAGAAACCCTAACCCTAACCCGTCTTACAAGAAAACGTGTGAAGAGATAAACGAGATCTCTTCTAAAAATAAATCTAACAAAGTTTCTAAACCTACGGATAACAAACAATAATATCCGCAGCAAAAAGCACTATCAGCAGAAACAAAATAATACTATCGGCAGGAACCAACCGCAGCAGCAATGCAACACTATCGGCAGGAACCATTCTTCACTATCGGCAGCAATGAGAAATTCCTTATTTCTCATGAATCCCAACAATCCTCCCAGCACTCAACAATCCTCCCATCACTGAGAAACCCTTATTTCCCAGAGATCCTAACATAATCCAAAATATTGTCTCTTCGAAAGTGATGAAATAATGCATAAAGTTAAGTCGTTAAATTTCTAGTTATAATAAATAACGAAAATTAAATAATTCGTAACTAAAAAGTACGAAAATGCATATGAAGTGATGGGGTGAAAAATGGAAAATGAAATAAGAATGTCAAGTAAAAATAGTAGGTCCTTGTTCTTTTCCAGGTTATATACTTTTTACCCTAACTGCGTTTGCGTTATACCGTTAGTCCTTCGTTAAGTCCAATGTCCATAAATAGTCCTTTACTTGTCCAAAAATATAAACAAGGCTTGGAATTCAATAATATGTCAAATTATACCCTATATGTTCTGTTCTCACAGCCTCGGTCCGCATGTTTCTCGGTTTGGCAGACTTAGTCCTTCTAGGTGATTTGCGATACATTTTTAATCCAAAAGTGTAAATATTGGTGGGAAAAGTGGGCGACTTTTTCTAAGGTTTAATTAAGTCCAATGCAACTTATTTTAACTGCTTATTTGGTCTATAGCTTATTTGTATACTAAATGGGCTTTAACGAGCCACTTACCTTAGCCCATTAGCATTTGTTGATCCGTGAGTTAGGAGGGGGTTTGGTATATCAAGAGTGCTTATTTTTCCATCAAAAGCTTATTCGGACAATGTCATGTTGCCAGCTTGTTCCTAGCTTATTGAAACTGTGAGTTGGGCTTTGAGCCCACTCATTACAGTTTTATGGTTTTCAAAGGTGACTTTTGCGAAAAGTTTTGGCTGTTTTTAAGGGTTGAAACGTGAGTATCTTTACGAGATGTTTATACGAAAAGCGTAGTTTGCCATGAGATCTAATGGTTCGTATAAAAGTGATACGTAGTCATTAAGTTAAATCGTGAGTTCTAGATTTGTTTTTAAGGTGGCTTAGCACGTTTTATACAAACAAAACACTTAGAGTATATATAGTGTTTTCCAGTTTACATTGTACGTGTAATATAAAGTGTGTCTACGTATGAACCATGCATGCTATGGATGTTTAAACGTGAGTGTCGTGTGTGAGGTGGCTGCTAAGCCTTCTAGGATGGAGGTTCGCCATTCTTTGGTGGTTTAAACCGATTCAAAATATACGTAAAATATATTGTAAAGTTTATACGTTTTGAGTGTAGCATGTAGCTCAAGTTTTAACAGGAAAGTGAAGTGAGTTGGGATTTCCCAACCTTCCATTGTGGAGACACGCCACATCCTTGTGAGTTTCAAGAACTTAACATACGTAAAACCATGTGTAACAACTGATACGTTCGAATGATGACACTATATGATGCATGTATGGTTGTGTATGTGAGAAATGAAAGCAAGAGAGAGCATGGGAACTTACTACACCTTTGAAGGTAGTGATGAGGCTGTGGAGTTCGAATGGTAACACGAGGAATGAAGGCAGTCCACTAGACGAGCACAACTACGTTTTTACGTATTGAATTTCTTATCTGATTTGCTTCCAAACGTTTCTGGGTTTTTAGGGTTATTAGTGAGAGTGAAATAAGTGGAGAGTGAGCAGGGCAAAGTGGCTAGAAAGGGGTATGATATATAGGGAGATTACACACGTTTGTTGACTATTTTACCCTCAAACCAATTATGGACCTTTACTGTGGATCAACAGAACTTGAGAGTAAATCTTTCCATCATTCTACTGCCCCACAAGATCTAGGAAGAGATATGATAAGTTGGCATAGTCCTATCTTGGTTGGGGTTGCACATATGTGCACGTTTTATTTTATACGGTTTTTAAAAATGAAGCTAGCGACCCACATCTTTCTCCTGCAGTCCCAACCCCCTTTCAAACATTACATTATGCTAAAAATATCCTTAGACGGTCGTAGGAAACAATCGGGGTTCAAATTGGTTGAGTTTTGGGATTTTTGTCTACACGCTTTGGGTAGAAATGGGACAAACAATTTGGCCTCGAATACCCTCAAAATACTTCATGTTTAAATCTGAAAATTGGCACGTATAATGTCTAATGGGTGGTGATCATGGTGATGTAAAAATATGGACATGTCGCGTTTAAGAATACTGAGAACGAGGGCTGTTTTGGAGGGGTGTGGAAGTCGAGTATGCATGGAATAACAAAAGAAGAGGTGGGCTCGAAGTTGGGCCTTGAATCTGTGTGGTGGTGATGGGCTGGAATGGTCACGATGGGCTGGAGAAGGTGCAGCCCGTTTGGAGTTGTGGTGGTTAGTGAAAATGAAATTTGTAATTAGTGCATTATGAAAGAAAAATGTGATTAACGTATATATTTATTTGTGGTAATTGTAATTAGTGAGATTTTTCAATCTGTGGAATATCGAATTAGTGTGAATGGGGTTTTGTGAGATATTAGTTTTGTGAAAGAAGCATGTCTCATAATACGCGTTGCGAACTAGTGTCGTTATTGGTGATTTTCGTGATGACGTGATCTTGTTGGAATAATGTAATAAAAAATTTTAAATTTTTCTGTAAAAATGGGATCTATTAAACAGTAATTTGAGGTTATTATTAATTAATCACAATGGATTTTTGCAGTGTCTTACAGTATCCACCCCTCAATTTTGAACTTCGTCCCGAAGTTCAGTCTGCGATAGGTGTTGAAAAATGTAGTGTTCAGAGGTGAGGGTTTTAAGAAAAATGTTGTCGAGAGATTTCTATTCGAGATCCAACTAGGTTTATTCGTATTAGACGAAATGAATTTGAATTTTTGGTCAACTAAAGAATTCATGGGCTGTGAATAGTGAAAATAAAGGTCAGGAGTAGGGAGTATTTTACGGCTAGTGTTCAGTGTTTTAGTGGTCGAGAATTATGGGTTTTTTAACGGTCGTGATCAGTAACTTAATGGTCGTAAATAGTAAAATAACGGATAGTTTTTCCCTATATATATCCTATTTAATCTCCCCCCTTTTCTCCCCCCCCCCACTTCATCCTTCTAACTCCATCTCTCCCAAAAAAAATATGCCGCCGCTCGCCATTATTTTTGCAACCGTGTACATCGTCCTTGCCGCCACTTATTTGGCTTTCTTCCCCAGCGAAGATTCCGGCCACTTGGTCGTGATCTTGTTGTTTGTCGTACCCTTCACAATCCTAGCCGTTGTCGTGGATAAGTTTTAGGGGTAATAGTTTTTAAGCTAGTGTTGTTCGTAGTGAGTCTTTGTTGTGTTTCTATGTAACCTTTAATAAATGTGGAAAAAAACTTAGTTATCTTTATGTTTGTGAATTAGTCTCGTTATGGCTTTTAATATTTTGTTTGCACTTATGACGCAGAGTAATCAAGGTGATTCATCCTATGGTGGCTCTCGCTATCGTGGTGTTGGTGGGAGTCCTTGCCGTTATGGTGGGTCAACCTATTGAAGATTCCATGCCTTTTATTATTATTATTGTAATATTAGTACTTCCGATGTTAATAATCTCGCTATGTATTAACTTCCGTGGCTTTTAATAAAGTTTCTCGTTTTTGTGTGTTCTAAAATTCTTTGTGAATTCTTATGGTTCCTATGTGTTGTATTCATCCCGGGTTCCTATAATAATGGCGATAGGTGTAGATATTTATTGGGGTTTGCCAAAAGTGATGTTTACGAACTGTTTATTTTATGTCAAAACCTTACTTTCGATTGAAAATCGTTATTAGAAAATTTTCAAAAGATAACTGTTCCATTTATGACATGATTCTTTCTAAATTACACATAGGTAGCTAGGCTATGTATAATTGAGGACTAAATGATGTTATGCTTGGCTCAGTCACAGTGGTGTTTATGTTTTTCAAAGCTTTTTAGATGGTTCCGTCACGATGGTTCAGTCACAACGTTGAACACCATTTAATTATTTTCGTGAGAGTTTAGAAAATTTATGTTCTGTTAGCTTTTATATTTTATAGAAAAGTGATGGTCATTTGTAATTGTATTTTAGGTGTGTCGTGTAGTATAAATCAAACATGTAAGGGCTTTGTTATGGACTTTGTAATGAAAGTATAAAGAAAGAAGCAAAAGCCCAAGTCCATCACAAGGCCCAACCAAAGCCTTTTAGGTGTTTATTACTTTTGTATTAGTTCACTTATGGTTATAATATACATTCAGCCAAGATTAAACACACACGATCCATATTTCTTATTCATCTTTATTATTCTTTCTTTATGATTAGGACGTATTACATATTGTTCGAGTAGTAGTTAGAGTAGTATTTAGGCATGTGATATACTGACCCTCCCTATAAACACTATACTGACCCTCTCTACTAACCATATGTACTTTTTTTTTTTTTTTTTGTACTTTGTAGTACAAAGTACATTTGTACCTTTGTGGTACATTTGTACTTTGTAGTACTTTTTTTTTTTTTTTTTTTTTTTTTTTTTTTTTTTTTTTTTTTTTTTTTTCGATTTGTAATAATTTTTTTTATGTGTTGTTTTGACAACCATAGTACTTTTTTTTTTTTTTTTTTTTTTTTTTTTTTTTTTCTCTTTTGTAGATTTGTAATATATATATATTTATATATATATATATATATATATATATATATATATATATATATATATATATATATATATTATATATATATATATATATATATATTTTTGTAATGTTTTTTTTATGTGTTATTTTTTAGTGTAATGTTTATTTATTTTTACACGTTAACGTTAACACATTAAACAACAACATGTTAACGTTAACACAATAAACAACTACAAAAACAACTGTAATTTTTTTTAGAAAAATAATTTATTTTTAGAAAAAAAATGTTTTTGAAAAAATATTTTTTTTCCATCTAAAAAAATTATTTTTTTCCATTTATTTTTTTTTAGAAATTTTGTTTTTTTTTTATTTTTTAAAAATAATTTTTTTTAAATTTTTTTTTATTTTTTAGAAAAATACTTTTTTTTAGAAAAATACTTTTTTTTTTAAATTTTTTTTAGAAAAATACTTTTTTTTTATTTCGAAATTAATTTTTTTTTCCATTTATTTTTTTAGAAAAATATTTTTTTTTATAACTTTTAAAACGCATTTTTATTTTTTATACGACAAAACAGAAAGAAAAAAAAAAAAAAAAAAGACAGAATGGCGCATGGGTTTTAAAGGACAGTGGTACCATTTAATGACAGATGGGACCCAATTTTGTCATATGCTTTGACAGTGGTACCATTTAATGACAGATGGGACCCAATCTTGGCCTAGCTGCTGCTAAAAGGGGTAGACCCCGTCCGGTTAGTATGACCCTAGTATTTATAGTATTAGTTTGTTGTGTTTAAGGTTAGATCTAGTGCTATACAAGTGGTATCTTCGCCAAACATAGATCTAGGCATTCGTTGTGTTTGTTTTGAATTTAACGTGGGTTTTTTCCTAAAAAGGTTATAACTTTAAGATTATTTCGTGCGTTTCAAGCTCTAGTGTTTTTTTTTCTTCACGAATTTGAGAAAAAGCTGGTAACTTTTGGTGACTTACGTCAGTTTAAGGTCAAAGTTGTGAAGTTGAGTTCGTGAAATAACGCATCAAAAGGTCCCACGTTCGAATCTACTTGCTACGGTTTGAAGTTTTTATCATTTCTTGTATAAGAAGTTAATAAAAAGTACTACTCGTCATCGAAAATATCAATATCTTGTAAAGATTTTTGATAAAAGAGGGTTTTTCGCATTTTGAACTGCGAAGAAAAGAGGGTTTCTCGGATTTCATTTGCGACCAAAAAGAGGGTTTCTCGGATTTGCTATCCTTCGCAATTGCTGCTAAATCTTGCAATTCGTACTTCGTTCGAAATTGGGACTACTTTCGGAATTGGAAAACCTTCTCGCAATTAGTACTACTATCGGAATTCACCTTTGTCTCGCAATTGGTCTATTTCTCGCAATTGGCAACTATTCTTCGAAATTGGGACAAGTTTCGCAATTCCAAAACTTTTCGTAATTGGCAAGGATATTTAGTAATTGAGTCAAACTTTTGCAACTTAAATAACTTTTTAAATTCGATTAATATTATAATTTCTACAACTTCAAGGATTCCGGACTCGGTAGTTTCTAACTTGTACAAGTCTGAAACTACTTAGACAATCGGATATCTACCCTCTTGTACAAGAGTGTTAGATCGTTTTATATAAATTATAAATTTATATAAATTAGATATTTCTATCTAAATTGAAATTTTGCCATAATTTGTATAAATTTTGGAAAAATTGAAATTTCTTTAGAAATTGACATTTTATCTAAATTATAATTTACATAACTTTTGTCGAAATTGTAATCTTTTGATTTTGTCTAAATTATAGTCTAGTCAAATTTAGTAACTTTATTTAACTTGTTTAGTTTATCTAAATTGTAACTTAAACCGATCATCAACAACAAACCAAGGCTTCACAACAACATCAAAGTTTAACCTTCAACAATCACAACACCTATTTCTTTGCAACGATCCTGAATCAATCAACCTTATCATACAACAACATTAACAATGACTACTCAAGACATACATGCAGCCGGTGCTGAAAACCGTCCTCCCATGCTTGCAAAAGGTGAGTATCTTCCATGGACAAGCCGTATGCTTCGTTACATCAAAACCAAACCAAATGGTCAAGGTAAACTCATGATTAATTCCATCCAAAAAGGACCATTTAAGCCTCGTCAGGTTCAAACAGCCGGAGATCCAACTGCAATACCTCCCGTTTCACCATCCTTTCGTGAACAAACAGAAGAAGAATATACAGCAGAAGATTGGAAACAAATTGAAGCTGATGACATGGCAATGCACTTAATCCAACTAGGTTTACCACAAGAAATATTCTGTGCTGTGGACAGTTGTCAAACTGCTTATGATATGTGGGAACGAGTTAGAAGGCTTTGTCGTGGCACTGAAATTGGTCAACAAGACATTGAAAACAAGCTTCTGACTGAATGGGAAGAGTTCACATCAACTCCGGCTGAACCAATTGAAACCTACTACACAAGGTTTTGCACTCTCATGAATGAGCTCATCAGGAACAACTTGGCACCAAGGCAAATTGTTCAAAACATCAAGTTCATGAACAACCTACCAGAGGAATGGGGACGATATGTCACAATCATTAACCAAACAAAGAATCTTCATGAGGTGAACTATGATCAACTGTATGACTTCTTGAAACAAAACCAGAAAGAGGCAGATGAAGTTAGGAAAGAGAAGCTTGCTAAACAACATGATCCTTTAGCATTGCTTGCTCAAACACCAACACCTACAATAGTTATCACGCAACCATCATCATCAACTCCCACTCAGAACTACATGCAACAACAATACGTTCCTCAAACCACTGTCATTCCACAACAACCATTCTACCCACAACAACAAGAAGTTATTCCACAACTACAATACCCACAATACACAGAACCAGAATACGATACCAATGATGACAGTGCTGCTTTAACTCAAGCCTTTAATCTTATATCCAAGGCATTCCAAGGACGCTATTCCACACCTACCAACAACAACCAAAGGATTTCATCGAACACTCGTAACAAGCAGTTTGCACAGTCGAGTTTCAACATGGGTAATCAAGGACAAATGGTTGGAGTTTATGGGAATCAGCAAGGATATGCTACTGGGTTTCAGATGGGTAATCAAGGGCAGTATGCAGGGAATCAGATGGGTCGAGCTGTTGGAAATCAGAGGGGTCAGAATGTTGGGAATCAGAATGTTCGTAATCAGATTGGGAATGTTGCTGCTCCAGTTGCTGGGAATGCTGGGAATATGAATCAAGGGAATGGGTTAACGAGTTTCAACTGTCAAGGAATTGGTCACATGGCAAAGAACTGTCCCACTAAGCCTAACAAGAAAGATCCAGCATATCTGCAGAAAGCGTTGCTGTTGGCACAGAAGGACAAGGCTGGATTTCAGTTGAGTGCTGAGGAACATGACTTCATGGCTTTGATGGATGATGCAGAGGATATTGAGGATATTGATGCCAACTGCATCTTCATGGCTAATCTTCAGGAGGTTAAATATGATACGGATTCTGAAGCACCTCCTGCTTATGATGTCAATGTGATATCTGAGGTACCACAATATGCTACATTTCATAATAATGAAATGTTTGATATGTCACCTCAGAATGAACAACATCCTGCGACTCCTAATCTCACTTATGATACATATATGGACTCCCCAAGTTGTAATAATACAAATTTGGCAACTCCAAATATGGATCCTAATGGAGGCTTCGAGTCCCAGCATACTGAGAATGAAGAGGAAACACGTGCTTTATTTGAATCATTATTGAATAACTATAGTATAGAAATTGAAAAGGTCAAAAAGATCAATCGCGATGTTAAGGCCGCGAATGAGAAATTGACCGCTGAGCTTGAGAGATATAAGGTTAATGAACGTGCTTTTGAATTTAACCACGAACGTTAGTCAGAACTTGAAAATGGTTATAGAGATTCTGTTGAGAGGGAAAAATTCTTGCAAATCAAATACGACACTCTTGATGTCAACTTGAACATGCAAATTAAATCCTTGAAAACGGAAATTTCTGAATTAACCAACCAACTCTCTAAACAAAAAGCAACTTGCTCTGATCTTGAAAAAGAGAAGAAAGAGTTGCATGCAAAGTTTTCAAAATGTGAAAATGAACTTCTTGATGAAGTTCTGGATAAACAAGAATGCATTAAAAAGTTGGATGAATTTCTTATAAAAACGGGTCAGTCGGCACAAACAGCTAATATATTAATAAACGATCCAAACCCGATTTTATATACAAAGAAGAAAATGGCTCTTGGTTGTGAAAACCCTTATTATCTCAAGAAAGCTCAGAAAGAACAGAGTGTGCTATATAATGGTAATGTGTTAAATGATATACATGATCCACCTGCTAGTTACGATTCATATGAAACGATTGAGCTTACCCAAGAGAGTAGAAACAAAATGCGACAAATGAACAAAGAAGTTAAACCAATTGATTATAATAAGCTTAACATAGAGTCTGGCATTCTTCTTGTTGAAAAAGAATCACCAATGTTTTTCAAAAAACCGGTGGCTGTTGCAAAAAGAAAAGCTATTTCAAAACATCTTTCTATCATCGAACAAATGTCCTCTAAAGACATTTGTCACACAAGTGAAGCTAGACGATTTTTGGACGATCTTAAAAGGTGAATTGAAAGTCTCAGCTTAAATGTCATATGAGCGTTCTTATAAGAGCATGCAGGAACAAATAGATCTCTTGAAGTCTCAGCTTGAATGTCAAAATAGGAAGAGTGGGGAAAATAAGACTGCTAGACCGAAAATGTCTATTTCTACACCCTTGCCTAAGGAAAGTGAAAAGTCAACAAGTGTTGTCAAAGGGAAAGCGGTTGTTGAAAACCCAAATGTGATAGCACCTGGCCTCTATAAGATTAGACCCACTACTGCGTCTGCCTCTACATCTCAAACATATAGGGCGATAGACAAACGTACTAAAGATAATCCAAAAGAGACTAGGAATGCTACAACTGAATCAAAGGACAACAAGATAAATTTTAATGGGTGTGCCTTACCTTCTACAGGAGTAGAAAGTTCCTCTAGGAGCAGCAGACCAAAGCCTAGGACCAATACAAGGGATAGAGTCTCGCCTGCCTCTAAGAGCGAAAACAAGAATAAAACGAAAGAAATAGAAGAACACCCTAGGAATTTATCGCTTTCCAAGAAGAAACATATGTCATCAGAATGTAATGTTAAGACTAATGATTCTAATGCATGTAATGACTCTGTTTGTTTAATGAACAAGAAATCAGATAATGTTCCAAAAGAACAAATTGAAACCAGCTCTAAGTGTGATACATATGTTAACTCTAACCCCCTGGAACCAAATGTTAAACGGTTTCCATATACAAAACCATCTATTCTTTGCAGGTCATTGAAATTTGTCTTTGGATCGTCGACTCGGGTTGCTCCAAGCACATGACCGAGAATCTGAAGCTGCTGATCAACTTTGTATGGAAGTTCATGGGAAAAGTTCGGTTTGGAAATGATCATGTAGCAGCTATTCTGGGTTTTGGAGATCTACAGTTTGGAAATTTCTTAATCACTCGGGTTTACTATGTCGAAGGGTTAGGACACAATCTGTTCTCAGTCAGACAGTTTTGCGATGCGGATTTAGAGGTTGCATTTAGGAGAAATACTTGTTTCGTTAGGAACTTGGTTGGTGATGATCTCTTAACTGGAAATCGTGGAACCAATCTCTATGCTATCGACATTAACCAAATGGCCTCTTCATCACCAATTTGTCTCATGACAAGAGCTGACGAAACTAAGTCCTGGTTGTGGCACAGACGATAATCCCATCTCAACTTTGACACATTAACCAATCTTGCCAAACACAACATCGTCACCGGTCTCCCAAAAATCAAATACACCAAAGATCACTTATGTCCATCCTGTTAGCTAGGAAAAAGCAAACGGGCAACTTATAAACCCAAAACCGTACCCAGTTCGGTCGATAAGTTACATTTGTTGCATATGGACTTATGTGGCCCAATGAGAGTTGAGAGTATCAATGGAAAAAAGTACATTCTTGTAGTTGTCGATGATTATACAAGATATACATGGGTAAGGTTTTTGAGGTCAAAGGATGAAGCACCAGGCATCATCATCACCTTTCTGAAGCGAATTCAAGTTCTTCTTCAAGCTCCAGTTAGGATAGTAAGAACAGACAATGGCACAGAATTCACAAATCAGGAGTTAAGAACATATTTTGAAGAAACTGGAATCCCTCATCAGACATCAGCAGTTAGAACTCCACAGCAAAATGGGGTAGTTGAAAGAAGAAATAGAACTCTTGTAGAAGCTGCTCGCACAATGCTGATTTATTCTAGTGCACCGTTATTCTTATGGGCTGATGCTGTTGCCACTGCTTGTTTCACTCAGAACCGATCCCTAATCCATCCAAGATTCAATAAATCCCCATATGAATTAGTGAACAACAGAAAACCCGATATCTCTTACCTTTATGTACTTGGCGCTTTGTGCTATCCTACGAACGACAGAGAAGATCTGGGGAAGCTGAAAGCTAAGGGTGATATTGGAATCTTCATTGGCTATTCAGACAACTCGAGGGCCTTCAGGGTGTATAATAGAAGAACTAAAAGAGTAATGAAGACGATGAATGTGAAATTTGATGAGATTTCGCAAATGGCTTCTGAGAGACTCGCTCTAGAACCCGCGCTTAACCCGATGGCTTCTAATCATACCAGATTAGGACCCGTAACAAACGCTGAAAGTTCTGGACATATCAGTTCAGAACTCACACCCCAAGGAGCTCAATCAACTAACACTGATAAACCAACAAATCAAGAACTGGATAACTTCTTTGAGTTTATGTATGATGAGTACTATGGTGGAGCTTCGACAAATGCATCACAACAATGTTCCGCTGCACCCGCTCAACAACATCAACCACCACCACAAGATGCATCTACCACATTCGAAGCTGACGCACCAACTCCCTCAACGTCATCAACATCTACTCCAACTACTCCAGTGATTGAGATTGTGTTACCAAGAGTTGCTGAGCAAAACCAAACAACACCAATTCAAGAAGAACAACAACAAGACAATGCTGTGTTAGAAGAAGAACCATTTGAAAACCCATTTGCAACGGAATCTGCTGAATCTTCTTCTAGGTTACAAGCACCAACCAACACGCATTCGTCTAATCCAAGGTACCCTTCAAGGTTAAAGTGGACTAAAGGCCATCCAACAGATCATGTTATTGGTGAACCTTCAAGGCCAGTTCAGACGAGAAGACAACTTGCCACAGATTGCTATATGTGCATCTACGTCTGTTCAGTCAGTCTAAAAGATCCAAAGAACATTCGGGAAGCAATGGCTGATAATGCTTGGATTGAAGCGATGCAGGAAGAACTTCTCCCATACAAATTACATGACACTTGGGATTTAGTGCCGAGACCAATTGACAAACTCGTCATTGATCTTAAGTGGTTATGGAAAAACAAAAAGGATGAAGAGATGACTGTCATTCGCAACAAAGCTCGTCTAGTGGCCAAGGGATTTAGACAGGAAGAGGGAATAGATTTTGAGGAGTCATTCGCGCCAGTAGCTAGACTTGAGGCGGTCAGGATTTTCTTAGCATATGCGGCTCACAAAAACATCAGGGTTTATCAGATGGATATCAAGACAGCATTCTTGAATGAAACTCTAAAGGAAGAGGTGTACGTGAGTCATCCAGACTACGTCTACAAGCTAAAGAAAGATATATATGGTTTGAAACAAGCCCCACGGGCGTGGTACGACGAATTATCATCTTTCCTACTTTTGAATCATTTCACCAAAGGAACAATAGACCCGACCTTGTTTACCAAAAAGTTTAAAGATGACATTTTGATTGTTCAGATTTACGTGGACGACATAATTTTTGGGTCCACTAATCCAAAACATTCAAAACTTTTTGCAAATCTCATGAGAAGGAAATTTGAAATGTCTATGATGGGTGATGAAGCGAAAAGTGTACCGCTTTTAAGGGGTCATTTAAGCCCTAAATCGTATTTATTTGATCAAATATTGCCCTAAATCGTTCCTTTTGTCATTTTAGGTACTTTTGAGGAGAAATCTGAAAAAGGAGGCATTTTGGAGCATAAAAGTGAAGAAAACGACGAAGTCTCAAAATTGTGCTGGAAATTACCTTTGACGGCGTCAGGATTTGTTCTAGACGGCGTCATGGCTTGGCAAAAGTGGTGGATGTGAAAATTACTCATGATAAGCCAGAGAAATTTGCATGGAATTCTGACGGCGTCACGCTTTAATGTGATCAAGGTCGTCACGGCTTAATTTAAAGAGGGACGGCGTCACCCCTAAGTCTGACGGCGTCAAGCCTTGATAAGCCAGAACGGATTTTGGAGAGCTAAAGAGGGACGGAGTCAAGAAGGCCATCCGGGAACCCTAAAAGCGGCGAGGTGACGGCGTCACACTCCATAACGTGACGCCGTCAGATCTGAAAGTCTATATATAGTTTTGCAATTTTTTGTCATTAGTGTGGAAAACTTATTGAGGAACTTTGTGTGTGAAAACCCTAAGACGATTTTAGCAGCTTTTTCAAGGCTTTTTGCCTTGAGATCTTCCATGTTACATTGAAGATAAGTTATCAATTAATCATTCAATATGTCTATGTGTTATTTGATTCTATCTTGTTCTTGTCTTTTGTTTAACATGCTAGGCTAGATTTATCTTGTGTTTGCTTAGATCTAATGAAACTTAGCTATTGATTATTGGTTATTAGTGTGTTATTAGTTGTATTGGATGATTGTTTATCTATGTTAGGCTTAAGAAAACTGGCTAACTTCCTATTCGGTAACTTGCTTGAACGTCTTAAGAAACATGAACCAATGCGTACTAAAGGTTTTTATGGTCGTATTTAATGCACAAGCGAATTCTAGTGATCCCATGTTATGAGCTTCCTAGCCGGCTCGACATAGGAGTGAAGTAGGAGCTTGTAGAGTTGGGGAAGTACGTACGCCACCCCACGATTGGTATTAAGGAATACACCCGTCATCCACGCAATTAATACACACTAATCAACCGGTAAAAGATAGTTAGGGAGTAAGGAAATCTAAGTAAACACATTTCTCTCCACATAAGTTTTACCACCTTTTCATTTTCTGTTATTTTATTTTATTTGCATTTGTAGTAACTTGGGTTAGTTGACTAGCAACTAATTCCGCCCACTCTTTCAAACCCGAGATTTTACTTGCTTTCATAAAAAAATATAAAAACATAAAAAGAATCTTCTCTCACCCTTAGACCTATTAGAGTAGTTTTTCATACCTAACGAACACTATTCCCTGTGGAGAACGATCAATCCCCCGTACTTACCATTACACTATACTACATCGGTCAGGTACACTGTCTGGTGGGGTTGTAAGCCTCTTGAGATCCCTCGAGAGGTAAAACCTGTTGTAAGGTTGCAAAACCACGCATCAAGTTTTTGGCGCCGTTGCCGGGGAATAGTTATTGTTTAGGTTGAATTTTTATTTTATAGGTCTACTCACTAGATTCCTTTCTAGTGAGATTTTTATTTTATTTTTCTAGGATTATCTTTAGTCTATCTTATTTCTTTGTGCCCTTTGTTTGTAAAACCATTTTCATTTGTCACTATGGCGGATGAAATTCCATTTAGATCATTGACAATAGATGAACAATTATACTTCACCAAGAGATTTGTTTCCTATCATTCCTATGAATTGTTTCGTGATCTTTGTGATTTCCAAATGAAGTTGGGGGTAAGGTTAGATGGGTTTAATGAATTCTATGCATGTGATACTTCTCTTAGACAATCATTATCTGGATCAATTCCTTTTAGTAAGACCCTTTGGATGAATTTTGAGGAAAGCTTCCTAACCATGACCCATAAGTGGAACGAATTGATGGATTCGTATGAGCAAAAAGACCTAGTTTCTAAGGACATGGACTTAGAGTCAAACCAAGATTCTGAGATGGTTAAAGTTGAGCCACCTAACTGCATGTCATGGTTAGGCACCACCATAGTACAAGATGAACACTTACGTGATCTTGATAAGATGGACGATAGAGTAGAAAATCTAAGACCACCAAGTACCCCACAAGTCCTACCATCATTTGAGGCACATACACCGCCCGTGACTTACCCGAAAGAAGTAGAAGAGACTATAGGAACCCCAATAGAGGTAGAACCTTTGAACTAAACACAACTAGAGGATATAGGTTTGAATGCTTTTAGTGATCACAACCTTACTCTTAGTTCTATGGAAGTTCCTAGTTTTGATGAACCAGAGCCTCAACCAAAACCGTTACCTAATCTTCCATCTTTAGATGTGAATTTAGGAAATGAAAAAGGTCCCGATCCACCCATCAAACCATATAGTCCGGGTAGTTTTACGTTGGAGGTAGTAGACTCTAAGCCTTGTAGAGAGGAAGCCAATATAGGAGTGAAACATGACCTTACATACTTACATCACCCATTCATGATTGATCACAAGAAACATTATGGATTTAAACCGGGTTTATTAGGTCAAGATGGATTCCCAACTAGGAGTCTCTCGAAGTTGATAGAAGATGATCCCTTTTTAGGAGAAAACTTTAATTCACCCATTGACCAAAGTGAACTAAGTAAGGTTATGATGAAAGGAGCACACCCCTTTGAGTATATAATTCATCCACCACTCTTTCCTCACGCGGCATACTTCCACCAAGATGGTGTGTATCGCTACTATCACCCGCACTTAATCCTAAGTGTAGGAAAAACCTCTCCTTTATCCGTTAAATAAGGGCAGAGTCAGGCTCGTGACTCGAACAAAAACAAGCGCTTCTTGGGAGGCAACCCAAGCTTTATTTGCTTTGTGTGTTTATTTATTTGTTTGTTTGATTTTATTTGCTTCCGTATGTATGTTTAATTTTTATTATTATTGATTCATGTTCAAAACTAAAATGTGAAAATGCTTTATTTTGTTTTTAACTTCGTCTTAACTACATATAAAGGTATTTTGCAAAAGTTAAGTGTAAGGGAAATCTAAATCGGTTTATTAGAACAAATGAACATGAATCGTAATAATATTAAATTAACATCCATATTTGTATTTGTTTGAGTCAAATGCTTGTTTCGAGTCATAATGATGTTTTGCAGGAATTCCAGGAAGTAAGGTATAGGTTTTTTCAAAAAATTTTCCGGAAACGTAACATGAGAATTCTATCAGATCATTTCTGACGGCGTCAGGCTTTACAACCTGACGGCGTCAGGTTTAATTTTCTGAAAATTTTTGAAAGTTTTGTTTTCATAAAAAGTTTTTATTAAATCTATAACTTATAATCTCCAGGAATCTGCAAAATTATCATTCCACAAGCATTATATCCTTATATATAGAGTTTATCCCGCCGATGTTATGCAGGTTTTCGTGTTTGTTTTCTCAGGTTTAACAGGTTATTTTGGACAAGGAAATGTATGTGGAATCAAGCTTTTGGCGATGCATTAGTCATGGAGCTTCTACATTCTCTTTGGAAGAAGATCTAACCGTGTTACGTCGTTATCCACCGAGCAAATCAGGGGAGTATTTGATTTCATTCTTTTACTTTATGCTTTTACATCTTGTTATTTGAACATTGGGGACAATGTTCATCTTAAGTGTAAGGGGGAGGGGGGTAAAAGTACGATTAGAGAATGCTATTACGCTTGATTTTTGTTTGTTTAATGGTAGATGTGTAATAAAACTGAGATAAATACCTGTTAGGGCAATTTTAGTGCCAAATTTAAAATTTTTTACAACATATAGGAGTGAAACTTTGATCTTAATGAGCGTCTCATGGATAGGAATTATATGACTAGCACAAAAACCGTACCACTAAAAAAATTTTCCACCCCCAAATATGTGAGGTTCGCCCCTAGAATTGGTAGGAAAAGCATTTATGCTATGATGTGTGTACCGGTAGCACTTAGATTCTAGAACTTGCGTTAGGACCATTCCGAGGCCACAAGTGAGACTACATTCGTGTAGTTAGATTTACTACATGATAAGAGGCATTAGGATAAACCCATTGTTTTACACCTGTGTTTTTGTTATAATTACATTGGCTACATTGGTCAAGTAATTCTCCCACACCCTTTGCGTTGTACTCATTTTTAGTACACGATACCCCTAGTACACCCCTCAGAGCCTATCTTTTCCTTTCGACCTTTAAGCATTTTACTTAAAGGAAGAATTTGTTACACCCCACTTAAATGTACACCCAAATCGCCTTAGCCCACCTTGTATGCACTCATCTTTAGTGCATTATTGTTACAACATTTGTTTAAACCCAAGTTAATTATCTAGTTGATTACATGGTTGCTAAGTCGAGTCATATCCTTGTACATATTGTTTTGGGACGATTGGGACGATTGGGTAAAGTACTAGTGTAATGGAGTAATGGGGAAGAACATCATTTATTACCCCCATATGTGCTAAATATTTTAAAAGTACTCCAAGTGTTTCGATTATCTTAATTCGAGTCGTTAGAATAGTAATTTGTAAAGTTATGTAAAAGTTCAAGTGTAAGGGGAATGCAACGCCCCTATGATGTATTATTTTGGATGGTAGGGCAAAAGTATATGCAAAAAAAAAAAAAAAAAAAAAAAAAAAAAAAAAAAAAAAAAATCAAGAAAAATACAAAAAAATGAGAAAAAGAAAAGTAGAAAAAAAAACATACGGACTACCATCCCGTTTCATTTTATGTTTATTTTATGTTTTTGTTATTTTGTTTTTAGCTTAAGATTGAGTCGAGTCTTGGCTTAGCAACATTGTATAGTACATGTAATTGATCAAGATCTTTAACTCGCCACCAGTAAAATATCCTTTATCCAACAAAACCGTGTTTTCCTTTTCCTACACCTAACGTTATAACCCATTTAAAAGCCCTCTTTGATAGTTTATCTTAGGTGCTTACGCCTAGTGGAGGAGGTCTTCGATCCTTTCCCAAGCCTATGGTAATCTATTTGCTATGACAGGTAGTGAGAGATATTATCCGTTTTCATTTATGAGATTTATTTTGATGACACTTGAGAGATGTGAGTATCTAAACACTACTTGTGAGGTGCTAGTTTGTAATCTCCGTGCTTATTATGATTAAAGTGGAATGACTATTTGTTGTAATTACTTTTATGTTAGCATTAAATGACCCCTAACTTGTATTTTGATTAGAATAAAAGCGCATTTGCTTGAGGACAAGCAAATCTCAAGTGTAAGGGTATTTGATGAAGCGAAAAGTGTACCGCTTTTAAGGGGTCATTTAAGCCATAAATCGTATTTATTTGATCAAATATTGCCCTAAATCGTTCCTTTTGTCATTTTAGGTACTTTTGAGGAGAAATCTGGAAAAGGAGGCATTTTGGACGTTTTTGGAGCATAAAAGTGAAGAAAAAGACAAAGTCTCAAAATTGTGCTGGAAATTACCTTTGACGGCGTCAAGGGATTTGTTCTGGACGGCGTCATGGCTTGGCAAAAGTGGTGGATGTGAAAATTACTCATGATAAGCCAGAGAAATTTGCATGGAATTCTGACGGCGTCACGCTTTAATGTGATCAAGGTCGTCACGGCTTAATTTAAAGAGGGACGGCGTCACCCCTAAGTCTGACGGCGTCAAGCCTTGATAAGCCAGAACGGATTTTGGAGAGCTAAAGAGGGACGGCGTCAAGAAGGCCATCCGGGAACCCTAAAAGCGGCGAGGTAGCGGCGTCACACTCCATAACGTGACGCCGTCAGATCTGAAAGTCTATATATAGTTTTGCAATTTTTTGTCATTAGTGTGGAAAACTTATTGAGGAACTTTGTGTGTGAAAACCCTAAGACGATTTTAGCAGCTTTTTCAAGGCTTTTTGCCTTGAGATCTTCCATGTTACATTGAAGATAAGTTATCAATTAATCATTCAATATGTCTATGTGTTGTTTGATTCTATCTTGTTCTTGTCTTTTGTTTAACATGCTAGGCTAGATTTATCTTGTGTTTGCTTAGATCTAATGAAACTTAGCTATTGATTATTGGTTATTAGTGTGTTATTAGTTGTATTGGATGATTGTTTATCTATGTTAGGCTTAAGAAAACTGGCTAACTTCCTATTCGGTAACTTGCTTGAACGTCTTAAGAAACATGAACCAATGCGTACTAAAGGTTTTTATGGTTGTATTTAATGCACAAGCGAATTCTAGTGATCCCATGTTAGGAGCTTCCTAGCCGGCTCGACATAGGAGTGAAGTAGGAGCTTGTAGAGTTGGGGAAGTAAGTACGCCACCCCACGATTGGTATTAAGGAATACACCCGTCATCCACGCAATTAATACACACTAATCAACCGGTAAAAGATAGTTAGGGAGTAAGGAAATCTAAGTAAACACATTTCTCTCCACATAAGTTTTACCACCTTTTCATTTTCTGTTATTTTATTTTATTTGCATTTGTAGTAACTTGGGTTAGTTGACTAGCAACTAATTCCGCCCACTCTTTCAAACCCGAGATTTTACTTGCTTTCATAAAAAATTATAAAAACATAAAAAGAATCTTCTCTCACCCTTAGACCTATTAGAGTAGTTTTTCATACCTAACGAATACTATTCTCTGTGGAGAACGATCAATCCCCCGTACTTACCATTACACTATACTATATCGGTCAGGTACACTGCCTGGTGGGGTTGTAAGCCTCTTGAGATCCCTCGAGAGGTAAAACCTGTTGTAAGGTTGCAAAACCACGCATCAATGGGCGAATTAAAATTCTTCCTTGGACTTCAAATCCATCAATCCCATCATGGTATTTTCATTAATCAGGCGAAGTATGTAATTGAGATTTTAAAGAAACATGGAATGGAAAATTGTGACTCTGTTGGTACACCAATGGTCACTTCACCCAAAATTGGCCAAGACCTATATGGGAAACCCATTGATCCGAAGAAATATCGGAGCTTGATTGGGTCTCTCATGTACTTAACTGCTAGCCGACCCGATATTCATTTTGCTGTATGCTTATTAGCACGGTTTCAGGCAAGGCCTACCGAACTTTACCTCTAAGAGGTTAAACAGATCTTTCGATACCTACGAAGAACCATTAACACGGGACTTTGGTATCCAAAGGATTCGGAGTTTACACTAACACTAGGCTGGTCATCAAGGAAACAAGATTTGTACGGCACTATCAACCGCAGAAGCCGAGTATGTGTGTCTATCTGCATGTTGTGCCCAAGTTCTTTGGATGAGGACACAACTCACAGATTATGGTTTCTCTTTCGACCGCATACCTATGTATTGCGACTCAAAAAGTTCCATAGCCATCTCGTGCAATCCCGTGCAACACTCGAAGACCAAGCATATTAGAGTCCGCTACCACTTCATAAAGGAACACGTTGAAAATTGTACTGTTGAATAATATGCTTTATTTAAGGGGGAGTATAAAACTAATATCTAGAAAAGTTCCAATTTCATGCTAAAATCTGTATCTCTCCAAATAGTTTCATTTTAATCAGTTGATATCAAAAATATCAATGCTACTTTTGAGGGGGAGGAGGCGTGATTAAAATGTGATCAAAGTTCGTGGAATCTCAATAAGTATGCTCTCCAGACAGACTCAGTTCTAACCCTCGAATTGACGAAACTTGATGTCCGTTATCGAAAAGACTTGTCCGGGACGGGTAATAATTTCAAGCTAGTTTTCCAGTGATGTAAACGTGTCTCGCAAAGGACTTGTCCGAGTAGAATGTACCAATTCGAGAGATGGTCATTGAATATGACCGGGACGGATAATAATTTCAAGCTAGTCTAACTAGTGATGTAAGCGTGTCTCGCAAAAGTCATGTTCATTGAAAATTGGTCAATTCAAATGTGCGAACTCTACCCAACATGTGCAAATTTATCAAAAATGCATGAGCACATGTGAAGGGGGAGTATTTCAAAAATGTAAAACTCTCAAAGTGTTAACTAAATGTGTTTATTCATAAACACTTTAAGAGATTTTCACAAAAGGTTTTATGGCAAGTGATCGTGTGACAAATGGTAATTTTCACGTTGTTAATTTATATTATATGAGTATTAATTATTTTTAAGCTAAGCATTTCTATGTGCATTTGCATGTTTCTGAGTATTTTTGGGCATTTTCGGGAGCTGTCCCAGCAAATTGTAGCTTACAGTCACTGTAGAAAAATTATATTTTGTTAGTAAAGTTAAATTTTCACATTTCTGATAGTTACTGACAAGTCTCGTAATTAACTGAGAACTTTCTCGCACTTTTCTGAAAAACAATCGCACGCGCGTACCGACAGCACAGTACACATGGTAATAGTCAAATAAATATGTTTATGAGTCAGTAATGACATTTTATTATATTTCTGACAAAAACGTGGTTAAAAACTTTATTTTACGTAATCGTGTCCAAAAAGGTCAAACCGGGACTTTACGGTAATATTTAAGCTCAAACCGACACACGATACACCAACACGGAGTAAAACTAAAACTCCCCTCCCCTAAATAAGCCTAAAACCGGCCATAGTGGTATACTCCACCATAAAAGACAAAATTTCACATTTAATCCTAATGTAACCCATTTTTGCCATTTTTGGTGCAACACTTTTAGGATTTCCAACTCTATCTTCAACACTTACCTAGATTGAACTTCTTATTCACACCATCCACACCATATGACACACACACACACTTCTTTGATCATCCAAAATTTTCTCTAAAGTTCAAGATCATCAAGGTTGATATTTAAGGTTTTTGGGTTGTTTGGAGCTTGGTTTGGGTAAATTTGGTGAAGCTTTGGGTGTTCTTGGTACCTCCTAGCCATGTTAAACATCAAAGTTTTGTAAGGATTCATAAAACTTTTCTAATCTTGTTAATCTCTTGTTCATTTGGTGTATAATGATATTTAAAAGTGTTAAATGTGTATGTTTTGATAATATGAAAAAGCTATGGTTTGATACTTATTTTATAGTGCTCGACTTTTTCTAGAGTTCATGAGTTAGTTTATAGATTTCTTGCTTGTGTGGTAAATCTTGTTACATATAGTGCTTATTTGATGATACAAACATTAGTTATGGTTTTTGCACTAGATTAAGCACTATATTGGTTTTGAGGCTAAATATATGGTTCGACTAGTAATAAAAATAAAAGATTATTGGGGTTTTGAAAAACATAAAATTTTGGCTCAAATGGTGAAAAGGTGGAAAAATATAGTAAAGTGCTTATTTAGATTAGCTTATTTGATAAGCCATAAGTTATTAAAAATAACTAGTAGAAAGGTGAAAATAAGTTAAGACACTATATATGGGTCGAATGGACCCTAAAATAGTCAACTTGAAATATTGACTAAGTAGCTTATTTATTAGAGCTTAATTAATAAGTAAAAAGTGTATTTGGTAACTAACAATCACTAATAAGTATCAAATAATATCAATTTGGGCTAAATGGATTTTTGGGCCATAGGACCCACGATTTTACTGTTGGGCCGAAGCCCATGGAACTTTTTGAGGTTTTGACTTTTTGACCAAACGGACGTATCGAACGTGTAAAATGATTTTTAGTAACGCGACGATATATACGTTATAACTAAAAACGTGTTTTGGACTAAAAATAGTAAAGGGGCTTATTTAAGAAGTTTCGGCCCAATTTACAAATAAAAATGATAAATTTGATTTTTGGAATATTTTCCGACTCACTAAGAGTATAAATGTTTAACGAAGCGATAAACATAACGATAACTATTTTTGGACTTGTTTTGAGACGCTTAGTCTCCGAAAGGGTAAAAATTGACATTTTTACTAAATTGATGTTGAGATTGACTTTTTAACAAAATGTTGACTTTGTGTCAAAGTATATTGAAAATACTTGAAAGTTAAGATAACAAATAATATAACTACGAATATATCACGAAAGTATTTTTGCACTCGAAACTAGTTAGCGAATATTTGAGTAAATTTGCAACATTTGAGATAAATGGAAACGTTGTATAAACGAATGGGTCATGCCCAAGTTTTCTAAAAATACAACACTTAGAATATTTTTGTGAAAACACTTAACTTAAGTAAACTTTACGGAATTACTTAACAAAAGATATTTTCTTACAATTAAAGTTGCATTAGAGATAATAAACGATGTTTCTAAATATAATAATTTCTCACTAACTGCATCATGTTAACCATTCTTCAAAACTTATTTAATTAATCTCCATTAATTAAACATATGAGAAATTAACTTATAAAGTAAATATATATATATTTAAAGGTATGAATAAATATATATATATATATATATATATATATATATATATATATATATATATATATATATATATATATATATATATATATATATAACACTTGCACATTTGAATCGCGAATACTAGCACGGATGTTCCGTTACGTATACCCACCATGCACTTTCACCATGAGCTACCCCCAAGAGTTACAATAATAAATCGTTTCGAAATATATTTTACCACACAGCAAGCAAGAGCTACACGAGCACAGGTCAAACGTAAAACTTTTCAAAACATAAGTAAAGACACTTGTGACACGAATATTTTGCTAAGACTTACCGTACTGATTTAGGGTGCTGATCGGCGCGGTTGCATTATTTTGATTGATTGACTGAATTGCTGTATTGTAAGGTGAGTTTATAGCCCCATATTTTATACGATTTTTGCTTTATAAGTTTGGGGTGAGAAACATGCAAAACTGTTTTCATGGACCAGAAATGAATTTTGTTTTTAAGTACACACTAGTATGCAGAAACCTAAGTTTGCTGAATCCCAATTTGTGCCCACTATCATCTGCCGTTAATTCCTGTCTAGGAAGCCGTTTGATATAAATAGATCTATTGGGAGTGACGTCCCCGTTCGGTTGGCTCGGCATAGCCAAGGCGAACGTATACCAAATCGAATAATAGTCCGAGTGTCTAGGATTAACACTCGCGGGCACCCTTATTTATTGCTAACGCTAGTCATGCTGCACGTCATAGATCGGTAGGATGAGGCTTAGTGTTTGCATAATGGATAGTGTGTATCAGCTGAATTATTTTTGAGATATTGCTATTGGTCCATATGTGCTATTTATTTAAACCTATGAACTCACCAGCGTTAGCTGACTTTTAGCATGTTTTTCTCAGGAAACTGAGGTGCTTTTTGCCGGGTGCAGAGCATGGCGTCGGTCACAATAAATGATGAAAATGTTTTTAATGCGTTTACTCTGACAATTGGACATTTTTTATTTAAATGGGCTTTATTTTCATCTGAAATGACTTTTATGTATTGATACATGACTTGGTTTATGTAAAATCTTTTAAAACGGATTTTAATTCGTTCGCTTTATCTTATGTTGTGATTAACATTCTGTAGCACCCAAATTGTATGCTTCCGCGAATATTGTGATTTTGGGGGTGTTACAGATCGATAATCTAGGATAATCATGGAGTAATAAGGTGATTATGATTAGGTTATGTCCAATGATCCGCCAGAGCCGGAGGGATCTACCCAAGGACAATTCCAATAGATTAGAATTAGAAGTCCTTAGGTAAGATTGAAAAAAGGAGTAAATGAGAAAGGGAAAGAAGGGGTTGAAGAATTAAAAAGAAAACTTTAATGAAAGGGTGAAAAGAAATAGCCCTCCATGAAAACTTAGGGCAGAAACCGGGTCAATACATCTGCTATCGGTACTCACTAAGGTGATACTGATATTGAAGACAAGACGTCATGGACCCAGTGACGCAATTGCACCACCCCTCCTAGCCACTCAGATGTCTCTCAAAAGACATTTGTTTCATTTCTCACGGAGAACACTGCATAATCTATCGGCCTCTCATTCCGAGATGTGTTGATATTGAAAAGGTGGCACTCTGCTCCATGCCTCCGACGACTAAAACAAAACGCACATTATAGAGTCTAGAGCCATGAGATTCATTAGAATATCTCTTAGGAACACTTCCAATATTATACACTTGTGTTCGCCAAAAAGGACACAAGTTGTAAGAGTCTTAATGAGATCCAAGGATCTTGCCATTTATATCATGATGGTTTGTATGCTTCAAACGGTCTACAGTCGTGGGGTGATCTCCAGCGACTCACTGAATCATGGGTGCACTTCGGTGTGTCCGTGTAAACCCTCTCAGGGGTATCCGGTTCAGAACGGCCTGGGTTAGGATTAGAGAAAGTCTTCACACTATGCTGTTGACGATCTCGAAGTCCAAATCTATAAGTGCTGGATGTATTATTGCTAACTGTTTTATGCAGCTACCGACGAACGTTCATCCACCATCATCTGATACATCAAACATCTTCACCTCAGCATACTCATACTTATGAAGAACATCCCCTACAAAGCTCAAGTGTAAAAAGTTCAAGACAAAAGGATCAAGTTAAAGATAAAGTGTAACAACAAAGTCAAGAGGCTAATCAAGATGTCAAGAAGAAGTTCATATGTCACATGATGAAAGAATATGGGGAGATTGTTAGCATAAGGAGAAGAGGTATGAGTATGTTGGAGGATACGACGTCATCACCACACGAAGATATTTGATCAAGGCAAGACCACCAAAAGACGATTCTTTGAAGATCACAGTGCATGAAGGAACATCAAATGAGAATTATTCTACAACGACACACAAAGTTAAAGACGTTGAAGACAAAAGACCAATCACCGGAGCATCATTGAAATGACCATCCCTTAGGGGGAGATTGTTAGCTTTTATATTTTATAGAAAATTGATGGTCATTTGTAATTGTATTTTAGGTGTGTCGTGTAGTATAAATCAAATATGTAAGGGCTTTGTTATGGACTTTGTAATGAAAGTATAAAGAAAGAAGCTAAAGCCCAAGTCCATCACAAGGCCCAACCAAAGCCTTTTAGGGCAACAAAGGCTTCCACCTCAACTATAAATACACACACTCTCCCCCCATTTTGGGGTGCCTCTAAGTCTAGTAAAGGTGTGAGAGTGTGTGTGTATGTTTATTACTTTTTTATTAGTTCACTTATGGTTATAATATACATTCGGTCAAGATTAAACACACACGATCCATATTTCTTATTCATCTTTATTATTCTTTCTTTATGATTAGAGTGTCACGTATTACATATTGTTCGAGTAGCAGTTAGAGTAGTATTTATATTATTAGTTTGTTGTGTTTAAGGTTAGATCTAGTGCTATACATGTTCATACTATGGTGATGAGTCAAGGGTTTCTATAGGATGTTCTTGGTAATGACTTAGGTTTTGGGTGAGGATTTCTTACAAGTGGTAATAATTTATTGTTTGGTCAGGAATGGTGTTTAATTAAGTTCCCAAAGTGATATCAGGGTATTGTTATATAATGACTATAAACGGGGAGAATGGAATAGGAATTAAAATAGGCATAGATAATGGTCACTACGAAAGTATCACAAAGTAGAGTTTTCATACGGTGGAAAGATACTTGTTATATTTAGGTTACCTCCATTGTACCTAAGGTAATACAGACGGAAATACAACTTAGGAAATCTTAAACTAGGGTTTATTTTTATTACAGCAGGGATTTATTCTTCTGCTTAAACATGGGGAACATTCTTCGACGTTGTTGAGTTCCTTTGACGAGTCTTCACTCTCTCGCACAAGTCTTGGGCTTCCAATGGATGTTGTAGTTTGGGCAATGACTCTTGTAATGTCCCATTCCACCACATTCATGACATTTTATGGACGATGATTGTTATTTTCGGTCCATAGCCTTGCAATCCCCTGTCTTGTGGCCTGTTTTCCAGCATCTCCCGCACTTAGCAAGGCAATGTCCGGTGTGATGCATCTTAAATTTTTGGCACAGAGGTTGATTCCCACGATAGTTGTCCCTGCTAACAGGGGTGACGACGTAGTCTCTTCCAACTTCTGGTCTGGGCCTTTGCTGACGAAGGTAGTCCATGCGATCTTGTAGGTGGTTGCGGATGCAGATGTTATTGTGGAACTCACATTCGTTAGGGATAAGGGTTCCTCTCTCATCACATTTTCGCTTTTGGTTATTTTTCTTAAGTGCAATACTTTTCCTAATTCTCTGGGCACAAGTCTGGACTGGTTGATTCATTCTTCTTGGAACCCTTGGGTGTACTGGTCTACGCTCTATGAAACTTTCATGATCATGCCTACAAGGTATAGCCGTCTCTCTTTCTTTTCTTGTCATGTCGTTGTCACTCGGATGTGCTATTGTAGTCACATCGAGTATCACAGCAACGATGTTGGTTACCAACTTCTGGACAGCTTCAGGAGTTATGGTTGTGGTTGGGGCTGGTGGGGTACGGGTAACGCTTTTTCTGGCCATCTTCTATGAATATCACAAGAAACACTGATTCAGTATTAACTTAGTGTTAGAATAATTCAAATAACAAGGTATTTGTGTATTAGTGCTAACAATGTGGTCATAATACGAAATCAAAACCAACTGAGGATCATAAAATCACGATATGTCTGGTCAATATCGTAGATAAATAATCAACTCTTGGTATGAGATTGTTAAGGATCAAGCTGATTTATCTATAAAAGCTGAAGTTCAGCAACTCTCTCTTCATTCATCAAGTTTTCCTCCAAAATTTTTGTTTTAGAGCTTTTCGTGGTTGTAGTCTAGTCATGAGATTGTTGAGGAATTAAACTGATTTATTACTAAAGTTGAAGTTCAGCAACTTTCTCTTCATTCATCAAGTTTTCTTCCGAACTTTTTGTTCTTGGAAATTCCAATGATTTACAGTCTAGTTGTGGTATGTTTATGGATAATATCCTGGTAAGTTTGGATATAATTATCAAATTTGACATAACTTTAATAACTTGATTGATTGATTTTGTAAAACAAACAATGCAAAGTCTTTTATTAATGTCTCATTGAGTTTCGTAGGGTTAGATTATGTATGGGAGTCTGTATGTGTAGCCTTATAATAGGGTTTGATAGAAGGAATATATTCACCACAGCAAGACATAATAGACTGTCATAGATTAAAAGTCGATTACATTTTCTGAGAGTTATAGAATTATTGGAAAATGCATGAAACACTTAACCAAAAACTTTTGGTTTAGTAGGTACAATAGCGATACATGTAAACTTAGGATTAGTTACGTCTCTGACATAAACGTTTAACCTCAGCCTCAAGATCTAGTTGTGCAGCTTCCATGGCTGGGAAGCGTTCCTGGCACATGTTCATCTGATTGGCCAACATGGTTTCTAAGGCTTCAATCTTTTGACTCTGGTTTCTTGCCGTATCTCTGGCTATCCATAGGGTTCTTTCAATGTCTTCAACTCTAATATGTGTCTGAGTGTGGCCTCTACCCAAACATCGGGTTCTGGAATCCAAGTTCCTAAGTTCCTGGTCGTAGTTGTCCTTCATCTTGCCAACATCCATTCCCAAGTCAAACACTGCTCGTCTTTCAGCATCTGATCTTTTGAACAGTGTGTCAATGTTACGGTCGTACCATTCAAAACGTAATGGTTGTAACTCTTTCAGCTGTTCAGAATGAGGATCTAGTGTGCTAGCATGTTGATAAAGGCGAGTTCATATTGAGTTACGAGTGTCTAGGTTGTGGTCAGGGGAGTTAGGTGAAGATACATCGTATGGGATGTCGGGCATTGACGAGTCTGGAGTGTTAGGTAAGGGAGAATTCAGATCAACATCCTTCCAAGTCATTTCTTGGCGTGAACTCTGTCCAACCTCGAATGTTGCCTGCCCACCAATCAAGTCTTCATAGGATTCGGTAGCTCTCCTAAGTCCTTGGCGTGGGGGTGAGTAGGTAGGTGAGGATGAGAGTGTATTCTGAGTAAGTTCTATATCGGGCTGGGATTGTGACACAAGTACATAAGGATCCTCGGTATCCAGAGCAATCTGATGGGTAGGTGATGTACGGAGGGCAATCTTAGTAATGTCAACTGGTATGGAAGACATGGTACTGCAACATCCGAATAATAAGTTTGGAATAGTGTAATAATAAGTGTGGAATAGTAAAGTGTGTGTAACATGTAAAGGGTAAATATTAAGCATATAAAGATTAGTGTAAAATAATCTTAATAAGTAACGTATTGAGCACGACAGTCTGCAGATACGAAAAGCATAAGTTATATGGTGTAAAATCATTCATTTTGAAAGTGTAGTTATAGTTCGATGTTTTAAAACATTTGGTTCTCTATAACTATAGGCTCTGATACCAATCTGTAACACCCCCTAATTTATTTTGTAGCAGCGGAAAAGTAATTAGGGTGTTACGGTGAGGATCGAAGTCATAATTATAGAAAACGGCTCGGAAGAGACGTTTTGAAAGTTATATATCATTCAAAATAATATCCTTAATACCAAGGTGAAATATTTGATTTGAAAATCCCATGAAAAGATGTAATAATTTGGAAAGAATGGCATATTTGATTTTATACCACGTAATTTATCAGAGTATATAACATGCCCGCTCCATGTCTTGTCCTGCTCCGTTAATTACCTGAGATACACATGCTTAAAATGTCAACACAAAGGTTGGTGAGGTCGTAGAGTTTAATGGAAAACAATTTATTTTAATAAATTTCGAGAGTGTACAGTGATACTTGAAATAAATATAAGTACGAGAAAACAATGTTTTCTATAGTTTCAAAGGTGAAGTGATATTTGAAATAAGTTGCCAATAGTGATGAAACAATTAATGAATTGTACCGGTTAAGAGTCACAATTAAATCATATATAATAACAGTTAAGTTCCAAGTATAGGATCCATAATCCTAACACCTAGTGAATATAACAATATAGTGTCTGAAAATTACCAGTGTGGAGTGGTGGTCGACTAAATGCAGCTGTATCCAAATATATATGTTGAAGACATATATATTCATAAAGTTATATTGCCCTAAGCCACAAGACACGCAAAACGTTAACAAAGTACCGTAAGACGGCGGAGTCCACATCAGGTACTGATGGGTTTTGCCCTTATGTAATAGGTGACTTTCCAATTCCTATTTTTCTCAAATATAGTGCATTGCGACTAAATATGACAAACGACATAGGCATTCTATAACAACCCGTAAATTTTCAGGCTATTATTTTAATAGTATTTATTTTATATTTTATATTTCTGACACTTACTGCCAATCGAAACTCGAAAAACCGATGGTAATCTCAAAAATCAAGTCCGCACGCGTACCGACATGGCCGTAGTACCGACTTAAAGAAAATAATTATGAAATTGAGTTAATAATTTTTATTTTACCTGATCACCTATGCCTAATTCGGGAAGAATCATGCAATGATGGGAGTAGAAGTCTCGGATCATGTTTGGTCGGGTCTTAAGAGTCTGATCACCTAAAACTGCATTAGTTGTGTGTGTATGCATGTCATGTTCGAACAACCATGTTTATATTACTATACCTTATATAGATATATTCATATATGTGCCTTCTCCCTTGCTACATTACGACCTGATAGACTAAGCACGTCTTTGCCCCCGTCATGTCACAATCACTACGTCTCCAAGTTGATGATGTCCCGCAACACCATCCGCCATCGTCCACGTATAACTTACATAACCAAATGTTTTTGACTTATTGTAGAAACATGGTCAACACTCGTTCAGGAAGCATCAACAATGAAACCCCAAGAGACAGTGCTGCAGGGTTGGCGGACCTCCTCACTCAGATCGTTGCACACATTGATGCAGGACGAACCAACGAGGGAGCTGGTACCTCGACCAACAGCCATGGATGCAGCTACAAGACTTTTATGGCATGCAAAACGAAGGAATTTTATGGCACCGAGGGTGCCATTGGCCTGCTATCATGGTTCGAGAATGTCAAAGCCAAACTCAGCATCACTAAATGTGCTGAGGGAGATAAGGTTGAGTTCTCATTCGGTCTACTCCAAGGTCGAGCATTAACTTGGTGGAATAACCAACTACAGACCAGAGGAAGAGAAGCTGCAAATGGATTGTCTTGGGCGGAATTCAAGAAATTACTATCTAATGAGTACTGCAGAAAAGACGAGGTGCAGAAATTGGAAGCAGAATTTTGGAACCATGTGATGGTGGGAGTAGAAGTTGACAAGTACACGGCCCGCTTCCATGAACTGACAAGAATGGTCCCTCACATGGTCTCCACTGTGGAGAAGCTGATTGATCGGTATATTTGGGGTTTGATCCCTGAAATCAGGAGAGATGTCACCTCATCCAAACCAACCACACTTCAGGACGCTGTAGGCATGGCATACAGCTTGACAAATGATGTGATCAGATCTGGTGGGATAACAAAAGGAAACGACAATGGACAAAAGCGGCGGGAGGATCAGCAGGGAAGCTGAGACCAGGACCAGCAGGATAAGCGACAACGAGTAGCCAGGAACTATGGCGCAACAACTCAGGAGCGCAGAGGGTATGCAGGCCCACATCCTAAGTGCACAAGATGTAACCTCCATCACTCAGGAGACTGCCCAAGGTGCCACGAATGCCGACAGACAGGCCATCTTAGTCGGAATTGCCGAAACAAAAATGGAGACCAAGGACAGAAGCGGACATGCTATGAGTGTGGAAGTCCGGATCACCTCCGAAATGTGTGTCCCAAGCTGAATAGGGCACAAAGGCCAGTGAAGGATAACCTAACTCTCGCTATGGCGATTGGTGAAAATGACCCAAACCATGGAGGCAATATCAGCCCAGCCCGGGGTCGAGCATACTTTCTAGGCAACAAGGAAACTCGCTAGGAACCAACCATCGTGACGGGTACATCCTTTTGAACAACCACTTTATTTCCGTATTATTCAGTACTGATGTAGGAATTACTTTTGTGCCCGACGACAATGATTTATGTGAGACCTAACGTCATAAGCCCTAATTGAACTTCTAGTCCTCTTGCTAACCTAAATTATCAATATTCAATGATTTGGCTTAAACGATTCCAAACTTGAGCCAAACCTTCAAGAGACCTTCAACTAAGATGTTAAAATCTTCCCTCCTAACAACTTGATTCCAGCTTGATCTAGTGACAGTTCTTGTTTGATGAGTTGCGAAAATCAAGGTAGAATCAAGTTGTTACTATCCAACGCAGACTCACGACAGTTCCCGGTTAGGGAGTTGTGAAATGGTCACTTGAGGGCTAAGCTCGAGAATGGAAAAGTTGACCGTCAAATCTAACCGCGAGGACGAACATCAGTAGAGCAGACAAACTAAATCTCGAGGACGAGATTTCTTTTAAGGCTGGTGGACTATAACAACCCGTAAATTTTCAGGCTATTATTTTAATAGTATTTATTTTATATTTTATATTTCTGACACTTACTGCCAATCGAAACTCGAAAAACCGATGGTAATCTCAAAAATCAAGGCCGCACGCGTACCGACATGGCCATAGTACCGACTTAAAGAAAATAATTATGAAATTGAGTTAATAATTTTTATTTTACCTAGCGTTAATAAAGGCGTTACCAATAACATATTTCAGGCATTTTGTCGAGACAAAATACAGTGTTTACATTATGGCTCAGCGGGACACGGAGTACAGATAATACACTAAATAACAAAATAAAATAAATAATAAAAACTAATTACTCCTTTAACCCTAACCACCCTCACCCACACTCCTACACATCTCTTCTCTCTTCTGCGCCCCATCCCCACATCCTGGAAAAAAAAAATCAAAGATGGTCCAACTCGATGATAACTAGGCTCCAAATGATCCTAACGACTCAGGCGAGATTCCCTCTTCTTTGTCAAGACTCCGAAGCAACATATGAGTACAAGAGTTGACGAGGCTATGATGATGCGATACCCTTTTGGGCTACGATTCCAACTGACAAACGGGTGGAGGAGGGGCAACCTTCCCTCGTATTAATCCCTTATAAGCCAATCGGCTCACACTCGCAACCCACCACTCAAACAAATCACATCAAATACAAAAGGAGAAGCGGTGGTGAGAGTTGCTTAGCCGATTAAATTCAAGTTCTTTGGTTTTCACTCCATTTCTATTCAGATCGATTTTTTTCTCTCTCTTGTCGTAAGATCTTGAACCCTTGTTTTAATGTTGTATTCGAACACTTGTATGATTGTTGGAAATCTGTTGTTAAATTTTGTTAAAGAAATCGTTAATTTTAGCTTAAGGTCACATCGGTGATGATGTGGTGTTGTTATGTTGGTTGTGGTGTGGCAATTCATATTGGAAACTGATAAGCAAAAACTAAAATCGGACTAAGTATTGGCTCAACTATGAAAGTGTTTATTTTCATCTCCTGGCTTATTTCTTTAGGTTATTACAAGTTAACCTTGTTTCACATATTTGAAAGTGGTAAATTTTGTTGAGTTGTGTTCTTCCTTGTGTGGTCGACCCACTGTTCGAACAGTGGGGATGGTCTTGGTTCTGCTCACTTGCCCTTAATATGTAATCTCAAGAAAAAGCCAAATAAACTTAACATGTTCTGGGTTAGAGTGTGATTTGGACTTAAAATGTGTTTTGGTTAAATGGGTCTGGTTTACTTTGAAGTGTGATAAAACAGGTTTAGAAATGAAGTATGTGTTGAACTGTAATATGAGTTTTGGGTAAAATTTGTTTTGGGTTGGTTTGGTCGTTTTAAGTGGGCCGAAATATACGAAACCAAATGTGAACTTGGGTCAAATTGGGATTTGGGTAATGTTAGTTTATGGGTTGTGTCGAGTAGGCCGAGAATCCTATTGGGTATTTACATGTCTTAGTTTAACTTGACATAGTTCGGTTTATTTTCGCGACTTATATTTCCGTCACATAACTTTAACTTATTGTAAAACTTAATTCTTCTTCATATTTCAAAATTATAAAGTTCAACTTATTTTAAACTCCAATGAACAATACTAATATAATTAAACATTTACATTTCGACTTACTTCAAAACTTACATAAATCATTTGGTCACGACCAAATTTCCCGACAGGTATAAATTTATGTAAATCGTTTTATAAACATAAGTTTTAAGACGTAACTTATAATCAAAATAATTCTATAAGTTTAAATAAAATTTGACATTAAACCAAATTTATATAAAACGTACACACGGGTCATGCCCGATTTTCATTCATATACACTTAACTTATTATTTACTAAATTACATTATATATATATGAAACTACTTTGTATATATGCATACTTTACCTATTCATTAAGCACTTATATACGTTTATAAACTTTCATATATAACTAAAGACATTTAATTATATACTTTTATTTATATTATATTTACATACAAACATTTAAATATATGTATATACTTTTAAACAATAAGGTTCTCATAATCTGACAGCGCTTAATATTTATTTATGGTCACTTTTCGTACATTGTCTCTCGGCTCTTGTCAGACCGAAGACTTATTCGTCATCTATATTTTTATATATATACTCATACACTTCCAATGAGCCAATACCTACAAATTCTTACGAAATCATTTTAGACTTAAATGCTGCCACACCAGCAACAATAACATCGACTTACTAAAACTTTTGAACTTAAGTCTTAAACTTAGTCTGTGAACTAAACAAACCTTACCAATCTAGGTCGCGTGTTGGTGCTGAACTTTGTCTGAACTCTTGTTTTTATCTGACTGCTTTATACCAAGGTGAGTATTCACAGCCCCTTTTTACCACTTTACTTGTTTTGGGGTGGAATTCATGACTTAAATTTTCATTTGAACTTATGACAAATACTTTTACCTGAACTCTTTGATAATTGACTGTGAACTTTAAAATATTGTTTGAGCTTACGACTTGTTTTGAACTGTTGACGTGCCGTACGCACTTAAGTTTTAGTCTCCCATGTTTACGGAGCAGGCCTAACTTAATTAGCATATAATAGTTGGTATGATGTACCGTTCGTACATTCGCATTGTTAGTCCCCGATTGGTTTGTCGTTCGCACTCCAATTTTGACGTACCGTTCGTACGGCTCCCTTGTGCGGAGCAGTAGGTAGTATGGATAGCGTTATTAGAGGTCGGCCAACCTCTCATTCCCCTGTCTACGGAATGCATATTATTTATTTTTAAGGGCTTTGCCGCATACATTATTATATACTTAGTCATTTAATGTGAACTTAAAGAGCATGTGTGTTTGACTATAATTGTTGTGAAACCATAGGTTACAAGTCTTGTATGGGCAGGACTTGTAACTGAATGGTTTGACATGGTCTCTACCAGATGGACTTTTTCTCAAAACCTTGGACTTCTTTTGAAAAACCTGTATACTCACCAACTATTTTCATAGTTGACCCGTTTTCTCATGCATTTCAGGTGATCGCCAATAAGTGTATTTTATGAAGACATTAGCACTAAGGAGTCTTCATCTATCATGTCTAGTTGGATGAAATAAAATGTTATCTTTTGGAAACAAACTTTTATGTTTCAAAAGTCGTTGTTGGCTAAAACTATGTTGTATTAATGTATTGTTCTTTAAATCTAAATTATGGTATTGTACTATATCACTTTGTGCTGTATATTAATTTCGTAGCACCCCAGGACCCGAATGCTTCCGCAATGCTACATTTTTGGGGGTGTTACACATTCCGTCAAAGTATTTAGTGGGATAGGTCGTCAGCCTCTAACAGGTTTTGAAGCTGTTCACTATATTCGCGCTCACCGCAGTGATTAATGGCTCATGATAGAGGGACTTTATGGCAATAAAGTAAACTTAGGCAATATGAGTATAATGGGTTACATGATGTGTGCGTACTTAAATCCTGGCAATTATTTTCCAATTGATATGTAGAATTATCATATTACAGTAAGTGTACATTCCTAGTGTTACGTGAATGTATAAGATGAAGATCAGTGTCATGTTTGTAACAAGCAGTTTGTAAATACTATCATTTGAGTTCAGTGTTAAAGCTAAGCAAACAATTTCAAGTAGAGCATGCATATATCTCCTTCAAAGAGTATATCAAGCAATTAAATGGAAATTATAATTCTGAGTAAATCATGTAGATTTTCAACATATGAAAGTAAACAAAATCGTTTGAGCATGTATCTCCCCCAAAAGTATAAAGCTTAAATATGGGGCTACGAATCACCTTAAGTGATACTGGTGATGGTGAAAGTAAGTTCAGATGAGATTATGGTAACAGCTTCCAAACAAAACCTGATAAATAGTAAAGTCTAAGAATCTAACCAAGTACTAATGGTGGATGAGTAACGAATAACGATTTGATCGTTAGAGTGAGAGTGTGATATGCTTAAAATGCCTAAAGTTCACAAAAATATTATTTCTAATATTATCTTGTTTTTATGCCATTTAATCCAAAATATTATCTCTTCGAAAGTGATGAAATAATGCATAAAGTTAAGTCGTTAAATTTCTAGTTATAATAAATAACGAAAATTATATAATTCGTAACTAAAAAGTATGAAAATGCATATGAAGTGATGGGGTGAAAAATGGAAAATGAAATAAGACTGTCAAGTAAAAATAGTAGGTCCTTGTTTTTTTCCAGGTTATATACTTTTTACCCTAACTGCGTTTGCGTTATACCGTTAGTCCTTTGTTAAGTCCAATGCCCATAAATAGTCCTTTACTTGTCCAAAAATATAAACAAGGCTTTGAATTCAATAATATGTCAAATTATACCCTATATGTTTTGTTCTCACAGCCTCAGTCCACATGTTTCTCGTTTTGGCAGACTTAGTCCTTCTAGGTGATTTGCGTTACATTTTTAGTCCAAAAGTGTAAATATTGGTGGGAAAAGTGGGTGACTTTTTCTAAGGTTTAATTAAGTCCAATGCAACTTATTTTAACTACTTATTTGGTCTATAGCTTATTTGTATACTAAATGGGCTTTAACGAGCCACTTACCTTAGCCCATTAGCATTTGTTGATCCGTGAGTTAGGAGGGGGTTTGGTATATCAAAAGTGCTTATTTTTCCATCAAAAGCATATTCTGTCAATGCCATGTTGCCAGCTTGTTCCTAGCTTATTGAAATAGTGAGTTGGGCTTTGAGCCCACTCGTTACAGTTTTATGGTTTTCAAAGGTGACTTTTGCGAAAAGCTTTGGCTGTTTTTAAGGGTTGAAACGTGAGTACCTTTACGAGATGTTTATACGAAAAGTGTAGTTTGCCATGAGATCTAATGGTTCGTATAAAAGTGAGACATAGTCATTAAGTTAAATTGTGAGTTTTAGAGTTGTTTTTATGGCGGCTTGGCACGTTTTATACAAACAAAACACTTAGAGTATATATAGTGTTTTCCAGTTTACATTGTACGTGTAATATAAAATGTGTCTACGTTTGAACCTTGCATGCTATGGATGTTTAAACGTGAGTGTGGTGTGTGAGGTGGCTGCTAAGCCTTCTAGGATGGAGGTTCGCCATTCTTTGGTAGTTTAAACCGATTCAAAATATACGTAAAATATATAGTAAAGTTTATACGTTTCGAGTGCAGCATGTAGCTCAAGTTTTAACAGGAAAGTGAAGTGAGTTGGGATTTCCCAACCTTCCATAGTGGAGACACACCACATCCTTGTGAGTTTCAGGAACTTAACATACGTAAAACCATGTGTAACAACTGATACGTTCGAATGATGACACTATATGATGTATGTATGGTTGTGTATGTGAGAAATGAAAGCAAGAGAGAGCATGTACAGTTACTACACCTTTGAAGGTGGTGATGAGGCTGTGGAGTTCGAATGGTAACACGAGGAATGAAGGCAGTCCACTAGACGAGCACAACTACGTTTTTACGTATTGAATTTCTTATCCAATTTGCTTCCAAACATTTCTGGGTTTTTAGGGTTATTAGTGAGAGTGAAATAAGTGGAGAGTGAGCAGGGCAAAGCGGCTAGAAAGGGGTATGATATATAGGGAGATTACACATGTTTGTTGACTTTTTTACCCACAAACCAATTATGGACCTTTACTGTGGATCAACAGAACTTGAGAGTACATCTTTCCATCATTCTACTGCCCTAAAAGATCTAGGAAGAGATATGATAAGTTGGCATAGTCCTATCTTGGTTGGGGTTGCACATATGTGCACGTTTTATTTTATACGGTTTCTAAAAATGAAGCTAGTGAGCCACATCTTTCTCCTGCAGTCCCAACCCCCTTTCAAACATTACATTATGCTAAAAATATTCTTAGAAGGTCGTAGGAAACAATCGGGGTTCAAAATGGTTGAGTTTTGGGATTTTTGTCTACACGCTTTGGGTAGAAATGGGACAAACAATTTGGCCTCGGATACCCTCGAAATACTTCATGTTTAAATCTGAAAATTGGCACGTATAATGTCTAGTGGGTGGTGATCATGGTGATGTAAAAATATGGACATGTCGCGTTTAAGAATACTGAGAACGAGGGCTGTTTTGGAGGGGTGTGGAAGTCGAGTATGCATGGAATAACAAAAGAAGAGGTGGGCTCGAAGTTGGGCCTTGAATCTGTGTGGTGGTGATGGGCTGGAATGGTGGCGATGGGCTGGAGAAGGTGCAGCCCGTTTGGAGTTGTGGTGGTTAGTGAAAATGAAATTTGTAATTAGTGCATTATGAAAGAAAAATGTGATTAACGTATATATTTATTTGTGGTAATTGTAATTAGTGAGATTTTTCAATCTGTGGAATAGCGAATTAGTGTGAATGGGGTTTTGTGAGATATAAGTTTTGTGAAAGAAGCATGTCTCGTAATACGCGTTGCGAACTAGTGTCGTTATTGGTGATTTTCGTGATGACGTGATCTTGTTGGAAAAATGTAATAAATTTTTTTTTAAAATTTTCCGTAAAAATGGGATCTATTAAACAGTAATTTGAGGTTATTATTAATTAATCACAATGGATTTTTTCAGTGTCTTACATCTCTCGGGTTGCGGTCTCGGGCTCTGGTCTCGGGCTGCAGTCTCGGGCTGCAGTCTTGGGTTGCGGTCTCGGGCTTGGGCTATATAAAAAGAGAACACATTTATACCGGTTGCTTAATACACGAGCTAAAACTATTGACGGCGACATGTCGTCGGGATACCAATAGTTTAAAAAAAATAAAAACGGGACCACATTACCTATGTCTCGGCTGTCTCAGCTCTCGACTCTCGCTCTTGGCTCACTCTAGCTCTCGGCTGTTAAAAAAGAGACATAAAACAACATAAAAAACTTAACAATTGCTACATTAATTAACACTTAAATTACATAAATAAATAAATAAATAAATAAATAAATAAATAAAAACATCAAAATTAAAAATACCTTCTCGGTGGGGAAGAAGAAGAAGTGGGGAAGAAGAAGAGGAGGAGGAGAAGTGCGGTGGTGCTTTGCTATGGTTTGCAGTAGTGGAGTAGTGGTGGTGTAATGGTGGTGCGGTGGTGTAATGGTGGTGTGGAGATGCTAGTGGTGGTGGTGTGGAGATGCTAGTGGTGGTGGTTTGTTGTGGTTCAATTCGTCGACGAGAGCTCAATAATTGAGATATAGATCGATATTTGTGTCTAAGTGTTGACCATATCTGCTTTTTGTTTAGTTTTTAATTGTCCTGACGACATGTCAAAGTAAGTTTTTCGTTTTGTGATTTGGCGGGATAAATGAAAAATTTTTTTTTGGGGGGGGGGGGGGTTCGCACATAAATACCGACGACATGTCGTCGGTATGAATTACATATATTAAAAAATTATTTCTTATATATACTTTTATTTAATATATAATTAAAATTAAATACTTTATATTTAAAATTAAATATTTAATTTAAAATTAAATATTTTTATAAAATAAAAAAAACTATTTAATTTAAATACTTTTATTTAATATATAATTAAAATTAAATTAAAAAACTAGTCAAAATTTTTAAGTGTCCCGGTAAATGTGTACATGTAATGCCCCGTACCCGGTTTGACTAAAATTTAAAACTTTTGACGCGGAAACGCTTGACTTTACCGGACTCATACAAATTCTTCATTTACATATCCAAAATCTATCACATTTAACCCTTTAAAATACTTGCAAGAACATATACTCGAACACCTTTCAAAACATTTCATAATCAATTGTATAACACAACCAAACGACCCTTCAGACCAAGGATACGCCGTATCCTTTTTAGGGATACGCCGTATCTAAGCCGATAGACCATGCGCCGTATCAACCTGAAGTGATACGCCGCATCACCCTAAACTTCGGATACGCCGCATCTGATATCTTAGATACGCCGCATCATCTTAAACTTCTGATACGCCGCAGCTGATATCTTAGATACGCCGCATCGACCAATTTAGACAGAACCTCAGCAGGAAAACCTGCATATACTCAACACACCCCACAATCCACTTTAACCTCAATACAACATTATAACTTATGCCCAAAACACTCATTTTACATTCAAAACCACAACAAACCATAATACACGGCAATTGACCCGTTTGACTCCAACATGGGTACGAATACACTTAAGTCCAAACGCCCCTTAAACATTCACTAAAAACACTTAAAACACATTTGACAACTCGTTAGACTCCCAAACCGTTACCCGACTTTGACACACAATAAACGACTCATAAAAGAGACTCTCGGGGGCACAACCTTGACTCGAGCTCGGCGTCCTACCTAGCTCCTAATGCTCACTATCTTCCAACCGCTTCCAAATCCTTAAGCTACCACACATAATCTTTCATTCCGCCGCACATGAACCTACAAAACGGTTAAACATCTAAACCGTAAGCGATAACGCTTAGTAAGTAAAACGATAATCACATACCATCATACTTCAATCAAAACACATAAGCATCACCTATCTCTAAACACTTACTTAGCTACTCCATTCTCTAATTCTTGCATAACCATCTAACATCAACTTACCATCATAACCAAATCATCACCTAGATCATAATCATCCTAGCACATAAGCACATATCCAATTCCTTATCACTAGTCACAAAACACACATAACACATACATGTTAGACATCCATATAATACATGCCATCATCATTTTACTTACCTTATCTCCAAGCTAAGCATATCCAAGCATCCATCATCATCCATCATCATAAACACCCTAAGACACATAATCATACATAACATATAATACATAATCATTAACTATAATCATGACTAATACAACCATAACTAACCTCTAAACACTTCTAATCATCATATAATCATATATTGATTATATGAGAATAAATCCCATCATTTACTAACTTAAACCCATTATAAACTCATCACATAATCATCATTACCTCTTATTTATCTTAAAACACCATTTACCCAATTCTTCCCAAGTTAGGGTTCATAAACCCTAACCCTTAAATCACCAATTAAACTCTAATTAAACATTATGAATATCATACCTTATGTAAGAAACAAGCTATAGGCTTAACCCTTGAATTATCACCACTAAACCATCATCATCTCATCACCAAATGCTCCATCATCTTCCCTCTCTTCTCTCTATCTCGACATCACAGGAACACACAAGAATTGTGTGGAGATATCTAGAACCTAACACATATAAACTAGCTGAGAGGGCATTTCTGTCATTTCTGCTTATTTAAGGTCGATGCGCCGCATCTATATTTTAGATGCGCCGCATCTTATATACGTCGTATCTCCTTCTCCAATACGGCGCATGGACTATAACAAGTCGGTTTTACTTCCCATTCTACCATACGCCGCATGTAACTTTCTTGATGCGCCGCATCTAGGCCTCATCAAACATCCACTTAAAAGATTCAACCACATATCCTTAGTCAAACATACGTAGGCTCGGGTCAACTTCATCTAGGGTGGGGCCTATTTGTATTCCGGGAAACGGGTCTAACAGTACAACATCCTTAACTTGGTTAGAGGAGTATCTGAAGAGGAAGCTGATAATGAGTGTCTAGGTGGTGATCTCGACTATTATGAACTAGAGGATAATTACATGGAAGCGGGATCTCCTAAGCTCGAATCCGGTTCTAAACCTGTATTTAAAGACGGTTTAGATATGAATATTGATGAAATGGATGTTGATCGGACTGGTGGCAAATCAACTTGGTAAATGGGGTGTTGTGGAATCTGATAAACCAGAGGGTTAAGATTGGAGTAAAAAATTTGAAGAAAAAACTGAATCGCAAGGTGGTTAGGGTGATTCATGGGGTAAGAAAAAAGACGAGAATAAACCTCAAGACGGGACTGAAGGGTCAAATGAATAGACTACTGATAAAGGGAGTAATTGGGGATGGAACAGGAAGGAGGAACAAAAACATGACCAAGGCGGCTGGAAGAAGAAAGAGGGATGGGGTCCTAAAAGAGATCACCCTGCGATGCCAGTTGGGGGACCAAATGATGGTCCTAGACGAGGAGGAACTTTTACCGAACGAGACAAAGGCTCGATATCTTCACAGCGGATGAGCAAGAGATTATTAACAAAATTAATCCCATCATTCAGTCTATCCGGCCAATCTCCCATTCCACATATTACCCTCTGGTTAAGTCAAACTTCATTACTATAACACGCCATCATCAATACACTAAACATAATATAACATCATAATCCGGCCAATCTCCCATTCCACATATTACCAACATATATCAAATCAAAACCGGCAGCTTGACTTAAAATATACAAGGTACCATACAAACGGCACCTTACAAAATTCTTTCTTACATATCACCTAAGCAATCTATCTTATCAAATCCTAAGAAAATTTACCCAATTTCTTATCAATTCAACACACAACTCATTCCAAGCGCCTATCTTAAGGCTCCGCATAAGACCTTAATGTCGTCATAAGTTTTATTCATATCTTTCTTTTCTTATAACGTCTAACACGTTTTACTTTTCATTTTCTCTGTTCATTTTTCATGCTCACGTCATATCGGCTACACATAAGCCTGCTTATTCATTCATGTCATTTTGATTGCCTTCTAAGGCTTATAGATATATTATAGGGATTAGCTTTGTAGCACCATACTTTAACATTATCACCTCATTACACTAGACATCATCACAACCTGTTTCCATACTCACATTTTGCACCACAACATAATTACGTATACAACATTTTGAAACATCATTACGATTCCTTTATTCCGCCAGTTAACTTAAGACTCAAAATCTAGATTCCTCACAAGATTTCACTACAAGACACAATCTAAATTTAATCCTCCTATTCTTGGTCCTTATGATTCTCAGCTAACTCTAAACTCCCGCCTTCTACTTCTCTAACACTACTCGTGCCGTGTCGGCAACACATAAGCCCACTTGTTTATAATTCTTCATTTACATGGAGAGGCGTCCCAATCGATGTAAATCAAGAAATATAAATTAGTGGTTATGTACTCCCGACATAACACCACTACTCCTAATTCCCAATTTAACTTTCATTATTTTCTCATTGTTTTTATTACATTATTTTTATTTTTCTTTGACTTGGATCCTTCACATTATCACATTCATCATGGGGATACTTTTATATGCCATGGACGTAGGCAACCCCTTGCCGGTGAAGGCAACACTTTTCATCCCTAAGGATCTTTAACATTCATCCCGAAGGATTCCTTAACATTCCTTTACTTGGTCATCCCGAGGGATACCACATTTAACATTCATCCCGAAGGATCATTACATTCACACCTTATCACCTTAACAACAGATCCAAGTCATAAGCACCACACACACATTATTACATTCGATTATTATAGTAATTACCGCTAATCGCCTTAGCAGTAATATGAAAATTTTAGAACAACGCCTTTATCTCTTACACACTCCTTAAATTCTTAATTCGCTTTAGTTATTTTCACATCTTTACTTTACCTCTTGCATTCTTAGCCTTCATTAATCATTTTCACATTCTTACTTTACCGTTTAGTCCACTCGACTGATTTACATCTAGACTTCTCACATTTTACCAACTGTAACTCATGCGTTCATTATAGTGATTACAGCTGATCGCCTTAGCCGTAATATAATTATTTCATGGCAATACCTTAACCTCATACACGCCCATCTCATTATGGCTATTAGTACTTAAGAAATTTCGCTCTATTCCATTCTTTCTTACATTCTTAACTCGTTGCATTCTTATTCTCATACCTTATCTCATTTCTTGATTTATTTATGTATTTAAGCGATATTATTCTTTCTCGCCATTTACATATATGTCCTTCATAGATTAATAACGTTAACACCTTCATTAGCGTTACCTTTTCTTTTTACGCATTCTATTTTCGTAAGTTCGTTATGTTACCGCACAATGTATTATTATATTATTGCTTGCACACTTGACTCGTCCTATTTGATCATTAGCGTTTAAACGTACTCTTTTTATTTTGTCATTATCTTACCAACACACCTTACTTCAATCCTACAAATTTTACGTCATGTTAAGTATACCATGTACATTCTTAACTTATCGCATTTAATTTCTGACACTCAAACTTTTTCATTTAATTTTCATCCGTTATATATATATCCCCGTTTAATCGCAACTTCACTTTCACGCTTAACTCTCAAGTACTTTACCCTACCGTTACCCCGTCTCTATACCAATTTAACTTTAGTCCTTAATCCCTAAATTTAATGAGACCCTATGTGGGTCACAATTCATGCCATCTCTTTCTATCCTCATTCTTTAACCCTCAAGTTATCAAAACACTTTAATATTAACTCGTTAGTTTCGTCTTGTCTCTTCACACTATACGTTAGTACCCCCAATATCATCACGATCCATACTTAAAGCGTTGTTACTAAATCTTATTCGTTTTTCTTATGTCAACAACCCCTAACAATTAGCGTGTCAATTTCATCTTATCATTACACATTATAATTGAGTACCCTTCTCGTCATCACAATCAATTATTTATGAGTTAACACCTTAAGTTACTTATTGATTCCATCCCTAATACCAGTTATCATCTCTCTTCTTGTCTTGCTATGGCTATTCTTTTATCATACACAATCTTGTGTTGTTTACCCTTACGTTGATCCACTTACTTATACATCTACGACCCAACTATAAACTCATTCTTACGTTCGTCAACAACTCACTACATGTTATCTTTATTTTAGACAAGTTCTATATAAAGTTTGTCCATTACAATTTACGCATTTCTTCGTGTCCTTACAACGCACTTTTACTATTACTCGTCAACCCCGCGTTGACCACATTCTCAACTTATATTATCGTTTCATTTTAGTCTATTCGAATTTTACGCATATAAACCTTGCATAGATTTATTATATAACATTCTCATTAATCTTATCATGCACGTTTCAATACAGATATATTGACATGATTATACTCATGTTTTACAATTCTTTCTAGCATATTTCAAGTTACTTTTGACTTCTAGCGGAATCTATATCTCATTCATCATTTCTACCCATTTGGTTTTAATATGTTTTAGTTATCATGTTTTATATGATACATGACCTCACCACATCTTATTCATACACCCTTACTTTCTCATTTTAGTTTTTCTTATAAGAATTCGTGTCTTCAAGCATCTAATCGTTATTATATCATTCGTGTCCTTCTAATCATCAACTACAAGCATACTTTATTGTTCATTTCTTACTTTATTCCAAGCTTTCAAAGCATCTATACTTCATCAAACACTTCTCATACTTATCTTATTTCATAAGTCAATTTGTTCTTTTAACTTTTTCGGCCACAACTAGGTCAACACATGTATATGGCAATTATACTTTATATTAGATCTAATCCATGCTTCACCCAACTCCTATTATCAACCACATTAGCTCAAAAATCATTATTCGCACATAACGCTCAAGTCTCACATAATATGCATTCCAATGCATCTATCATACCTCATACACTTCTATGCATTCATGCTATCAAACACAATCTCTTTCTACTTAGACATATAACCAACTACCGAAGGCTTAGCATCGCATAAACGATAATGCTTAACATTTAACACTTTAATTAGCTGCAAACAATAGCCTATCTTATAACTAAGGCATCATATAACTTTAATCTAATCACTAACCCATCTCCAATACCACTTAGCATTTCTACTTGCATCCCATTTCTATTTCTCTATCATACCTTCACATAATCACAAAATAAACATCGACACCAAACGAGGTGCAAGGCTAACTAACTATTCAAACACTCCAAGTCCTCCACGGACTTCTATCACATTCACAATAACACATAACACACATTCATCACTTATCATCCTTAAGCTCATCTATCATAACACATAATCCATCTTATACTTAACTATTACGTTCCACATTACTAACACTTACGTTAAAGGCTTCTACGAGTGGTTTAAGACTAGGCAACCTATAGTGGAAACCTAATTCACTTAAACCGAAGCTCTGATACCAAGTTGTAATGCCCCGTACCCGGTTTGACTAAAATTTAAAACTTTTGACGCGGAAACGCTTGACTTTACCGGACTCATACAAATTCTTCATTTACATATCCAAAATCTATCACATTTAACCCTTTAAAATACTTGCAAGAACATATACTCGAACACCTTTCAAAACATTTCATAATCAATTGTATAACACAACCAAATGACCCTTCAGACCAAGGATACGCCGTATCCTTTTTAGGGATACGCCGTATCTAAGCCGATAGACCATGCGCCGTATCAACCTGAAGTGATACGCCGCATCACCCTAAACTTCGGATACGCCGCATCTGATATCTTAGATACGCCGCATCATCTTAAACTTTTGATACGCCGCAGGTGATATCTTAGATACGCCGCATCGACCAATTTAGACAGAACCTCAGCAGGAAAACCTGCATATACTCAACACACCCCACAATCCACTTTAACCTCAATACAACATTATAACTTATGCCCAAAACACTCATTTTACATTCAAAACCACAACAAACCATAATACACGGCAATTGACCCGTTTGACTCCAACATGGGTACGAATACACTTAAGTCCAAACGCCCCTTAAACATTCACTAAAAACACTTAAAACACATTTGACAACTCGTTAGACTCCCAAACCGTTACCCGACTTTGACACACAATAAACGACTCATAAAAGAGACTCTCGGGGGCACAACCTTGACTCGAGCTCGGCGTCCTACCTAGCTCCTAATGCTCACTATCTTCCAAACCGCTTCCAAATCCTTAAGCTACCACACATAATCTTTATTCCGCCGCACATGAACCTACAAAACGGTTAAACATCTAAACCGTAAGCGATAACGCTTAGTAAGTAAAACGATAATCACATACCATCATACTTCAATCAAAACACATAAGCATCACCTATCTCTAAACACTTACTTAGCTACTCCATTCTCTAATTCTTGCATAACCATCTAACATCAACTTACCATCATAACCAAATCATCACCTAGATCATAATCATCCTAGCACATAAGCACATATCCAATTCCTTATCACTAGTCAAAAACACACATAACACATACATGTTAGACATCCATATAATACATGCCATCATCATTTTACTTACCTTATCTCCAAGCTAAGCATATCCAAGCATCCATCATCATCCATCATCATAAACACCCTAAGACACATAATCATACATAACATATAATACATAATCATTAACTATAATCATGACTAATACAACCATAACTAACCTCTAAACACTTTTAATCATCATATAATCATATATTGATTATATGAGAATAAATCCCATCATTTACTAACTTAAACCCATTATAAACTCATCACATAATCATCATTACCTCTTATTTATCTTAAAACACCATTTACCCAATTCTTCCCAAGTTAGGGTTCATAAACCCTAACCCTTAAATCACCAATTAAACTCTAATTAAACATTATGAACATCATACCTTATGTAAGAAACAAGCTATAGGCTTAACCCTTGAATTATCACCACTAAACCATCATCATCTCATCACCAAATGCTCCATCATCTTCCCTCTCTTCTCTCTATCTCGACATCACAGGAACACACAAGAATTGTGTGGAGATATCTAGAACCTAACACATATAAACTAGCTGAGAGGGCATTTCTGTCATTTCTGCTTATTTATGGTCGATGCGCCGCATCTATATTTTAGATGCGCCGCATCTTATATACGCCGTATCTCCTTCTCCAATACGGCGCATGGACTATAACAAGTCGGTTTTACTTCCCATTCTACCATACGCCGCATGTAACTTTCTTGATGCGCCGCATCTAGGCCTCATCAAACATCCACTTAAAAGATTCAACCACATATCCTTAGTCAAACATACGTAGGCTCGGGTCAACTTCATCTAGGGTGGGGCCTATTTGTATTCCGGGAAACGGGTCTAACAGTACAACATCCTTAACTTGGTTAGAGGAGTATCTGAAGAGGAAGCTGATAATGAGTGTCTAGGTGGTGATCTCGACTATTATGAACTAGAGGATAATTACATGGAAGCGGGATCTCCTAAGCTCGAATCCGGTTCTAAACCTGTATTTGAAGACGGTTTAGATATGAATATTGATGAAATGGATGTTGATCGGACTGGTGGCAAATCAACTTGGTAAATGGGGTGTTGTGGAATCTGATAAACCAGAGGGTTAAGATTGGAGTAAAAAATTTGAAGAAAAAACTGAATCGCAAGGTGGTTAGGGTGATTCATGGGGTAAGAAAAAAGACGAGAATAAACCTCAAGACGGGACTGAAGGGTCAAATGAATAGACTACTGATAAAGGGAGTAATTGGGGATGGAACAGGAAGGAGGAACAAAAACATGACCAAGGCGGCTGGAAGAAGAAAGAGGGATGGGGTCCTAAAAGAGATCACCCTGCGATGCCAGTTGGGGGACCAAATGATGGTCCTAGACGAGGAGGAACTTTTACCGAACGAGACAAAGGCTCGATATCTTCACAGCGGATGAGCAAGAGATTATTAACAAAATTAATCCCATCATTCAGTCTATCCACAGGATTATGCATCAAAGCGGGTAATTTCTATAATTTGTTTTTAGTAATTCAGTTCGTTTACATACAAATGGAGATTTATTTGAAATTGAAAGGTCAAATGGGTCAAAAGGGTCAAAAACAATAGTGATTCGATTAAAAGAAATTTGGTTTTTATGTTCTAATTAAAGTTATGAAATACGAGTACTAACTATGTATGGGCACAAACTATTTTGTGAAGGTACAATGATGGCGATCCTTTGTCTGCCGATGATCAAACTTGTATTCTTGATAACGTCTTCAATCACCATCCATATAAAGTTCATAAAACGGGTGCTGGATTCAAACACATCATGGTAAACCTCAATACTATATATATGATCCACCCTTATACAAATCAAGGTTTCATGTGCATTTCCATTCTTTTTCTTTCTATCAGTGAAAATTCTTTATACTATTAGCTATATAATGAAGGTGATTGTCAATGCTTATCTGATATAAATTGCAACTATTTTTCTTGGTTAACAAGCATACAAAGTTCCAAGAAAGTCGTTGCTTTTTTGTTGTATCAACCGATGGCCGTGAAGAAGACTTCTCGTACATTAAATGTGTTGAAGAAAAAACTGAATCTTACCATTCTCAAAACACTTCCCACCAAAATTTCCTACCAAATACTTCTCACCAAAACACTTCCCACCAAAATTTTCAACCAAAATATTGGCGCCAAAATTTCCCACCAACACATTATATACACTCTTATCCTCAAAACCACTCAACCTCACAACCTCTTATCTTCACACCAATTTCAAAACCTGAGATGCGGCGATATTATCCTTTTTTGTGTTCTTGTAGAACAGGAAATCTAAAACTAAGAAAATCACATAAAAAAGATACATTTGGATGGGAATATTATGCATGTCCTCTTTCAAAGGTAAACAATCATACATTTCTTATTTATGTAAATATACAAACAATCATAACATTTCCTTCTATATGTAACAACCAAGAGAAAAAGATCATGGATGTGGATATTTTATGTGAAAGAGTGAATTTGATGACCGGTTATGAGTAATCTCTTCTGCTTCAACATCTCAAGGTGATGGATCTGCACCACCAATGTGCTCAAACTGTAATGCCAAAGATCTTAGGATAAACATGTTGAAATCACAAAAATAGGTGCTAGAGACGAGAGTAAGGATGCTGGATGCAAGACTTGAAATGGCAACGAATCCCGACGACCACGATCAAGCATGTCAGTCGGCTGCAATACTCCGTGAGCTGTTAGGTGACATGGACAATCTTCATATGTAGTGTTGTTGTTGTTGTTGTTTAATAAAATGTTATGTTATTGTAATGATGAAAACTAATTCACATGTTTACCTATACATATTTGCACAAAACTTTTAAATTGTACTGGGGTTGGAATAATTATATATGAGATACGTTCATACTTATGGAAACATGCAATGCCCATATGTCATATAGTTAAGTTTGGACAACGTTATTAATCAGAAAGATGGAATTGATGTGTATCAACCGATGACCGTGAAGAAGACTTCTCGTACATTATTGATTAGTCCTAATGTTTATCAAGAAAAGGGAAGGTTGGTTGATGTTATGGTTGAAACCAAAAGAAGACTCTTCTTAGATACGTTTACCAAACCCTTACTGATGTTTTTGCTATAAATGCAAATAAGTTTTGCTATAAATGCTATAATAAATGTTTTTAAGAGTTTACAAAGTTCCAAGAAAGTCGTTTCTTTTTTGTTGTATCAACCGATGGCCGTGAAGAAGACTTCTCGTACATTAAATGTGTGGAGAATTATGTAAAGGTGGTGATCTCGACTATTATGAACTAGAGGATAATTACATGGAAGCGGGATCTCCTGAGCTCGAATCCGGTTCTAAACCTGTATTTGAAGACGATTTACATATATGCATAAAGAATGGAACTGAAGGAACAATATCACAATTAACAAACATAAAGGCAAACCTTTTATTTAAAACACGCAAGAGTTCTTAACCACATACATTTCATACAGACTCAAACGAAACAACTCGACAAGCAAACGACACAATTTGACAAGCAAACAAAACAACTCGACAAGCAAACGAAACACACGACATAGACCATAACAAATGTTAGCTTTTATATTTTTAGAAAGTGATGGTCATTTCTAGGCGTTTTATAAGTGTGTGTCGTGTAGTAGTATAGTGTTTGTGTTGGACTTATTAATTAAATGTACAAGTAATATGTCAAAAGCCCAAGTCCAACACAAGCCCACCCAAGGCCTTTTAGGGCAACAAAGGCCATCCCATCTCCTATAAATACCACACTCTCACACTCATTTTGTGTGCCTCTAAGTCTAGTAAAGGTGTGAGAGGGTGTGTGTGTTTTATTTATTGTATTGTTCTCTTATGGTTATAATAAACATTCGGCCAATATTAAACATAACACGATCTATCTCTTTCATCTTATCTATTCTTTATTTAATATAGAGTGTCACGTTTCACATACTGTCGATTTGAGTAGTATTAATATAGCATTAGTTTGTTGTGTTTAAGGTTAGATCTAGAGTAACAAGTGGTATCATTCGCCTCACAAGGATTTAGGACTTAGTTGTGTTTGTTTTGTGTTTAACGTGGGTTTTATCAAATAAGTTCGTAGCTTTTTCCTTTTTAACGCATCATCTTGTGGGTTTTTCGTAAAAAGCTTTAAGCTTTTTGATTCGTTCGTGAGGATAAAGGAAAAAGCTTGTAGCTTTTTGGTTATTTTTGTGATTATAAGTGAAAAAGTTGTGAGCGTTATTGATTTTTGGTGAGTCTTTGGTTGTTTGATCGAGTACAAAAGGTGCTTCAAGAGACCAACGATCGAATCTTCATATGCGTAGATTTTATTACCTTTCTTGTATAAGAAAAGTGATAAAAGTAGGTCGTCATCTCCATTGGATAATCTAGTTTCTTGTACAAGAAATCTAGAAAAAGAGGGTTTGTCGGATTTCATTTGCGACTGAAAATAAAAGTGTCTCTCGGATTTGCTCTCTTTCGCAATTGCTGCTACATCTCGCAAATTGATCTCTTTCAGAATTGAAGTCTTGAGGCGAAAAGTGTACCGCTTTTAAGGGGTCATTTAAGCCCGAAATCGTATTTATTTGATCAAATATTGCCCTAAATCGTTCCTTTTGTCATTTTAGGTACTTTTGAGGAGAAATCTGGAAAAGGAGGCATTTTGGACGTTTTTGGAGCATTAAAGTGAAGAATACGACAAAGTCTCAAAATCGGCTGAAATTTACCTTTGACGGCGTCAGAATCATCTCTTGACGGCGTCATGCCTTGGCAAGAAAAGTTGGATGTGAAATTTACTCATGACGGGCCAGTGAGTTAGCATGAGAATTCTGACGGCGTCACGCTTTAACTAAATCAAGGGCGTCACGGCTTAAATCATAAGGGGACGGCGTCACGTTCAATGTTCGACGGCGTCAAGCCTTGATAGGCCAGAATGGATTTTTGAAGAGCTAAAGAGGGACGGCGTCAAGAAGGTCACCCGGGAACCCTAAAAGCGGCGAGGTGACGGCGTCACAATGCATAAGGTGACGCCGTCAGATCCAAAAATCTATATATAGTTTTCTAATCTTTTGTCATTAGAGAGAGCTTAGTGTGTGGAATTTTGGGATAAAACCCTAAGACGATTTTAGCTACTTTTTCAGGGCTTTTTGCCTTGAGATCTTCCATGTTTCATTGAAAGATAAGTTATCAATTAATCATTCAATATGTCTATGTGTTGTTTGATTCTATCTTATGCTTGTCTTTTGTTTAACATGTTAGGCTAATTTTATCTTGTGTTTGCTTAGATCTAATGAAACCTAGCTATTGATTATTGGTTGTTAGTGTGTTGTTAGTTGTATTGGATGATTGTTTATCTATGTTAGGCTTAAGAAAACTGGCTAACTTCCTATTCGGTAACTTGCTTGAACGTCTTAAGAAACATGAACCAAACGCGTACTAAAGGTTTTTATGGTTGTATTTAATGCACAAGCGAATTCTAGTGATCCCATGTTAGGAGCTTCCTAGCCGGCTCGACATAGGAGTGAAGTAGGAGCTTGTAGAGTTGGGGAAGTAAGTACGCCACCCCACGAATGGTATTAAGGAATACACCCGTCATCCACGCGACTAATACACACTAATTAACCGGTAAAAGATAGTTAGGGAGTAAGGAAATCTAAGTAAACACATTTCTCTACACATAAGTTTCTCACCACTTTTCATTTTTGTTATTTTATTTTATTTGCATTCGTAGTCATTTGGGTTAGTTGACTAGCAACTAATTCCGCCCACTCCTTCAAACCCGAGATTTTACTTGCTTTCATAAAATTATAAAAACATAAAAAGAATCTTCCTCAACCCTTAGACCTAATTAGAGTAGCCTTTCATACCTAACGAACACTATTCCCTGTGGAGAACGATCAATCCCCCGTACTTACCACTACACTATACTACATCGGTCAGGTACACTGCCTGGTGGGGTTGTAAGCCTCTTGAGATCCCTCGAGAGGTAAAACCTGTTGTAAGGTTACAAAACCACGCAATCAAGTTTTTGGCGCCGCTGCCGGGGAATAGTTATTGTTTAGGTTGAATTTTTATTTCTATTAGGTCTACTCACTAGATTCCTTTCTAGTGAGATTTTTATTTTATTTTTCTAGGTTTTCTTTAGTCTATCTTTTTCTTTGTGTGTTTGTTCGTAATTTCCATTGACTCTTCCGTTCACCATTATGGAGTACGCGAATCCACCATACCACCAACCACAAAGGCCATTCTACCCTATTGACATCTCGAATTTCAAACAATATCGAGATGAACCCATATATGATGCATGGACTCGTTTTAGAAATTTACTCCGAAAATTCCCTCATCATAGTTTCGCTTTAGCATCCCTAACCCGAACCTTTTACTATCGTGTTGGCCAATATGACCAAATGCGCATTGAGGATTTTGCCAATGGGGACTTTAGGGAATTAAGTGCTGAAGAAGCATGGGATGCCATAGAAGATTGTGCCCAATATTATTATAGGATAGACAACCAAACAAACGTTAGTACAAGTCAATTGAATATAAATTTCCTGGATCATGAAACAAGTTTATTTGGGGATGAATACATTAGTGTTGAGATACCTAAGTGGTTGTCATGTAATGCCATAGTACAAAACAAACACATAGGTGACCTTGATGTGATGGAGGATTTAGCCGAACATGATCACATTGATCAAAAAGACCTAGGTTTTATGATCGATGACGATGAATCTCAAGAAACACATGATGAATCTTTTGGGCAATTTGAATATAGCAGTCAGAATATTGAGGATGATCCTTATGATTCGGATATAGAAGTTGAGATGCCTAGAGAAGCACTTGAGATACTAGGGAAAATGTTAGGTTTAAATTCTACCAAAACCTATGATGAGGATATAGGTGATCTTGACACAAGGAATGATGAGGTAAGTAACATAAGCCCACCAAGTACCCCACAAGTCCTACCATCATTTGAGGCACACACACCGCCCGTGACTTACCCGGAAGAAGTTGAGGAGACTATAGGAACCCCAATAGAGGTAGAGCCCTTGGACCAAACACAACTAGAAGAAATAGGTTTGAATGCTTTTAGTGATCACAACCTTTCTTTTAGTCCTATGGAAGTTCCTAGTTTTGATGAGCCGGAGCCTCAACCAAAACCGTTACCTAATCTTTCATCCTTGGATGAAAATTTAGGAATTGAATTAGGTCCCGATCCACCCATCAAAACATATAGTCTGGGTAGTCTTAGGATTAAGGTAGTAGACATTAAGCCTTGTAGTGAGGAAGCTAATATAGGAGTGAACCATAACCTTTCATACTTACATCACCCATTCATGATTAATCACAAGAAACACTATGGGTTTAAACCGGGTTTATTAGGTCAAGATAGATTCCCAACTAGGAGTCTCTCGAAGTTGATAGAAGATGATCCCTTTTTAGGAGGAAACTCAAAATCACCCATTGACCAAAGTGAACTAGGCAAGGTTATGATGAAAGGAGCACACCCCTTTGAGCATATAATTCATCCACCACTCTTTCCTCATGTGGCATACTCCTACCGAGCTGGTGTGTATCGCTACTATCACCCGCACTTAATCCTAAGTGTAGGGAAAACCTCTCCTTTATCCATTAAATAAGGGTAGAGTCAGGCTCATGACTCGAACAAAAACAAGCGCTTCTTGGGAGGCAACCCAAGCGTTATTTGCTTTATTTGCTTTGTGTGTTAATTTATTTGTTTGTTTGATTTTATTTGCTTCCATATGTATGTTTAATTTTTATTATTATTGATTCATGTTCAAAAGTAATTTGTGAAAATGCTTTATTTTGTTTTTAACTTCGTCTTAACTACATATAAAGGTATTTTGCAAAAGATAAGTGTAAGGGAAATCTAAATCGGTTTATTAGAACACATATGAACATGAATCGTAATAATAATAAATTAGCATACATATTCGTAGTTGTTTGAGTCAAATGCTTGTATCGAGTCATAATGATGTTTTGCAGGATTTCCAGGAAGTAAGGTAAAGGTTTTTCCAGAAATTTTCCGGAAACTTGAAATGAAAATTTTTGTCAGGTCATTTCTGACGGCGTCAGGGGTTATAACCTGACGGCGTCAGATTTAATTTCCAGAAATTTTTGAAAGTTTTGTTTTCATAAAAAGTTTTTATTAAAATCTCCAACTTATAATCTCCAGGAATCTGCAAAATTATCATTCCACAAGCATTATATCCTTATATATAGATTTTATCCCGCCGATGTTACGCAGGTTTTCGTGTTTGTTTTCTCAGGTTTAACAGGTTATTTTGGACAAGGAAATGTTTTTGGATCAAGCTTATGGCGATGCATTAGTCATGGAGCCTCAACATTCTCTTTGGAGGAAGATTTAACCGTGTGATTTCACTATCCAACGAGCGAATCAGGGGAGTATTTGATTTCATTCTTTTACTTTATGCTTTTACATCTTGTTATTTGAACATTGGGGACAATGTTCATCTTAAGTGTAAGGGGAGGGTAAAAGTACGATTTTAGAGAATACAATTGCGCTTGATTTTTGTTTGTTTAATAGTAGATGTGTAATAAAACTGAGAGAAATACTTGTTAAGGTAATTTTAGTGCCAAATTTAAAATTTTTTACAACATATAGGAGTGAAACTTTGATCTTAATGAGCGTCTCATGGATAGGAATTATATGACTAGCACAAAAAACCGTACCACTAAAAAATTTTCCACCCCCAAATATGTGAGGTTCGCCCCTAGAATTGGTAGGAAAAGCATTTATGCTATGATGTGTGTACCGGTAGCACTTAGATTCTAGAACTTGCGTTAGGACCATTCCGAGGCCACAAGTGAGACTACATTCGTGTAGTTAGATTTACTACATGATAAGAGGCATTAGGATTAACCCATTGTTTTACACCTGTGTTTTTGTTATAATTACATTGGCTACATTGGTCAAGTAATTCTCCCACACCCTTTGCGTTGTACTCATTTTTTAGTACACGATACCCCTAGTACACCCCTCAGAGCCTATCTTTTCGTTTCGACCTTTAAGCATTCTACTTAAAGGAAGAATTTGTTACATCCCACTTAAATGTACACCCAAATCGCCTTAGCCTACCTTGTATGCACTCATTTTTTAGTGCATTATTGTTACAACATTTGTTTAAACCCAAGTTAATTATCTAATTGATTACATGGTTGCTAAGTCGAGTCATATCCTTGTACATATTGTTTTAGGACGATTGGGACTCATGGGTAAAGTACTAGTGTAATGGAGTAATGGGGAAGAACATCATTTATTACCCCCATATGTGCTAAATATTTTAAAAGTACTCCAAGTTTTTCAATTATCTTAATTCGAGTCATTAGAATAGTTATTTGTAAAGTTATGTAAAAATTCAAGTGTAAGGGGAATGCAATGCCCCTATGATGTATTATTTTGGATGGTAGGGCAAGAGTGTATGAAAAAAAAAAAAAAAAAAAAAAAAAAAAAAAAATCAAGAAAAACACAAAAAAATGAGAAAAAGAAAAGTAGAAAAAACATACGGACTACCATCCCGTTTCATTTTATGTTTGCTTTATATTTTTGTTATTTTGTTATTTCGTTTTTAGCTTAAGATCGAGTCGAGTCTTGGCTTAGCAACATTGTATAGTACATGTAATTGATCAAGATCTTTAACTAGCCACCAGTAAAACATCCTTTATCCAACAAAACCGTGTTCTCCTTTTCCCTACACCTAACGTTATAACCCATTTAAAAGCCCTCTTTGATAGTTTATCTTAGGTGCTTACGCCTAGTGGAGGAGGTTTTCGATCCTTTCCCAAGCCTATGGTAATCTATTTGCTATGACAGGTAGTGAGAGATATTTTCCGTTTTCATTTATGAGATTTATTTTGATGACACTTGAGAGATGTGAGTATCTAAACACTACTTGTGAGGTGCTAGTATGTAATCTCCGTGCTTATTATGATTGAAGTGGAACGATTATTTGTTGTAATTACTTTTATGTTTGCATTAAATGACCCCTAACTTGTATTTTGATTAGAATAAAAGCGCATTTGCTTGAGGACAAGCAAATCTCAAGTGTAAGGGTATTTGATGAGGCGAAAAGTGTACCGCTTTTAAGGGGTCATTTAAGCCCAAAATCGTATTTATTTGATCAAATATTGCCCTAAATCGTTCCTTTTGTCATTTTAGGTACTTTTGAGGAGAAATCTGGAAAAGGAGGCATTTTGGACGTTTTTGGAGCATTAAAGTGAAGAATACGACAAAGTCTCAAAATCGGCTGAAATTTACCTTTGACGGCGTCAGAATCATCTCTTGACGGCGTCATACCTTGGCAAGAAAAGTTGGATGTGAAATTTACTCATGACGGGCCAGTGAGTTAGCATGAGAATTCTGACGGCGTCACGCTTTAACTAAATCAAGGGCGTCACGGCTTAAATCATAAGGGGACGGCGTCACGTTCAATGTTCGACGGCGTCAAGCCTTGATAGGCCAGAATGGATTTTTGAAGAGCTAAAGAGGGACGGCGTCAAGAAGGTCACCCGGGAACCCTAAAAGCGGCAGAGGTGACGGCGTCACAATGCATAAGGTGACGCCGTCAGATCCAAAAATCTATATATAGTTTTCTAATCTTTTGTCATTAGAGAGAGCTTAGTGTGTGGAATTTTGGGATAAAACCCTAAGACGATTTTAGCTACTTTTTCAGGGCTTTTTGCCTTGAGATCTTCCATGTTTCATTGAAAGATAAGTTATCAATTAATCATTCAATATGTCTATGTGTTGTTTGATTCTATCTTATGCTTGTCTTTTGTTTAACATGTTAGGCTAATTTTATCTTGTGTTTGCTTAGATCTAATGAAACCTAGCTATTGATTATTGGTTGTTAGTGTGTTGTTAGTTGTATTGGATGATTGTTTATCTATGTTAGGCTTAAGAAAACTGGCTAACTTCCTATTCGGTAACTTGCTTGAACGTCTTAAGAAACATGAACCAAACGCGTACTAAAGGTTTTTATGGTTGTATTTAATGCACAAGCGAATTCTAGTGATCCCATGTTAGGAGCTTCCTAGCCGGCTCGACATAGGAGTGAAGTAGGAGCTTGTAGAGTTGGGGAAGTAAGTACGCCACCCCACGAATGGTATTAAGGAATACACCCGTCATCCACGCGACTAATACACACTAATTAACCGGTAAAAGATAGTTAGGGAGTAAGGAAATCTAAGTAAACACATTTCTCTACACATAAGTTTCTCACCACTTTTCATTTTTGTTATTTTATTTTATTTGCATTCGTAGTCATTTGGGTTAGTTGACTAGCAACTAATTCCGCCCACTCCTTCAAACCCGAGATTTTACTTGCTTTCATAAAATTATAAAAACATAAAAAGAATCTTCCTCAACCCTTAGACCTAATTAGAGTAGCCTTTCATACCTAACGAACACTATTCCCTGTGGAGAACGATCAATCCCCCGTACTTACCACTACACTATACTACATCGGTCAGGTACACTGCCTGGTGGGGTTGTAAGCCTCTTGAGATCCCTCGAGAGGTAAAACCTGTTGTAAGGTTACAAAACCACGCAATCTCTTTAGGAATTGAAGTCTTTCGCAAATCAGTGGTTTCGCAATTCCCAAGTTACTTCTCGCAATTGCACAACTGGTCACTTTCGCAATTACTTAGCATCTTTCAAAATTGTCAACTTTGGTCCCTTTCGCAATTCAAGCAGTTTGTAGTAAACTTTCAAAATTTGGCAATTTTGACCCTCGCAATTGAGTTTAACTTTTACAACTTAAATAACTTTTATAAATTCGATTAATCTCATAATTTCTACAACATCAAGGATTACGGACTCGGTTGTTTCTAACTTGTATAAGTGTGATAACTACTTCGACAATCGGATATCTACCCTCTTGTATAAGAGTGTTAGATCGTTTTATATAAATTATCAATTTATATAAATTAGATATTTCTATCTAAATTGAAAAATTTACCATAATTTGTATAAATTTGGGTCAAATTGAAATTTCTATAGAAATTGACATTTTATCTAAATTATAATTTGCATAACTTTTGTCGAAATTGTAATCTTTCGATTTTGTCTAAATTATAGTCTAGTTTAATTTAGTAACTTTATTTAACTTGTTTAGTTTATCTAAATTGTAACTTACACCGATCATCAAACCAAGGCTTCACAACAACATAAAAGTTTAACCTTCAAACAATCACAACACCTATTTCTTTGCAACGATCCTGAATCAATCAACCTTATCATACAACAACATCAACAATGACTACTCAACAAGACATACATGCAGCCGGTGCTGAAAACCGTCCTCCTATGCTTGCAAAAGGTGATTACCTTCCATGGACAAGCCGTATGCTTCGTTACATCAAAACCAAACCAAATGGTCAAGGTAAACTCATGATTAACTCCATCCAGAAAGGACCATTTAAGCCTCGTCAGGTTCAAACAACCGGAGATCCAACTGCAACACCTCCCGTTGCACCATCCTTTCGTGAACAAACAGAAGAGGAATATACAGCAGAAGATTGGAAACAAATTGAAGCTGATGACATGGCAATGCACTTAATTCAACTAGGTTTACTACAAGAAATATTTTGTGTTGTGGACAGTTGTCAAACTGCTTATGATATGTTGGAATGAGTTAGAAGGCTTTGTCATGGTATTGAAATTGGTCAACAAGACATTGAAAACAAGCTTCTGACTGAATGGGAAAAGTTCACATCAACTCCGGCTGAACCAATTGAAACCTACTACACAAGGTTTTGCACTCTCATGAATGAGCTCATCAGGAACAACTTGGCACCAAGGCAAATTGTTCAAAACATCAAGTTCATCAACAACCTACCAGAGGAATGGGGACGATATGTCACAATCGTTAACCAAACAAAGAATCTTCATGAGGTGAACTATGATCAATTGTATGACTTTTTGAAACAAAACCAGAAAGAGGCAGATGAAGTTAGGAAAGAGAAGCTTGCCAAACAACATGATCCTTTAGCATTGCTTGCCCAAACACCAACACCTACAACAGTTATCACATAACCATCATTATCAACTCCCACTCAGAACTACATGCAACAACAATACGTTCCTCAAACCACTGTTATACCACAACAACAACCATTCTACCCACAACAACAACAGAATCCACTATTCCAAGAACCTGAAGTTGCTGACCAGGATGAAGTTATGGCAGCTATGACACATGTATTTATTCTAATGTCAAAAGCATACTAAGGACGCTATTGCACACCTACCAACAACAACCAAAGAATTTCATCGAACATTCGCAACAGGCAAATTGCACAGCCGAGTTTCAACATGGGTCATCAAGGACAAATGGTTGGAGTTTATGGGAATCAGCAAGGATATGCTACTGGGTTTCTGATGAGGCGAAAAGTGTACCGCTTTTAAGGGGTCATTTAAGCCCGAAATCGTATTTATTTGATCAAATATTGCCCTAAATCGTTCCTTTTGTCATTTTAGGTACTTTTGAGGAGAAATCTGGAAAAGGAGGCATTTTGGACGTTTTTGGAGCATTAAAGTGAAGAAAACGGCAAAGTCTCAAGAATCGGCTAAAAGTTACTCTTGACGGCGTCACAATTAACATGGGACGGCGTCATGCCTTGGCAAGAAAAGTTGGATGTGAAATTTACTCATGACGGGCCAGTGAGTTTGCATGAGAATTCTGACGGCGTCACGCTTTAACTAAATCAAGGGCGTCACGGCTTAAATCATAAGGGGACGGCGTCACGTTCATGATCCGACGGCGTCAAGCCTTGATAAGCCAGAATGGATTTTTGAAGAGCTAAAGAGGGACGGCGTCAAGATGGTCATCCGGGAACCCTAAAAGCGGCGAGGTGACGGCGTCACAATGCATAAGGTGACGCCGTCAGATGTCAAAGTCTATATATAGTTTTCTAATTTTTTGTCATTAGAGAGAGCTTAGTGTGTGGAATTTTGGGATAAAACCCTAAGACGATTTTAGCTACTTTTTCAGGGCTTTTTGCCTTGAGATCTTCCATGTTTCATTGAAAGATAAGTTATCAATTAATCATTCAATATGTCTATGTGTTGTTTGATTCTATCTTATGCTTGTCTTTTGTTTAACATGTTAGGCTAATTTTATCTTGTGTTTGCTTAGATCTAATGAAACCTAGCTATTGATTATTGGTTGTTAGTGTGTTATTAGTTGTATTGGATGATTGTTTATCTATGTTAGGCTTAAGAAAACTGGCTAACTTCCTATTCGGTAACTTGCTTGAACGTCTTAAGAAACATGAACCAAACGCGTACTAAAGGTTTTTATGGTTGTATTTAATGCACAAGCGAATTCTAGTGATCCCATGTTAGGAGCTTCCTAGCCGGCTCGACATAGGAGTGAAGTAGGAGCTTGTAGAGTTTGGGGAAGTAAGTACGCCACCCCACGAATGGTATTAAGGAATACACCCGTCATCCACGCGACTAATACACACTAATTAACCGGTAAAAGATAGTTAGGGAGTAAGGAAATCTAAGTAAACACATTTCTCTACACATAAGTTTCTCACCACTTTTCATTTTTGTTATTTTATTTTATTTGCATTTGTAGAAATTTGGGTTAGTTGACTAGCAACTAATTCCGCCCACTCCTTCAAAACCCGAGATTTTACTTGCTTTTATAAAATATAAAAACATAAAAAAGAATCTTCCTCAACCCTTAGACCTAATTAGAGTAGCCTTTCACACCTAACGAACACTATTCCCTGTGGAGAACGATCAATCCCCCGTACTTACCACTACACTATACTACATCGGTCAGGTACACTGCCTGGTGGGGTTGTAAGCCTCTTGAGATCCCTCGAGAGGTAAAACCTGTTGTAAGGTTGCAAAACCCACGCATCAAGTTTTTGGCGCTGCTGCCGGGGAATAGTTATTGTTTAGGTGAATTTTTATTTCTATTAGGTCTACTCACTAGATTCCTTTCTAGTGAGATTTTTATTTTATTTTTCTAGGTTTTCTTTAGTCTATCTATTTTCTTCGTGTCTTTGTTCGTAACCATTACCGTCCGACATCATGGAAGATGGTAATATCCTTAACCCACACAACCCACCACCACAACAACCACCACCACCTCCTAGGCCCGTACTTTAGGAGAGTATTCCCGTCCTAGCCACCACGGCTATCGAAACACCATTGAGCTCACTCAAGGAGCCAATATCACACCCTTGCGATCCGACACCATCCGGTTGGTGCAAAGCGGATGCGCATTCCATGGACTTCGTTCTGAAGATCCTAATCAACATCTCAAGGACTTTCTTAAAATCGTTGATTCTATAGACCTTGATGTTGCCACTCGAGAGACGACCCGATTGCGTCTCTTCCAATTCTCTCTGCGGGACCAAGCTAGTCAGTGGCTAGAACGTCAACCCGCAGGATCCATCACCTCTTGGGATGATCTCACCACTCGTTTCCTTGCTCAGTTTTTCCCACCGGGAAGAACTACCAAGCTAAGGAATGATATCTTGATGTTCCAACAATGTCAAGGCGAAACTCTCTACGAGGCATGGACTCGATTCAAGGACTTACTCCAAAAAGTCCCTCACCATGGCATAGAACTTTGGCTCCAAGTCCAAATCTTCTATGACCATATCAATCTCTCCACAAGGCAAACCATTGACCAATCGGCCGGTGGCAAGCTACGTGATCTAAGTGCGGAACAATCATGGGCTCTCCTAGAGGATCTTGCTCTTTATGACAACGAAAGTTGGAGTGATCCCCCGTGATTTGAATAAAACGGTCAAGGCAATATCTTTGCCTTTGAACAATTCAAGCACTTCCGACCGTAGGATCGTAGAACTTGAAGACCAAGTCAAGTTTCTCATGAAATCCTACGAGGCTCCTAAACCTTCAAGCCAAGTGAACAAAATCACTTCTTCATGTGAATTATGTAGTGGTCCCCACGACACTCGTGATTGCATGGAACTCCCCGAACAAGCTTTTGTGGACTACGCATCCTCGCGTACCGACGGAGCGGGAGACAAGTGGTACACTTTCAAACCCGAGCCAAACCATTACGGTGATTCATACAACCCCTCATGGAAAAATCACCCGAACCTTAGGTGGAAACAAAACCAAAACTCGCAACAAACCAATTCTTCCAACCCACCTAATCATTTCCAATCAAGCGGTTCCAACTCGAACCGTACTTTCAACAACAATCCTTCCGGCAATGGTAGTACCAATAACTTTGAAGGATTGATGTCTCAATTTATGGCATCTCAAGAAGCTCGGATAGCTAGATTCGAGACCGAATTCAATCAACAACAAACTGAGATGACCAATAAAATTGACAACTTGTTGAAAGCCCTCCATAACCAAGTGTTATCACCTCCACATAAGGACGCTAGGAACACAAATAGCGGACCCCAAGTCAAAGACCCTTCTTCATCCAAACATGTCCACTTCGTCAACGTTGTCACTATTAAACCAATCGATAGGAGCATGGGAAGAAAGTGAACCAAAGGATGAGGATAGGAAAGTCGAGGTTGATAAGGAAGTTAGGACAAGTGAGATTGAAGAAGTAGATGATGATGAGGACTACTTCAATAGGCTACCCACTAAGGAAGAGCGCGCATATCATACAAACTTATTCGATGACCCCGAGACACCATACTTCCTAGGTAGACCAATCATAGAAATAGGCGACCCTTCTAATCTCAACATACCATGCAACATCGGACATCTACATGTGTGGAAAGCTTACATCGACCTTAGATCACCCATAAACATCATGACTAGAGCCCACTACAACTTGATAATGAAAAATCAACTTGGGTATAGGATGTTCCCTGACAAGGGTTGGATGAGTAACTTCACGGGAAGAGTTAAGGGATTACCGGTTTATGTAGGAAACTTCACCTATGTCACCGACTTTGTAATTGTAGAAGATATCCGCCCAATAGTCGATGCATCCTTGACTCAAGTGGTTTTTGGAAAACCATTTGTTGAGGTCTCTAGAATGACTTATGAACCTTCCTTAGGGATAGTTAGATTTAAGGATGAGACCGATGAAGTAAGCTACCAAATGCCATATAAGATAGAACAATTCCAACACTTGTCAAATGTTGAGAAGGAGCTCAAGCAAGCGGTCTACTATAGGAATGATGAGGATAGAAGTAAAGGAGTAGACTATGTTATGGAAAGGATATTCGGTTTCTACAAGGATTGTTTGAAATTAGGACCGGAATATAAAACCGGGAAGGAGAATGGCCTAGGAACCGTGACCGATGATGGAGTCACGTAATGTACGTGACTTTGAGTCTAGCTACAAGACTCGTTAATAAAGAAAAGCGCTTCTTGGGAGGCAACCCAAGCTTTATTTGCTTTATTTGCTTTGTGTGTTTATTTATTTGTTTGTTTGTTTTTATTTGTTTCCGTATGTGTGTTTAATTTTTATTATATTGATTCATGTTCAAAACTAAATTTGTGAAAATGCTTTATGTTGTTTTTAACTTCGTCTTAACTACATATAAAGGTATTTTGCAAAAGATAAGTGTAAGGGAAATCTAAATCGGTTTATTAGAACACAAATTAACATGAATCATAATAATAATAAATTAGCATACATATTAGTATTTGTTTGAGTCAAATGCTTGTATCGAGTCATAATGATGTTTTGCAGGATTTCCAGGAAGTAAGGTAAAGGTTTTTCCAAGAAATTTTCCGGAAACTTAAAATGAAATTTTTTTGTCAGGTCATTTCTGACGGCGTCAGGGGTTATAACCTGACGGCGTCAGATTTAATTTTCAGAAATTTTTGAAATTTTGTTTTTAGAAAAGTTTTTATTAAAATCTCCAACTTATAATCTCCAGGAATCTGCAAAATTATCATTCCACAAGCATTATATCCTTATATATAGATTTTATCCCGCCGATGTTATGCAGGTTTTCGTGTTTGTTTTCTCAGGTTTAACAGGTTATTTTGGACAAGGAAATGTTTTTGGAATCAAGCTTATGGCGATGCATTAGTCATGGAGCTTCAACATTCTCTTTGGAGGAAGATTTAACCGTGTAATTTCATTATCCACCGAGCGAATCAGGGGAGTATTTGATTTCATTCTTTTACTTTTTGCTTTTACATCTTGTTATTTGAACATTGGGGACAATGTTCATCTTAAGTGTAAGGGGAGGGTAAAAGTACGATTTTGAGAATGCAATTGCGCTTGATTTTTGTTTGTTTGATGGTAGATGTGTAATAAAACTGAGAGAAATACTTGTTAAGGTAATTTTAGTGCCAAATTTAAAATTTTTTACAACATATAGGAGTGAAACTTTGATCTTAATGAGCGTCTCACGGATAGGAGTTATATGACTAGCACAAAAACCGTACCACTAAAAAATTTTTCCACCCCAAATATGTGAGGTTCGCCCCTAGAATTGGTAGGAAAAGCATTTATGCTATGATGTGTGTACCGGTAGCACTTAGATTCTAGAACTTGCGTTAGGACCATTCCAAGGCCACAAGTGAGACTACATTCGTGTAGTTAGATTTACTACATGATAAGAGGCATTAGGATTAACCCATTGTTTTACACCTGTGTTTTTGTTATAATTACATTGGCTACATTGGTCAAGTAATTCTCCCACACCCTTTGCGTTGTACTCATTTTTAGTACACGATACCCCTAGTACACCCCTCAGAGCCTATCTTTTCGTTTCGACCTTTAAGCATTTTACTTAAAGGAAGAATTTGTTACACCCCACTTAAATGTACACCCAAATCGCCTTAGCCTACCTTGTATGCACTCATCTTTAGTGCATTATTGTTACAACATTTGTTTAAACCCAAGTTAATTATCTAATTGATTACATGGTTGCTAAGTCGAGTCATATCCTTGTACATATTGTTTTGGGACGATTGGGACTCATGGGTAAAGTACTAGTGTAATGGAGTAATGGGGAAGAACATCATTTATTACCCCCATATGTGCTAAATTTTTAAAAGTACTCCAAGTTTTTCGATTATCTTAATTCGAGTCATTAGATTAGTTTTTTGTAAAGTTATGTAAAAATTCAAGTGTAAGGGGATGCAATGCCCCTATGATGTATTATTTTGGATGGTAGGGTAAAAGTGTATGATCAAAAAAAAAAAAAAAAAAAAAAAAAAAAAAAAAAAAAAAAAAAAAAAAAATCGAAGAAAAAAAATGAGAAAAGAAAAGTAGAAAAAACATACGGACTACCATCCCGTTTCATTTTATGTTTGTTTTATATTTTGTTATTTGTTATTTTGTTTCTAGCTTAAGATCGAGTCTAGTCTTGGCTTAGCAACATTGTATAGTACATGTAATTGATCAAGATCTTTAACTCGCCACCAGTAAAATATCCTTTATCCAACAAAACCGTGTTTTCCTTTTCCCTACACCTAAGTTATAACCCATTTAAAAGCCCTCTTTGATAGTTTATCTTTGGTGCTTACGCCTAGTGGAGGAGGTTTTCGATCCTTTCCCAAGCCTATGGTAATCTATTTGCTATGACAGGTAGTGAGAGATATTTTCCGTTTTCATTTATGAGATTTATTTTGATGACACTTGAGAGATGTGAGTATCTAAACACTACTTGTGAGGTGCTAGTATGTAATCTCCGTGCTTATTATGATTGAAGTGGAACGATTATTTGTTGTAATTACTTTTATGTTAGCATTAAATGACCCCTAACTTGTATTTTGATTAGAATAAAAGCGCATTTGCTTGAGGACAAGCAAATCTCAAGTGTAAGGGTATTTGATGAAGCGAAAAGTGTACCGCTTTTAAGGGGTCATTTAAGCCTTAAATCGTATTTATTTGATCAAATATTGCCCTAAATCGTTCCTTTTGTCATTTTAGGTACTTTTGAGGAGAAATCTGGAAAAGGAGGCATTTTGGACGTTTTTGGAGCATTAAAGTGAAGAAAACGGCAAAGTCTCAAAAATCGGCTAAAAGTTACTCTTGACGGCGTCAAGATTTACTCTAGACGGCGTCATGCCTTGGCAAGAAAAGTTGGACGTGAAATTTACTCATGACGGGCCAGTGAAAATAGCATGTGAATTCTGACGGCGTCACGCTTTAACTTGATCGAGGGCGTCACAGCTTAAATCATAAGGGGACGGCATCACGTTCATGGTTCGACGGCGTCAAGCCTTGATAAGCCAGAATGGATTTTTGAAGAGCTAAAGAGGGACGGCGTCAAGAAGGTCATCCGGGAACCCTAAAAGCGGCGAGGTGACGGCGTCACACTCCATAAGGTGACGCCGTCAGATCCAAAAATCTATATATAGTTTTCTAATTTTTTGTCATTGGGAGAGCTTAGTGTGTGGAATTTTGGGAGAAAACCCTAAGACGATTTTAGCTACTTTTTCAGGGCTTTTTGCCTTGAGATCTTCCATGTTTCATTGAAAGATAAGTTATCAATTAATCATTCAATATGTCTATGTGTTGTTTGATTCTATCTTATTCTTGTCTTTTGTTTAACATGTTAGGCTAAATTTATCTTGTGTTTGCTTAGATCTAATGAAACCTAGCTATTGATTATTGGTTGTTAGTGTGTTATTAGTTGTATTGGATGATTGTTTATCTATGTTAGGCTTAAGAAAACTGGCTAACTTCCTATTCGGTAACTTGCTTGAACGTCTTAAGAAACATGAACCAAATGCGTACTAAAGGTTTTTATGGTTGTATTTAATGCACAAGCGAATTCTAGTGATCCCATGTTAGGAGCTTCCTAGCCGGCTCGACATAGGAGTGAAGTAGGAGCTTGTAGAGTTGGGGAAGTAAGTACGCCACCCCACGAATGGTATTAAGGAATACACCCGTCATCCACGCGACTAATACACACTAATTAACCGGTAAAAGATAGTTAGGGAGTAAGGAAATCTAAGTAAACACATTTCTCTACACATAAGTTTCTCACCACATTTCATTTATTTTATTTTATTTTATTGCATTCGTAGTAATTTGGGTTAGTTGACTAGCAACTAATTCCGCCCACTCCTTCAAACCCGAGATTTTACTTGCTTTCATAAAATTATAAAAACATAAAAAAGAATCTTCCTCAACCCTTAGACCTAATTAGAGTAGCCTTTCATACCTAACGAACACTATTCCCTGTGGAGAACGATCAATCCCCCGTACTTACCACTACACTATACTACATCGGTCAGGTACACTGCCTGGTGGGGTTGTAAGCCTCTTGAGATCCCTCGAGAGGTAAAAACCTGTTGTAAGGTTACAAAACCACGCAATCACTACCATCATCATCAACTCCCACTCAGAACTACATGCCACATTAATACTCTTTCCCACAACAACAATTCTATCCTCAAGAAAAACAAGTCATTCCACAACAACCATACCATCCTAATGATGGCATGACTGCTTTGTCTCAAGCATTCACCCTTCTCTCAAGAGTTGTCCAAGGACGCTATTCCACACCTACCAACAACAACCAAAGAATTTCATCGAACACTCGCAACAGGCAATTTGCACAGCCGAGTTTCAACATGGGTAATCAAGGACAAATGGTTGGAGTTTATGGGAATCAGCAAGGATATGCTACTGGGTTTCAGATGGGTAATCAAGGGCAGTATGCAGGGAATCAGATAGGTCGAGCTGTTGGAAATCAGAGGGTTCAAAATGTTGGAAATCAGATTGGGAATGTTGCTGATGCTGGAATGCTGGAAATATGAATCAAGGGAATGGGATAACGTGTTTCAACTGTCAAGGAATTGGTCACATGGCAAGGAACTGTCCCACCAAGCCAAACAAGAAAGATCCAGCATATCTGCAGAAAGCGTTGCTTTTGGCACAGAAGGACAAGGCTGGGTTTCAGTTGAGTGCTGAGGAACATGACTTCATGGCTTTGATGGATGATGCAGAGGATCTTGAGGATATTGATGCCAACTGCATCTTCATGGCTAATCTTCAGGAGGCTAAGTACGACACGGATTCTGATGCACCTCCTGCTTATGATGTCAATGTGATATCTGAGGTACCACCATATGCTACATGTCACAATAATGAAATGTTTGATATGTCACCTCAGAATGAACAGCATCCTGCGACTCCTAATCTCACGTATGATACATACATGGACTCCCCAAGTTGTAGTAATACAAATTTGGCTACTCCAGATATGGATCCTAATGGAGGCTTCGAGTCCCAGCATACTGAGAATGAAGAGGAAACACGTGCTTTATTTGAATCATTATTGAATAACTGTAGTATTGAAATTGAAAAGGTCAAAAAGATCAATAGCGATGTTAAGGCCGCTAATGAAAAATTGACCGCTGAGCTTGAGAGATATAAGGTTAATGAACGTGCTTTTGAATTTAACCACAAACGTCCAGTCTGAACTTCAAACTGGTTATAGAGATTCTGTTGAGAGGGAAAAATTCTTGCAACTCAAATACGACACTCTTGATGTCAACTTGAACATGCAAATTAAATCCTTGAAAACGGAAATCTCTGAATTAACCAACCAACTTTCTAAACAAAAAGCAACTTGCTCGGATCTTGAAAAAGAGAAGAAAGAGTTGCATGCAAAGTTTTCAAAATGTGAAAATGAACTTCTTGATGAAGTTCTTGATAAACAAGAATGCATTAAAAAGTTGGATGAATTGCTTGTAAAAACGGGTCAGTCGGCACAAACAACAAATATATTAATAAACGATCCAAACCCGATTTTATATACAAAGAAGAAAATGGCTCTCGGTTGTGAAAACCCTTATTATCTCAAGAAAGCTCAGAAGGAACAGAATGTGCTATATAATGCTAATATTATAAATGATGTACATGATCCACCTGCTAGTTATGATTCATATGAAACGATTGAGCTTACCAAAGAGAGTAGAAACAAAATGCGACAAATGAACAGAGAAGTTAAACCAATTGATTATAACAAGCTTAACATAGATTCTGGCATTCTTCTTGTTGAAAAAGAGTCACCAATGTTTTTCAAAAAACCGGTGGCTGTCGCAAAAAGAAAAGCTATTTCAAAACATCTTTATACCATCGAACAAATGTCCTCTAAAGATACTTGTCACACAAGTGAAGCTAGACGATTTTTGGACGATCTTAAAAGGCGAATTGAAATGCTTCAGACAATTGTGGCATCCAAAACTAAAAGTAAAAACAATGATTGGTTTTCAAGTTTTCAATCTGAATAGAAAAAGATTTTTGAAACAGAAATCAACCCTGTAATTGATGCTGTTTATGCAATAACTCTTAATGTTGAAAGATGTCTTTTAAATGAAGCAGCCGAATTTGTCAAGGACCATAAATCCCTGGTAAAGGAAGCTAATGAAAACATTGAACACATAAAAGTTTTGGAAAGACACAATGACATACTCTCTGAGGTAGCTCTATCGACTGAAATCATGTCCTATAATATACCAGACATATTCTGTAGAAGATGATGAAAGAATTCGAGTTGAGACTTCTGAAATAGTTGAAAAATATGAAAATGCATTTGCTAGAATTGAAAAGGAAAACACAACATATTTTAAACAACTAGATCAGAAAAAGGAAGAATGCAAGTATGACAAATTGTCATATGAGCGTTCTTATAAGAGCATGCAAGAACAAATAGATCTCTTGAAGTCTCAGCTTGAATGTCAAAATAGGAAGAGTGAGGAAAATAAGACTGCTAGACCAAAAATGTCTATTTCTACACCCTTGCCTAAGGAAAGTGTAAAGTCAACAAGTGTTGACAAAGGGAAAGCGGTTGTCTAAAACCCAAATGTGATAGCACCTAGCCTTTATAGGATTAGTCCCACTACTGTGTCTACCTCTACATCTAAAACATATAGGGCGATAGACAAAAGCACTAAAGATAATCCAAAAGAGACTAGGAATGCTACAACTGAATCAAAGGACAACAAGATAAATTCTAATGAGTGTGCCTTACCTTCTACAGGAGTAGAAAGTTCCTCTAGGAGCAGCAGACCAAAGCCTAGGAGCAATACAAGGAATAGAGTCTCGCATGCCTCTAAGAGTAAACACAAGAATAAAACCAAAAAAGTAGAAGAACACCCTAGGAATTTATCGCTTTCTAAGAAGAAACATATGTCATCTGGATGTAATGTTAAGACTAATGATTCTAGTGCATGTAATGACTCTGTTTATTTAATGAACAAGAAATCGTTGTCTAAAAATGTGTGTGATGATATTGTTTCTAATGTTGTGAATGTGAATGATATGCCTGCTAAGAAAGATGTTCCTTCAGGAACCAGTGCTAAGACTAGATACATCCAAAGACTTATTGCAAAGTCTAGGAAAACCACTAGTAGTCTTTTTCCTAGGAACTATCTTAGATTGTGCGTATGGATTCCAACAGGTAGAGAATTCAGTCTAGAAAACGGTAGAATAAAAAAGGCTAAGGAAGAACCAGTAAAAACTGTCTATGATTGTATTTCGCCTGTTACCCCTAACTCCATGGAACCAAATGACAAACGGTTTCCAAATACACAATCATCTGTTATTGGCAGGTTATCGAAATATGTCTTTGGATCGTCGACTCGGGTTGCTCCAAGCACATGACCGGGAATCTGAAGCTGCTGATCAACTTTGTATGGAAGTTCATGGGAACAGTTCGGTTTGGAAATGATCATGTAGCAGCTATTCCGGGTTATGAAGATCTTCAGTTTGAAAATTTCTTAATCACTCGGGTGTACTATGTCGAAGGGTTGAGACACAATCTGTTCTCTGTTGGGCAGTTTTGCGATGCGGATTTAGAGGTTGCATTTAGGAGAAATACTTATTTCATTAGGAACTTGGTTGGAGATGATCTCTTAACCGGAAATCGTGGAACCAATCTCTATGCTATCGACATTAACCAAATGGCCTCTTCATCACCAATTTGTCTCATGACAAGAGCTGACGAAACTAAGTCCTGGTTGTGGCACAGACGATTATCCCATCTAACTTCGACACATTAACCAATCTTGCCAAACATAACATCGTCACCGGTCTCTCAAAATTCAAATACACCAAAGATCACTTATGTCCATCCTGTGAGCTAGGCAAAAGCAAACGAGCAACATATAAACCCAAAACCATACCAAGTTCGGTCGATAAGTTACATTTGTTGAATATGGACTTATGTGGCCCAATAAGAGATGAAAGTATCAATGGGAAGAAGTATATTCTTGTAGTTGTCGATGATTATTCAAGATATACATGGGTAAGGTTTTTGAGATCAAAAGACGAAGCACCAGGCATTATCATCACCTTTCTGAAGCGAATTCAAGTTCTACTTCAAGCTCCAGTTAGGATTGTAAGAACTGACAATGGCACGGAATTCACAAATCAGGAGTTAAGAACATACTTTGAAGATACTGGAATTACTCACCAGACATCAGCTGTTAGAACTCCACAGCAGAATGGGGTAGTTGAAAAAAGAAATAGAACTCTTGTGGAAGTTGCTCGCACAATGCTGATTTATTCCAGTGCATCGTTATTCTTATGGGCTGATGCTATTTCCACTGCTTGTTTCACTTAGAACCGATCCCTAATCCATCCAAGATTCAATAAAACCCCATATGAATTAGTGAACAACAGAAAACCCGATATCTCTTACCTTCATGTTTTTGTTACTTTGTGCTATCCTACGAACGACAGAGAAGATCTGGGGAAGCTGAAAGCTAAGGGTGATATTGGAATCTTCATTGGTTATTCAAATAACTCGAGGGCATTTAGGGTGTATAATAGAAGAACTAAAAGACTAATGGAGACGATGAATGTGAAATTTGATGAGATTTCTCAAATGGCTTCTGAGAGACTCGCTCTAGAACCCGCGCTTAACCCGATGGCTTCTAATCATACCAGATTAGGACCCGCAACAAACGATGAAACTTCTGGACATATCAGCTTAGGACTCACACCCCAACGAGCTCAACCAACTACCACTGACAAACCAATAAATCAAGAACTGGATAACTTTTTCGAGTTTATGTATGATGAGTACTATGGTGGAGCTTCTACAAATGCATCACAACAACATTCCGCTGCACCCGCTCAACAACAACCACCACCACCACAAGATGCATCCACAACATTCGAAGCTGATGCACCAACTCCCTCAACATCATCAACATCTACTCCAGCTACTCCAGTGATTGAGATTGTGTTACCAAGAGTTGATGAGCAAAACCAAAAAACACCAATTCAAGAAGAACAACGACAAGACAATGCTGTGTTAGAAGAAGAACCATTTGAAAACCTATTTGCAACGGAATCTGTTGAATCTTCTTCTAGGTTACAAGAACCAACCAACACGCATTCATCTAATCCAAGGTACCGTTCAACGTTAAAGTGGACTAAAGACCATCCAATAGAACATGTTATTGGTGAACCTTCAAGGCCAGTTCAGACGAGAAAACAACTTGCCACCGATTTCGATATGTGCATCTATATTTGTTTAGTAAGCTTAAATGAACCAAAGAACATTCGGGAGGCGATGGCAGATAATTCATGGATAGAAGCAATGCAGGAAGAAATTCTCCAATATCAATTACATGACACTTGGGATTTAGTGCCGAGACCTATTGACAAACTCGTCATGGATCTTAAGTGGTTATGGAAAAACAAAAAGGATGAAGAGATGACTGTCATTCGCAACAAAGCTCGTCTAGTGGCTAAGGGATTTAGACAAGAAGAGGGAATAGATTTTGAGGAGTCATTCGCGCCAGTAGCTAGGCTTGAGGCAATCGGGATTTTCTTAGCGTATGCAGCTCACAAGAACATCACGGTCTATCAGATGGATATCAAGACAGCATTCTTGAATGGAACTCTGAAGGAAGAGGTGTACGTGAGTCAGCCAGATGGATTCGTTGACAAAGATCATCCCGACTACGTCTACAAACTCAAGAAGGCTATCTATGGTTTGAAACAAGCCCTAAGGGCGTGGTACGACGAATTATCATCTTTCTTACATCTTAATAATTTCACCAAAGGAACAATAGACCCGACCTTGTTTACCAAAAAGTTTAAAGATGACATTTTGATTGTTCAGATTTACGTGGACGACATAATTTTTGGGTCCACTAATCCGAAACATTCAAAACTTTTTGCAAATCTCATGAAAAGTAAATTTGAAATGTCTATGATGGGCGAATTAAAATTCTTCCTTGGACTTCAAATCCATCAATCCCATCATGGTATTTTCATTAATCAGGCGAAATATGTAATTAAGATTTTAAAGAAACGTGGAATGGAAAATTGTGACTCTGTTGGTACACCAATGGTCACTTCACCCAAAATTGGCCAAGACTTATATGGAAAACCCATTGATTCGAAGAAATATCGGAGCATGATTGGGTCTCTCATGAACTTAACTGCTAGTCGACCCGATATACATTTTGATGTATGCTTATTAGCACGGTTTCAGGCAAGGCCTACCGAACTTCACCTGCAAGAGGTTAAACGGATCTTTCGGTACCTACGAAGAACCATTAATATGGGACTTTGGTATCCGAAGGATTCGGAGTTTACACTAACAGCCTTTTCAGATGCCGACCATGTTGGATGCCAAGTTACCGTAAAAAGTACATCCGGGGGAGCACAATTTCTGGGAGAAATGCTAGTTGGCTGGTCATCAAGGAAACAAGACTGCGCGGCGTTACCGACCGCAGAAGCCGAGTATGTGTCTCTGTTGATATAAATAATGCCTAAACACGTTATTAATATTTTTCGATATCTCTATGTTTTGATAATCACAAAATGTAAAATCATTAATCGGAAAATTATGACGTAAACAAGTATTTAGTTGTAAATATCTATTTCTACAACTCAAATCACTTAAGGTATGAATGAACTAATGCTTAATGCATTATATGATCAAAGGAACATTTTCTTAATAACTAGATTTTTTATAAAACATCAAAAACATTTTATATATTTTTGAAAAACATTTTTGGTATTAAATAAAAATGTTTAATCTTTTATAAAAATATGAATTCAAATTTTTAACCAAAATCAGTTAAAATGTTCCAGAAAAACCTTCCCCACAAAAGGACAAAATTGGCCAACGTCCAGTAGGGGCGGCCCCCTTAATTTTGCTAGGCGGCCCCCTTAATAATTAAGGGGACCGCCCCCTATTTAAGGGGACCGCCCCCGCTCCAGTAGACCTCCAGCTGTCCAATTTTTCTCCTATAAATACCAGCCTTCTCCTGGACTTTTACTCACCTTTTGCACACTGAAACTTTCTGTTTTAAATCACATTTCATATCTTCAAAATCCTTTGATCATATAATCTTAAGCTTTGGTTTCTAAGTGATCCAAGCTTCCACCACCAAAAGTGCAAAAGAAGAACTCTACTTCAACTAGTGAAGAAGTGTTATTACTTACCTCATTCAATTGTGTTATTGTGTAAAGTGTTGTGTAGTTGTGATAAGTAGATCTAAGTGTAATTACGTAGTGGTGTTGTAAATTAGTTGTGAAGTAGTTGTGAATAAGTAGTTGTGAAGTAGTTGTGAATAAGTAGTTGTGAAGTAGTTGTGAAGAAGTAGTCGTGAAGTAGTCATGAAGAAGAAGTCGTGAAGAAGTCGTGAAGCCGTTGTGAAGCTGTCGTGAAGAAGTCGTGATTAAGTCGTGTAGAAGTTGTGTATTAGTTGTGAGATTGGTTCTAGCTACGATTAGGACTCGACATCTAGCTTTGTGTCGTGAAGCCGGTGTAAGCTAAAGTTGTGTAAGGTTTCTCCGCCATAAGGGAGTTTGTTGACATAGTGAAGAAAACTCTCGAGTAGGTGACTCGAGGAGTGGAGTAGGGCAAGGAAGGTGTCCTTGTAGCCGAACCACTATAAATCTCCATGTTGTGGTTTGATCTTTCCATC